>CM039679.1:180509822-181109822 GCA_022537955.1 Schmidtea mediterranea | reverse complement strand
ATTAGTACAACTATGTGAAATCTTATTTAAGAACGCCTATTAAATATTTTATGTTAATAATACAAGCATCATTAATGTCAGCGTCCATCATATCTGGTTTTGGTGTTGTCGCCTCTTCGGTTCGGTCGGCTGCGTGCGTACGAATGATTGTAACGATAAGCCGGTTCTTCTTCCGTGTCTCTTAACTCACGAGGAAGGACTTCCCGTGGGACCACCACGTTCATGGCCTTTGTTCGGCCTCGGAGTTTCAGATCATTCAACTCGAACAAAACATTGTAGTTGGGGGCATACCCATCCGTGCTGGGTATCCTACCCTCCACGATGTCCGCGTTCACTCGCGCCAGGTATTGTCTGGCCCGAACGACTTCAGTTCGGGCCAATAGGAATTCTGCCTGGCCCCTGATCTCCCGGGCCGGGTTCCTGCCAGGCTCGCGCTTGATGGCCACATATGGGAGTTCTATTTCTCCCGGGCTGCTTCAGTCACCGTCTCTTGACTCGCGAACGGGGGATATAGAAAGTCCCGCGTCCCACATCGCTTGTCTACACCTGGCTGCTGAACGTGCAGGGAATCTGGCGATGACGCGGGACGCATCGATCCATGAGTTCTCTAAATTAGAAAAACATCAACCTAAGCATAATCTGGGTTTTGTTCTCAGGAGCCTACTAGGGTCCTCGGTATGTAGTCTAGCCTACATCCACCTAGAATACACATGCTAATGCTATTATTCATTTAAAACTTTTTATCGGCGACTCAATATTATCTATCTTACAACAGCGATTTCTAGATGGTCGAGTTGAGAGAATAAGCTCAACAATACTGTCAGGAGTTTCTCAGGTTTAAGATATTGGCCTGTGTTAATTGATCTATTCTTGTGTATAATCGTCATGAGTTTGTACAAAATTCTATTGTCGTACTTCCTTATCGCCTCTGATTGATTTTCTGCGAATCCGGGGCTTTATTGCTATTATTAGTCTGGGCCCTACCCGTCATTAATTATCTGGGCGCCCTACGCGTTCTATCCCCAAATGTCCCTAAAGTTGAAGATGGTTACGGTTACGTGATAGGTTTCTAACTCATATTGTCATTTCCTACCCGACCGCTAATTCGTGAATTATTATTAAGTAACAGATTCTTAAAGGGTATATTATTTCACGGATAGTAGAATTTCTGACAAATTCAAAACAAGGGTATCATCATTTATTGGATCCAAAAATGATTAACCCATATTAAAATGTGTATCAACATTATTTTAACCGAATTCAAAGAGGAAATGACTAACAAATTTACGTTATCGTTATGTAGAAGGATGCTAAAGTGTCTAATAAATTATAAAAATGTGCCATCATTATTTAATAAGATTCTAAAATATTTAAATAATAATAAAAAAAAACTATATCATCATGGTTTAATCAGTTCTGAAATGTCTAATAAATTCTAAAACGCACTTGATTATCATCTAATGGAATTCTAGAATATTTAATAAGTTCTAATAAATTAAATTATTATCTGATGAATAAAATTTAAAAATTGTCTGACAGATTCTAAAAATTAAATTGTCATCATGACCCAACTTCTAAGTTGCAATATCGTCATAACCGAGTTCCTCCTTTTTATTTCTTTATTACATTATTATTAGCATAGAATTTACCAAAACTTTATCCTCTTAAACAAAAAAAAACTTCGGGGGAAATGGTCCTCGTACGACGGATTCCTAAATATTTGCATTATCGTTATCATGAAAATTACTTTTAAAATACAATTCTTCAACTAATATTCCTTTAAGAAATTTTCTTTAAAGACATTTTTTAAAATCGTTGTCATCGTATAACAATTGGTATTCATAGCGATACCAGATCTCCGCTATGAGTTAACATGTCCTTCCGGGGTTTGTAAATTTAGCCTTTCATTTACTACTATCAGATAGCCTATAGTTTGTTCTGATTTTATGCTGATCATTGTTCCTTATAAGTATTTCGAAAATGTCAAAATGGAGAAATCTCGATGACTTAAGCCTTGTCTTATTGGCATGCCGGTGAATCGATTTGCCTCATGGGTTGATTTGATGTCTGGTCGTTTCGTTAATGAGATATCGAAAATCAGGGATTCGTGTTAATCAAGTTTTATCTATCGGAACTCTCGGGGATCCCTCTCGTCTCATTAATAGTGAATAAAATGGGTTGACCTAGTTGGGTAGCTTGGAAGTGATAAGATTTAGATAAATCAATTTATTAATTTACGCTCAATATTTTCCATTGTCCTATTTCAGGATTCTTCGGTAGCTAGATCTAAAAATTGTGAGCGTTTAGTCATAATTGTCAAATGAACAATTTGGAGTTAACACGCCTTATATATCGGTCTATGCGGCGTGTATGTGAAATTGACCTCCGTCGGTAATTCCAGTTGGTGTACCTCATGTGGTAATTCACTTTCTATCTCATGGCAGAAGTCTATCGATTCGTTGTTTATGTCTCTGTTTATCGATTTGTGTAAATATCACATTACTTATTTTCATTTTTGTAGCGTTGGTTCGATTTGAATTTTATTGGATTTTTGGAGTTAATGTTTTTCCAAGATCGCTATCTGTTATAATAATATTTTTGGCTCCGTGGTAAGTTACTTATTTTCATCGTATTTTCATTTATGGAGTACTAGAGATTGTGCGCTCACACCACTGTTACTGTCACTTCAAAGCTTTGGATATTACTAACTCAATTCAGCTTGGTTTTGGATAATGCAATTTCGACTATTGTTTATTTTATTTATTTCATGTTGATCGAGAATAAATGATGACGTGAGGTAGTCAATTAATGTATTCGATTCTGATATTGTTAATAGTATGTTTTACTTGGCAATTATGTATGATATTCAAAAAATCGACCCGTTTCATGAACTACTCAGGATGATGGTCCGAATAAAATTAAGTTATCGATGATTTCTCTCAAGTTACTTGACATGTTAGTGACTATTAGAAGTTTCATTTAAAGGTCATTCTTTCCATACTGGATAGATGTACAAATACGAGTTTTTTTGGGTGGAAGGGTTTTATGTTACTTAAAAAATCTAAAATTAATACACTATATATTATTTAGAGTATTTACGCCTTTACATTAGTTCAAATGACTTGTAATCAAATTGCTTTCTGAGTTTTATTAAACTAAATTCAGATCTTTTGTATGACTTTTAAATAGTAATTAGAGCAAATAGTTAAAGAAAATTCGGTTGTAGTTTATTATCACAATAAAACCTTTAAGTGTCTTAGAAGTTATAGCAACGAGTTTACTTTCTATCATCTTCCCGTCAGCTTCCCTTTAATTGACCTTAAGCGCTTGTATGTTTATATTACAGATTAATGAGTGCCCACTGGACTACTCGGTGTTATCATTTTAGCCGTATGTGAAGATAATTGAGGTCGATTTTATAGGAAAAGGAGCGACGGGAAACAGTCAAAAGACTATTTCCCCTTCACCCTCTTTCCCCTATCCGGAATGATATTGACGTTTCAGCTCCTGTGTTCTCACGCCGGAGCCTTCACGGCACGAATTATTGGCGATTATACACGAACTTACACAATTCGATAATATGTATGATTTTAATTGCTTGTGATGATGTTTCGGCTGTGGGCCGAAAAAATTTCGACACAAAGTAAAATTTTGTTTAACGTCTCTTTAAAATATAATTGGCATAACATTATAATTAGCATAGTATCATAATTGGCATAATATCATAATTGGCATAATATCATAATTGGCATAACATCATAACTGGCATAACATTCGAACCTTCCCCTACGCCGACACCTCCAGCAGAGCTCTCACGAGGTTGTCCGGGTGCGACGTGGAAGAGGTTTCTAAACACTTATTCACTCACATTGAAGATATTAACAATGAGCTTCTTAGACTGAGTCAAGTTTTTCAGAAAAACTAATTTTTGGTTAAAAACCGATTTTTATGATTAAAATTATGTGAAAATGAATCGGTATATATACCTATTGTACGACCCTAACCTTACGTGTTAATTTTGATTTAGTAAAACAAAATTTGACCTTGTGGTTTTCTAGTGTATTCTAATCTTAATTTTATTAGTTTTATAATTTAATCTGACAATTTTCTTATTAACTTTTAAATTGAATTGTTTCTAATTCGAACTATTTAATTTTGGTTCTAGTTTTATCGATTTTCCATTTTTTAGTAAATTGTCAAATTTCGGTCAAATTTTCGTGTTCTCATGTTATTTTTATGTTTATTTCGCGCGGATCTGTTGCACCTTGTTATTATTTTAATTTATTTCTGTCTTTTATAATTTTATATTTAATTGTTGTCTTTCTCATATTTTAGCAGGGTTAGTTGATGTTTTATAGGTCCGATTTTAAATCTGCATGTTGTATTTGCGTGTGTATTACCGACTCTTTAAACAATTCTCAAGGCTGTTTGTGTTCTGGCCCAACACTAGTGTTTAAATTTAAATCGATTAGAATTTATATACAACACCTTCAAATTGCGGGAAACTCCTAAAGTCTTCATTCACTACTTTATTAGAGAAATTTAATAAGGGAATTATGGTTATTGACCGATCTCAATGGTAAAAGCAATAAAGAATAACATTGGACAATCCGCAGCACGTCTTCTAAGTTCGTTATGATTAGAATATGGAGATTGTTCAGAGACTAAATGTTGGTGGGGAGGAAAATTCTAATCAACTTTAATGATTCCTTAAGATATAGTCCGGCTATCTTGGAAACTTGAGAGATATTCCGCCAGGAACAAATTTAGACAAACTACTTGATGAAAATAATAATCCAAAACCAGGAGAAGAACCAATAAATCGTATTGAGGCAGCTACATTAAAACATGATATTACATATCAACAAAAAGATATAAGAGATCGACAAAAAGCAGATATTGATTTAATTAAAGATTTCAATGAAATTCCATCACCAACATTTGGAAAAAGATTTTCAAGAGATATTGCAAAAGAAGCAATGAAAGCTAAAATAGTTTTGGATGGTGGTGAAGAAATATCACCAACTACTACTACTACTTTAGCGAATGAATTAAATTAAAGAATATCGAAATAATAAAAAAATTTTAAAAATTAAAGTTTTTAACAAGGATGATAATTGGCCAGCAGATTTGATAGAAACTGTTAATTCTAAAAATAATAATAACTTTAAATATATTTTAACAATTATAGATTTATATACTAGATATGCTTCGGCTATTACATTACTAAATAAAAAAGGTGAAACAATTAAAAAAGTATTCCAATCAATGTTTGAATATGATTCAAATCGTATTCCTACTAAATTATATGTTGGTAATGGTAAAGAATTCTATAATAAATTATTCGAGGAGTTTTTAGATGAAAATGATACAAAAATTTATTCAATATTCAACAAACCAGATGAAAGAACACAAGCCTCACCACATAATCCTATTATAGAACGATTCAATAGAACACTTAAATCTTTAATGTATAAAAAATGTACAGAAAGAGGAAAACGTATTTGGATTGATATATTTCAAAATTTAATTTATTTTTATAATAATGAAATCCACCGAGCAATAAAAACAAGTCCAATGAAAGCAAGTAAGAATCCTAATCTAATCAAAGAAATTACAAATGAAAATAATAATCCAAACAAAATTCAATATTGGAGATCGGGTAAGAATATTGAAATGAAAAAATAAGTTTGAAAAAGGAATAACATATTCATGGAGTAAAGAAATCTTTGTAATAAAAAAAATCTATAATACTAAACCTATTACCTATAAAATATATGATTTAAAAGGAGAAGAAATTCTAGGAAGAATGTATCAAAGAGAATTACAGAAAACTAGATTTTAGGTATTTCTTAGGTTTTATATTAATAGCTTTTAGAAATAAACTCCTATCATCTTCATCATTTTAAACTAAATTATTAATTAATAAAGAATCAACAAATTCTTCTCCTTCATACTCATTACTATCATAACCACCACAAAATTTATTAATTGGATTAAGAAATATTCCATTTTCATTTCGTTCGGCTTTCATTTTCTTTTATTTTCAAATTCAAATTCTATAACCATTTTATAATATAAAAAATTAATAATATTAAAGATAAAGATGAAGAATTTCAAAAAAATTAAAATCTATTATTGATTCAAATAAACCAAAATCTGTTAAATATAAAGATAAAAAAAGTATATATTACAAAAGAAAAAATCAAACAAATAAAAGATTTAGAATCTAAACAAGGTGGAATTCTTCCTTTAGCTGCACTATTACCATTAATATTTGGTGGAATAACTTCAGCCACAGGAGCTTCTGTTGGAATTTCAACCACAATTAAAAATGCAAAAGAAGCTCAAAAATAGATCAAGAAAATGAAAAAGTAAAAGCAGAAACTGAATTTATTAAATCTAAGATCCCTGAAATTGGTGGTTTGGATAAATTTCAATCCAAAGCACCTACGAAATATTTACGTAGTTTAGAAAATATTTATAGTGATATTAAATTTTTTCCCTCTAAATAATTACACAAATTTCTAAATATGTACCCATAAAATTATTTGAAATCTGTAAAATTATTTACTTTAGTTTACTTTAAATTTTCCCTCTCAACATTACGTAAATTTTTTATTACCTAATAATCCTTTTGATTTTAGAAAATTACATAAGAATTTCCACGTTTTTTTTTAAAATTAACGTTATGAAAATCGAAGAATTTCCTGCTCTTTTTCAGGGTTTTTTTCGAAGAACTTCATGCGAAAACAAAGCAGGAAGAGAAATTTAGGACTGAATCGGTGCCTGGCTCTCGTGTGGCTTCTGAAGATATGCCTGTTTTCCAGATTAATGAAAGATTTCATGCATTGGAACGAAGTAATGAGCTTCTGAACAGTAAGATGGATTCTATTGTTAATACTTTGTTGGGCCAGAATACAAATGGCCTTGTAAATGTTTAAATGAATCGGTAACACACACGCAGATTTAAACTCAAACCTATTAAAACACCAATTAAACCCACCAAAATATGAGAGGAAAAACAATAAAATATAAAATAATAAACATAAAAATAAATTAAAATAATAAAAAAAAAGCAACAAGATCCGCACGATATAAATATAAACATAACACGAAAACCTAACAAATTCGACCGAAATTTGATAATTCAACAAAAATGTGAAATTTCATAAAAATGAAATAAAAATCAAAGAATTTGAACTAGAAATAATTCAATAAAAATTTCAAAAGAAAAATTATCAAATAAAATTGCAAAATAATAAAATTTAAGATTAGAATACACTAAAAAATTCCAAGGTCGAATTTTGTTTTACTAAATCAAAAAGAACACGCAAGGTTAGGGACAAAAAATAGGTATATATACCGATTCATTTTCACATAATTTTAATCGTTTTTGAGAACCATTAAATCAGTTTTTCAAAACTAGAAAACCGTTTTAAAAATCTATGTAAGTGAGAGTTTTAGTTGGAGGCTCCCTCCACGTCGCCTCCTCGCAACCTCGATAGAGCTCTGATTGGGTGTCGGCGTGGGGAGAGTGATATTTTTATGATATTTTTATGGATGCTTGGATTGGTAAAATTTTATTATTAATTTAATAAATTATTCATAATTTCATAAATCGTTCTCATTATTGACGAAATGTTTCCGGCCCACAGCCAAAGACACATCACAAGTTAGTAAAATCAAATATATTATTGAACTCGTGTAAGTGCATGGAATATCGCCAATGATTCGTGCCCGTGAAGGCCCGTAAAACCCAAGGCAAAAAAATCTAAATGAAGGGAAGTGCCTGCATCAGTTTCAATATCTGTTCCAATCTCTGAAGAGACTGATGCAGATAGCACTATAATTAATTATTTTTTTCCTGAACGCGACCCAAAAATCTGGTTTACCGATGATGATATTGACTATTATTTTGAGAGTCACATCGTTAATCCCAACTTTGTACCGGTCAAATGTTTTATTGTCGAAATTTTATGTTCGAATTGCAAAGACGAAATATTTCCAATGCCAGATAATCTTTTTAAAGCGCAAATAATATTATGCCCTCTTAACATCAATCAATTTTATTGGATTCTTTATGTTTACTGTAAATTGAATCAAATTTCCTATTTTGTTGACCCAATTCTCTGTAAACGGCATAACCTTATTATAAAGTCAAGTGCACTTAAAATCACGATGGCTTTAAATAATCTTTTTGATCTCAAAGCTACTGTAATCTTTCACCTTCATGATAACCTTGTTTACCAGGATAATAATTACGATTGTGGATCTTACATCTGCGCGTATGCTATGCTGATAAGCCAAAAATGGCAAACTTTCCCCAACAACTTTATTGAAACAATACGTAAAAATGTCCATCGATTCCAAACTAGTAAATTTCAAAATCCACCAAAAGTCTCTGGGGGTGGTATAACGACATTGCCTATTTTAAAACGCTTCCAAAATGTAACAAGACCACCAAAAGTAGCACTTCCTTATAAAGCTTCTCTCCAAAATGAGAATTCCTGTGTACCTTCTTTAATAAAAGAATGGTTTAGTAATAAAAATTATACAACCGTATTGTCTCCTGAATTGACATTGAATTTTATTGCACATAATAATCAATTTATAGTCACATTTAGGCAATTTACGAGAGTAAAGTATGTAATTGCTGTCATTCCAAACAACTTACACTGGTGTCTGTATATATTTTCCCCTGTATTCGAGCACAGCTGCATCTTAAACTTTCAAGGCTGAGTCTTAAATGAGAGACTTGTCAATATTGGTGAAAGCATGACTGATTATCTGAATAAATTCTTCATTTCTACTGTGAAAGTCAATTTTATTGTTAATCATAACCAGACTCACTTCTCGTTTAGATCCACATTTTTTTGCTTCTGCGTTTATTAAATTTCTCGAGCGACTCTTCTTTGGTAATATCCTTTCATTTACTAAAATTAATGAAACTTTAAAATCATTTAAACTACAAATAACAAATGAGATCTGTAAAAATTTAAATTTAATTAATTTTTCAATTAATGATGAAATTATCACAAAATATTTTAAAAATTTAAATTTACTAAGCAATTTTATATTCCTAAATTCAGCAATGTGCACTGCTATTATGGATGATTGCACTCGCTATTTAAATGGTTTTTTAAACTATGATAATATTATCAAAGCACAAGTTATATTCGCCATTGTAGCACCTCCAAAATTTCGTGAAATTCTTTTTATCATAGACTACAACACTGATGAATATTACCTTTTAAACTCAACAACTCTTTTAGGAAATGATAATTATTTGTCTACTTGTAAGATTCTAAGAAATAAAATTAATGAAATTAGAGAATCACTTAATCGTGTATTAAATCTTGATGAATGCCCACATGATATTCGTGGTTCAGGTTTAGTAAGCAAAATTCTGTTTTGTTCTTACATGTCAAATTATGCTAATGATTTGCCTTTAGCTGGCTTGAATTTAAGACAAATTGATAATGTGGTAAGCTCCTTCCTAACAATAGCTAGTGAAATAAAAAAAGTTAAATCCTTAGAAAATAATATAATTAATCAAAATCATAAAGAAAGTGAAAATTTAAAAGAACATAAAAATAAAATTGATCAACTTTTAATAAAAGTATTTAAAATGAATGTTGATGAAATCGTCGATGTAATTTTGGATCAAATTTCTATTAAAACTGTGCCAACACACAAAGCTTACTTGGGCAATATAGAAAGAGTAGAATCTCAAATTAATAAAAGTAATTTAATTAAAAATTTCATCAGTGACATGAAAACCACTGTAAACACGATCATTAATGATGTGGATGTGGATGTTAGACCTAAAAATGAAAAATTTATAACGAATTTTGAGCACAAAATTCCTTTGGACCGAACTTGGGATAAGGTGTTTAAATTTTGTAATCGTTCTGATAAAAAACTTAAACTTAAATATTTATCGAATTCTGAGGTATTATTTGAGCTCAAGAAAGCTGACAACACTAGTGCTGCTGGATCCCGAGGGTAAACTACTAACTTTTTTATTTAATAAAATTATTTCTGAAAAGGTTATACTAGATAGCTGGAAATCCTTTAAAACGTTTCTAATTCCAAAGCCCGATAAATGTGATAAATATGATAATGTGTCGTCTTGGCGTCCAATTGCAGTATTTTCCGTTATCTACAAACTGTTTGCCTCTTGTTTAGCTAATCGTTTAACATTTTGGATAAATAAGAACAATCTGTTGCATATCGGTCAGAAAGGTGGCTCTAGACATGATGGATATGTGGAACACAATTCTTTTCTTTCGTCAGCTTTAGAGCACTCTAAATATAGCAAGAACTCTCCCCTTGCTATTGCTTGGCTTGACATTAAGGATGCTTTTGTGAGTGTTCCTCATGCCTACATATGGTCTTTACTTCGATTTGTTGGGGTTGATGAGGAATTTGTGACCATTCTTGAGAGGATGTATTCCGATATAAGTACTTTCTATAGTTGTGGCCCTATCTTGACTCCAAATATTGCAATCAGACAAGGTGTTTAGCAAGGATGTCCTATCTCTATGATATTGTTTGCTTTAGCAATTAATCCAGTTCTTGAAGCGGTATCCCAATCTAACTGTGAACCATTTATGATTGGTGAATCTGCAGTTAAAATCCTTGTGTACGCTGATGACATTGCTCTTGTATCAAAGTCTGCTTACGACTTACAGAGAGTAACAAACATTGCTGTTGCCATTGCATCTGAAATTGGCTTTGAAGACCGTCCTGAAAAATGCGGTTATATCGAACTTCCTCTTATCGAAACAGAAAGTCAAATTCTTATAAATGATATTAAAATTAAAAGATTAGCTTCAAGTGAATTCTACCAATATCTTGAAGTGCCTGTGGGTGAAGAAACCGATCAGAGTCCATATGACATTCTTAAGAAAGTTGTTTCTGATACTAGGAAAATTGCTGACTCTGACTTACTTGGATGGCAAAAACTGAAAGCGTACAAAATCTTTTTACATTCTCATCTAGTATTTCCTTTTAAAACACGAGAGATTAAAACAAGTGCACTAGCAAAATCCAATACCAACAATAATCTGACTGTAAACATCCCTAGCCAATTAAGAAATTGTTTTAGGAAAATGATGTCTTTGCCTAACCACTCTGAAGTATGTTATTTTTATAATTCAACTGAAAACGGAGGGGCAAACTGTGTTGACCTACTTGACGAATACCACACACAGACAATAACACACTTTTTCCTATTTTTACTTCTAGCTGTGAATTTGCGAGAAAGGCATTCTTCTGGTAAGAAAACTCGTTTTCAGCGAGCTAGAATTGCGACTGCTTTTTTAAGAAAGAACATGATATTAATATTATGTTTATTGTCACCAAAGTTCAACCTTCACTCTACATTACATCAGAAAAACGTGGGACATTTATTCTTACTCCTGATTTGCGTAAAACTACTTCAAAAGTCTTGCACATGGCTCTCGATGACTCGTATCTTTCAAAATGGGAAAAAAGCTGCAAATTTCATTGCTTCAGCCATTAAACTTTCACCAAAAATTAATAAAGCTATTTATCGAGGTTACATTTCTGAGTTTGCTTGGCACTTTATCCATCGTGCTCGTACAAATACTTTGTCCATCAATGCAAAACCACATAATAAAGGTAATAAAAGACTGTGTCGATTATGTCACACTGAAGACGAAACAATGTCGCATATTATTCAATCTTGTAAAATCCATTTGACTCTTGGT
Organism: Schmidtea mediterranea; assembly: GCA_022537955.1. NCBI lineage: Eukaryota > Metazoa > Platyhelminthes > Tricladida > Dugesiidae > Schmidtea > Schmidtea mediterranea. Next base: position 181,098,084 of record CM039679.1, on the reverse strand, counting down.
TCTGAGAGGCACAATGATTGTCTTGATCTGATTTCGTCTCACTTGTCGAAAAATCCAAATTTGATTGTTGTTGTTGACCATGTATGTTCACTTGTTCCTGAATCGAAAGAGCGAGTAAATTTAATGATCACTGACATGGTGGGGAAAAAATATTTTTAGTTGACATGTGATTGTCCATGTGATACAATTAATAATTTTGCACGAGTAGATCTTCTTAATTTGCAAAAATACGATTCGTTGAAAATGCAAATACAAGATGTCAAACCTGACTTCAAAGTGGAGCTTGATACTTGTATCATCGGCTCTTTAGGTTCCTTTCCTCCAAAGACTCCTGAATTACTTTTAAAGATTGGATTTGATCAAACTCACCTGAAAGGTTTATTAAAAGATTGTGCGCTAAGCAATATTTCACATTCTGCTAGACGGTGGCACTACCACAAGACGGGTATTTTGGTAAATCTTGAAAAATTTCGATTTAATTAATGTTTGAGTTAAAATTGCCATTTGACTTGTGTATGTTATTTATTGTGTTAATCTAGGAATTCCACCCTCTTCCAGGGAAAAGTTTAACTTTGCATAAAATTAAACTCTCTGTCTACACTTGGTAGCCAATTAATCTAGAATGAATAAGCCTGATGATATTTTTCCCAAATCTGCTGAATCAATTCTGAAGGATGGAAATAAAAGCAGATAAAGATTCAATATTCGATAAAGAAATGGACCTCAACAATCAATGTCAATTATCAATAATGAATCTGGGCAGATTTCAGAAGGCGATAATCAAATGCTGAATTCCAATGACCGAATCTACTTTGATGTCTTAGATTTGTGATCAGCTTCCACTACAAAGGTGCTACATCGAAAGCTAATGGAGATTCAATTCCGGATGAAAATGCCGATGAAAGTGAATCAGAGCAGAGAACAATTCAGAGAAAATTCAATTGCAACTGCGTCAAGAGTTCCTCAACAATAAGATAAAATATCGAAACTCAATTGGATCTTTTGCTTTTGGAGAGTCTCAGAACGGCAAGCTCCATGTAGAGTTGTGTCCGATATGAAAAATTCAAAATTGTTATATTAATAAATTTTTACAATAGTACTAGTGAGTGATTTTGTTAAGTTTACGACTTAGTCGTAGGCGTGTTAGGCGATGATGGGCGATGATGGGCGATGATGGGCGATGATGGGTGCTGATGGGTGCTGATGAATGTTGATCGGTGTTGATCGATGTTGATCGGTGTTGATCGGTGCGGATCGGTGCGTGTGTGTGTGTGAACGGTTTAAAAATTGAAGGTTCTAGAAGATAGGTGTGTGGAAGGTTCTAGAAGGTGGGTGTGTGGAAGTTGGTAGGCGTGTTGGTCCACAACTACGTGACATAATAACAGTTAGGTAATGGGTATGTTGGCCCATGTGACACAATAAGGGTCAGGTAATAAGTGTGTCTCCGGGTAGTGACCGACCATTGGGCACGTGACAAGTGTTACGTAATAAATCTGTGACCAGTGACATAATCATGAGGTCAGTGAACAAAGGTCAATTACTAGGTAGCAACTGAGTGGACAGAGATCAATTTCCAGGTAGCAACAGTGTGGACAGATGTCAAATGTTATTTAATTATTACGTAAGCCAAAGGGGTTTGTATTTGACGGGCTCACATCCTACTACTTAATAAGAAAGAATTTTATATTTAAAAACATAAAATAACACGTATTGAAAGAACAGATATGTTTAAAAAACTTATTGATAGAAAACTTAGTAATTTTAGATACGATAAAAGGTAATCGAAATAAAAACTATTCAACTATATAAAAGTATCAAGAAATCAAAAAATTAATAGGTAAGGATTCTTTTATGATTGAAAATAATGAGATTATTTTTAATGGAAGGTATTTTATTATAATTATTTATAATGATTTAAATAAAGAAGCAAAAGGTAAAAAAAATTATCAAATTTATATAAACGTTCCTAATAATAATTTTAGAGGTTTCAGTGCTGCTGTTATAAATTCATATGAGATAAATAAAGAAAGTGGTGGGTTACGGGGTTTCGTTATTTGTTTGAATTAACCTGTGGTTGCCCCAGTAACGCCATACAAAATGATCCTAACCGCCACTTGCACCCGTTGCTAGGCAACGTTGGTAATGTGTTCAAGTGGTGGATTGTCCGCAAAAATTGAGTATTATCGCTAATACTGTAATTGCTCGGACAACCCTCGGGTTCACGAGCTGTCGATAGAAGACCTATGCTCGCTTTTAATCCTTGGTCCCCCCTTGCGTTTAAATTTCTATCGTCTATCTAGCTGTCTTACTGGCGTTAGTTTGGAAAACAAAATGAGTGGGCTTTTTATTTAAACCCTTCTACGATGTTATCTCAAAACCTTAAGATGATATAGATACAATAAGAGATTTGCGGAACTACAATATATCTAAATGATGTTTTATTTATCTATTAAATACACTGATTAGAGAATCGAGCGGCTCGGCGCTTAGCCCGCTCCTTGCGTCCAGGTCGTCGACCAGTTGTTGATGGGGTTATTGGAGTAGTGGTCTCGACAGTGATTGGCGTTGTGGATGATGTCGGATTCGCTTCGCGATAGGCCAATTGAGCCGGGGCGAAGACTAAAGGGTAGGTCACCGCTGCTCCGTCTTGACAGGCGGATAACGCTACCTCTAGCCCCCTGATTTGAGTTTTTAGGCCTTGCACTAACTGTTTTTCTTCTGTCCACCCCTTCTGGGCCGCAGCTAGTTTTTGGTATAATGGCTTGACTCTCGTGGGGGTCTATCCATTTCGCTTTGATTTGCTGTGTTTCTCGGACTATCTGGACGAGTTGGTCGTGGAGTTTCTTATTGGCCTGTCTCGCTTGGGTCAATTCATTTTGGAGTAACTTCACGGGGTCCATTTCTAAAATAGTGAGGGTTGAATTTGATGATGACTATTACAAGGATAAGTATATTTAACGTAAACATATTTATGAAGCGAAAACTACAATAATAATGAAAAGAAGAGACAGAATTTTTTAAATCTATCATACTAATATTATATCAAATGATAAAATGTTCAATTCATTGAGGATTATTCGTCTGCGAGGAATCGTTTGATCCCTTCTTCAGGGGAATAGCCAGGGATCACGAATACTGGTCTCTTGAGATTCCGGATTGGTCTTGGAGAAGGCGGGTAACTACTAGTCAGCCGTCCGGCCGCCAGGTCATCTTTGACATTGGCCAGGTATTCCGTGGCTCGTGCTACATCTGCCTCGACTTGGCGCTGGTGCTGTAGAAGGCCTTCCAGAAGCTCTTGGGCCTGCGTTAGGATGTCTTGCGATGGATTTGGTTCGTCAGACCTCTTCCTGAACTGTCTCATAAATTCCTCCGGTGATATTTCCTCTTGCTGATCGTCTTCAGGCACGTCAGGGCATCGCTCTCGATACACCCGATTCCATGCCTGCCTCCATTGTTCCACGATGTGAGCAGGGAGATCAACCATAGCTCCAGTGTGTCCTGAATGGAAAAATTTGTTTTTACTCAGTATCTCTCCTGACATTTTAGATGGGACGGTGATGTGGTGGTTCGCAAAGATGTAACCTTTCTTGTCATTTAAGAAGAAACTAGTTAACTCGATTTCGAATGTGCTACAACTCACGGGACTTGACGTTGGACGTGTTTTACGGGCAATGCGTCTGGAGGAGAGGGAGACCGGTATTTTATGCGTTCTCGTGCCGTAAGGGTGCGTTCAAAAAACATCTGTAGGTGTGCTGCAGAATAACATTGCCATTCATTCATGGTCGCGTTTACGTTAGCGCACAACTGGTTTATTGCTAGCATTAAAATTGTATATATGTGCCCATTATTTGACTAAGTATATTTTTAAATATAAAAATAAAACGAATGAATAATTCTATAATGACAATTTACAAAACAATCTAGATATATATTTAAATGTAAAAATAAAAATGAATGAATAGTACGATAATAACATTTTATTAAATATTCTTCAGATATTTATTAATTTTTCGGAAAGAACAGAGTTTAATGGGCTATCTTTTACAACACGCTAATTTGATACTTACGCAAGATAAAGAGATTCTTTCCGTTATCGTTTAATTACTTGAAAATAAAACCGTGATAAAGGCTACAAGATGCATATGTAGTGTCTGACCCATTGATCGATTGAAATACTTGGGTAATTATTTGATAGATTCGTTCAACGAAATTTATAAATTATTGACGGTTTCTAATGCGACCAAGACAGAATCTTTACTTAATGATTTCCAATTAAATGTGTGCAGCACTGCAGATCTATAGCGATTGACGAAGGTATGTAGCCAAAATTGATTGTCGTTTTTTAGTGGTAGAATGACCGGATTTGGGGATTCGTCTGGGGTAAGAACAGTAACATATTTTGTCAAATGTGGCTTAATGATTTTTTTGGTCTTCCCTGTAGCTCGAATGCGAACGTAAATTTGTTATAACAGTAATCAATTAAAATTTTACCTAAGGGAGCTCCTGTAATATTTGGGGATTCGAGCTCTAACTCCTCATCGGAAATATTTGGCGAATGCATGGTTTGATAAATGAGAAAAGAAAATGATGTAGGTTCGGTTGTTGATGATAAATATAATGCAGGTTGTTTAATTGAAATCAGACGGCAGGAAATGGATGCCGATTGTAATTTGATCGGAAACATCAACGGTCAGATTGTTTATTTTCCAATTACGAAATTTATTTTAAGCGAATGGATTGTTTATATTTTCCTCTTGAATTTGGTGAAATTCATTTTTGGTATATGAACTTTTAAGATCGCATGATCGTGGATTATCGGGTGAGTTATATGTTTTCATTGTATTTGAATGTTTTCTAACCACGTTTTTAAGGAAAACTACCTGTATCGTGCTTTCAAATTATGCTCTATTGGGGATTTTATCATCTGGAATTTATCCTTTGGAAATTTTCTTATCGTCTCTCGGAAAAATTCGGATCATCTCATCAATATTGTCGAAAAGTCAGTGGTAAGTCTTTCTTACAGTTTGATATTTAGTGTGATGTTAATATAACGATTTTGCATGTCGTCTTGATTGTTTTATCGTCTTACATTTTTATGCATGCTTGATTTTTCATCGGTTAGGTATTAATTTTTGTATTTTAGGGTTCAGATTTGGGTTTTTCAGTCGCAAAATTCGCTGGGGATAATTTTTAAATGACACACTACCATTAATGAACTATTCAACAACTCCTATTAACGCTTTTCTCGATTTCTCAATAATGGTATCAATTTTCGTCACGATAATGCTATAACGTTTAGCGGTGGTTTAATTTTAGCGGATTGTGAAGTGATCGTTAAGCGACGGGTTTTTCACTTATTTGCTTTTGTCTTTGATTCATTAATTAGTTTAATCAATAAAACTCCTTGTTTTTCATGTAATTTATTTTACTTCAAACCGATGAATTACTTTATTTTTAAGTCGATGGATTATTTAATTAATAGATGATGTAACTTTATTTTAAAATTTGTTTGGCCAATTTCTCTAATCAATCAATTACTTTACTTCTTAATCAATAAATTAAAGCTTTACTTTCTTTTACTCAAGGGATTTACTGGATTTTCATCAAAACATTATTTTACTTTTATTCCAATGGATTTAATGTAAATCGAGGAGTCACTTGGTTTAACTCACGACTCTCTTTAGTTCACTCAACGAATTAATTTACGGTTAGTCAACGAATTCACATTAATTGGCTTTAATTATCAATTCACATTAAAGAAAACTTTGCTTGTTAATCAAGGAGTTGCATTGATTTCACTTTATAACTATTTTATTTAATGGAATTTAATCAATAAGGTATTTATTGTTACTCGATAATTATTTTACTGGTAATCCATAATTTATAAACAATCTAATTACTTATTTTTACTCAAATATTTACTCTACCTTTAAAGTATAATAATTTAATGAGTTACTCTAAATTTTCTTTATTTTCAAGCAATAGTTACTTTAATTAAATCAATGAATTATTTATTAATGATCTCAACTAATTTATTTGACTTGTAAATTTAATTTAGTTCGAAATATTAATCTAAATTAGTTATAACAACGATTTCCATTTAATTTAATCCCCGTACCATTCCCCTTTAATAAGCCTTGAGCGCATATTGTGTTTACATTATATTTACTGAGTGCCCACTGGACTACTCGGTGTGATGATTTTTAGCCGTGTGTAGTATGATTTTAGGTCGATTTTACAGAAACGAGGAAGCAGCCAATAGACTTCTTCCTTATTCCTCATTTCTTCTATACGGGATAGTATTGACGTTCCAACCCTGCGTTCCGCACGCCGGGTCTTCACGGGCACAGATCATTGGCGATATTCCACGCACTTACACGAATCTGATTTGTGTGTAGATTTTATTTGCTTGCGTTATGTGTTGGCTGTGGGCCGGAAAAATTTCGACAGTTTAATTTATGAAATATATATATAAAACAATTTATGAATATCAATAATATTTATTAATTGCTAATAAAAATGAACATAGTTACCATTCATTACCAATCCATAAAATCGCATAAAATAGCATATCATAAAATAAAACATAAATGCCTCTCTCCCCACGCCGACGTCCAAGCAGAGCTCTACCGAGTTGCACTGGATGTGGCGTGGAGAGAGGGTTCCACCATAAATATTTCTCACCTAGAAAATTAAGATTTCCAAGATAATTTGAAAATAGTTTTTAAAATAGTTTTAAAGTTCTAAAACGGTTTGAAAACGATTTCAAAATGGTTTTTTGGTTAAGTTTAATGTGAAAATGGATCAGTATATATACCTATTTTTCTCGCATGTTAAATTTGATGCAGTAAAACAAAATTCGACCTTGTTATTTTCCAGTGAATTCTATTCGTTATTTTTATTATTTTTTGATTTATTTTAATAATTTTTTATTTAGAATTTTTATTGAATTATTACTAATTCAAATTTTTTGATTTAAGTTTCATTTTCATGAACTTTTATTAATTTTTCAATTTTTGTCGAATTTGTTGTGTTTTCTTGTTATGTTTGTGTTGGTATCGTGCGAATCTTGGTGCGTTTTGTTATTATTTTAATTTATTTTTTTTGTTTATTATTTTATTTTTAATTCTCTTTTTTTCTCATATTTGATAGGTTTAATTGGTGTTTCAATAGGTTTATTTAAATTGCATGTTATATTTGCGTGTGTGTTACTGATCCATTAAAACATTCTTCAAGGCCGTTTATGTTCTGGCCCAACAAAAGTATAAAATATAGGAGATTTGCGGGTGATAATGATATTCAGATTAAAAATATAAATAATTATATACCAGGAATTATTTATGATTTTATTACTGTAAAAGAAAAAATAGATCAAGAAAAGATAGATCAAGAAACTTATTACAATGTTTAAAATTATTTTTAGAAATATATGAATTTAAGAAAATTGATAAAATAATGGAAAATCTTAAAAGTTCTCGATTTGATGAAATAGATTATGAAAAAAAAAATTAAAATAATATTATATATAAAATGAATGATGAAATTTCAGAAGAAGATATTTATCCAGTTTTTATAGAAAGAAAATATCCAATACTTGATGATATTGTTAATGAAGATAATGAATCCAATAATCAAATAATAATAAATAAACCCAGTGAACCAATTGAATCATCTAATCAAATAAAAGAAGAACCAAAAATAATCGTATAAATGAATTTTTATTAGAAAAGAAAAAATTAGATGAAAGATTATTACATTATCAAAAAATAAAAGATCTTTGGATAAAAGCAGGTTCAGCAATAAAAATAACATGTGTTTCAAAAACTGGAATTCTATCTATTTCAACTGCAGTATTAAGTGGAATTTGATTATTTGAAATTGCTCCTTTTGCATCAATAATTATTGCATCAATATTTGGTGGAACTAATGCTTTATATTTATTTTTGTCAGAAACAATTTCTATCAGATTGACTTCAAAAAAGAAAAAGATTTATAGAGAAATATGGAAGGAATTATCATTAGGAATAAATAAATTATATTTATAAGTACAAATGAAATAGAATAATCAAATGAAATAAATAATACAATTAATAAAATCAAATTATTTAACATTGACAAAAATAATAAAAAAATTGAAGAAAAAATAAAAGAATTAAAAAATGAATTAAAAGAAGATTATAAAAATAAATTTAAAAATATTTAAATTTATGATTTAAAAATGAATAATTTTCCTCCCACTCGCTAAAAATATAACTAAAATCCTTGCAAGCACTGATTAAAAATATATCTCATTCAGTGTTGGATGTATAAGGTTTTTAGATTCATATAAGATGACACCTTTGTCACTTGATTATCTTGTATCTCTTTTAAAATCAGAAGATCTAAAAACCTTTAATAAATTCTATCCAGAATTCAATGGAAAAGTTAGTAAAGGAATATATCCTTATGAATATATGAGTGGAAAGAATTATAAAGATATAGAAAAGAAATTATCTGAAATTGAATTACCAGTAATTCGATTCTTTTATAATCATTTAAGAATGGATGATTTAAATGAAAAAGATTACTTGTATACCAAGAATCTTGGCAGTTGTTAAATTGTAAGAATAAAGAAAAATATACTATGCATTATTTAAACATGGAAGTTTTTCTATTGGTTGATGTTTTTGAGAATTTTAGAAATGTTTGCCTTGAAAACTTTGGAATTGATCCATCTTATTGTTACTCCTTATCTGGATTAACTTGGGCTCGTGGAATGAAATTCACTCAAGTTAAATTGAAAAATTTCAAGAAAATAACACATGATCAGCTTTTAATGATTGAAGGAGTAAGAGGAGGGTTTTCAGGATTTCAAAGGGATCGAATAGTAGAAGTAGTAGAAAATAAAGGTAATTCATTATATTACTTTGATGCTAATTCCTTATATCCAACAGCAATGGTTAATGTATTATCAACAGGGAAAATGAGATTTTTTAAGGACAATAAATATGTCAAAACTATAATAAATCATCAAATAGGATATATTTATGCTGTAGATCTCAAGTATCCTAAAGAACTCCACAACAAGACTCAACATTTTCATTTCTGTCATAGGAAAATAAAAGTGACAGAACCATCGTTATCAGAATGGCAGAAAGAAAATAATCCTCATGAATATAAAACAACTGAAAAATTATTTCAATCCCAGATAATTTAAAAGAGTATGTTATTGAAGGTAGGGTGTTAGATTGGTACTTAGAGAATGGTATGGTTCTTGAGAAAGTACATAAAAAATCATGTACAATAAATCATATTGGCTCAAGCCATACATTGAATTTAATATAAAGAAAAGAACAGAGGCGAAATCTAGGGGTGATAAATTCGGTGATGCATTCTATAAATTATTAAATAATGCATTTTACGGTAAAACCATAGAAAATGAAGGAATAGACAAGTAATAGAAATCGTCGGGACAAAAGAAAAATTAAAAAGTATCACAGCAAAAACTAGTTATCAGAGAATGAAAATCTTCTCTGAAGAATGTGCTGCGGTAAATTTCAAGAAAAATAGAATAAAGTTTGATAAATTCAATTCGCTCGAAGGAAAATCATGTATGTTAGGTTCCTCGATGAAGAATAGTGGATCTTGGATTATCAAGAACCATAAAATAAAATTAGATTATTTTGAGAGGAAAAGGTTAAATAGTTATTATGATAAACGATATTTAATCAAATGGTATAAAAACTCTTCCATATAATAATTATAGAATAGAATATATAAAAAATATAGAAGAAAGGACTACTCATTTACCCTCCAATTTCCCCAATGTACGGATAATATTGACGTTCCAGCTCCTGCGTTCCTCACGCCGGAGCCTTCACGGGCACGAAATCATTGGCGATAATACACGCACTTACACGATTTGCGATGGTATGTTTGATTTTAATTACTTGCAGTTTGTTTTGGCTGTGGGCCACAAAATAAAATAAAATAAAAAAAATTAAATGTTACCATCTAAATTCGATAAAAGTTTCGAGGCATAAATGTATATTCTTCATATAAATTTACAGATTCTCCATATAAATTCTTCATTTCATAACATAAAATTCCATAACTGCAGGCAATCGAAAAATTACTACAGATTCTCCATATAAATTCTTCATTCCATATCGTAAAATTCCATAACTGCAGGCAATCGAAAAATTACTACAGATTCTCCATATAAATTCTTCCTTTCATATCATAAAATTCCATAAAGATTCTCCATATGAATTCTTCATTCCATATCGTAAAATTCCATAATTGTAAGCAATTGAAAAATTATACCGGAAAATAATACCACAAATCGACAACAGTAATTTAAAATCAATTTGACCAGATATGGTTAACAGTAAAATGAAATTTTTCTCTCTGCATACAGCCTATTTAGTTGAAATTTTGTTGTCAATTTTGTGCTGAAAATTTGTGAAAACACATCAGTATATATACCTATTATTTGGCCTTAACCTTGCGTGTTAATTTTATTGCGATTAAACAAAATTCGACTTTGAAATTATTTGTGTTATCTAAATTAAATTTTTATTAATTTTTTAATTTAAATTGGTAATTTATTTTTAACATTTTTAAATAAATTTATTCAACCAAAAAATATTTTATTTTTATTCATTTAATTCATTAATTTTTACTTTTATATAAATGGTCATTTTACGGTCAAATTTCTCTTGTTATTATGTTATGTTTTATGTAGATTTCGTGCGGTTCTTGATGTATTTTGTATTTATTTTATTTTACTTTTATGTTTTTAATTTTATATTTATTAATATTCTCTCAGATTTTAAAATGTTTAATTGGTGTTGTATATTGTATTTTAAGTTATCTTGGTGCTGGGTTTTCGTGCTGTATTACTGATGCATTTAAACAATTTTCAAGGCTATTTGTGTGCTGGCCAAACACATTTTTGGAAAATTAAGAATAAAAAAAGCGATCCGGAACAACGAAATAGTCAAAAATGCTGGGAAACAACAAATCAACATTACCTGCATAACTATGGAAAAGAAACTAGTGTGGGGTTTATGGTTGGAGTGACCTTGACCCCAGATATAAATGTTTCTTCGTCCCCAATGGTTACCCGTTGCTAGGCAACGTTGGTAATGTAACCATTGGTTTTGAGATCGCCAAAGTTGAGCGCCACACAGGAACAACTCTGGCCCGACCTCAACATGGGTTCAAAGCACTACCGTTAGAAGGTTTGCGTGCGCTTTCTTTTCTTGGTCCCTCACTGGTGTATCTAGTACTATTGAATTCCGTCTCTAATTTTTTTCTGATTTGAAGTCGTCAATTTTGTTTTTAGCGCAAGGCATACAAATTTATAAAGTCCATTAAGAATATTTATAACATAACGGTCTAATGTGATCGTAAATGAAATCTCAATCCTTAGCCTGAGCGGCCCGTCGCTTAGCTTGCTCCGATTTCCCAGAGCAATGTTTGGGTGGTCCGTTCGCAGGCTTCCTAGTTGTCGTCGCGTCTCGGTAGGCCAATTGAGCCGGCGCGAATACTAATGGGTAGGTTACCGCGGCGCCCTATTGGCACGCGGATAACGCTACCTCTAGACCGCGAATTTGGGTTTTCTGGTTTTGGTTAAGCTGTTTTTCGTCAGCCCAACCCTTCTGTGCAGCGGCCATCTTTTCATAGAGCAATTTGAATTTCTTCGGCTCCACCCAGGTAGCCTTAATCTGCTGAACTTTCTTTGTCAGTTGTAGGACTTGCTCAAATATTCTCTTGTTCGTTCCCCGTGCGTTATCCAACTAGCGCTGTAGGATCCGACATGATTCCATATCTACAAAAGGGGAGTATCATTAAGTTATATGACTCTTTACAAATATTATTTATTTCATCTATGTTCTTACGTCGGAGAATTTCACTATACCAATTTACTAGGATTTTAAATTATAATTTATAAAACTTGATAATAAGGCTAAATATTTTATTTTTTATAACAAGTGTTGTGATTCGGTTCACGACGGTATTTGTTACTATCTCGCCTTGGATGTTCTCGAGCATACGGGTGCTCGCCGTGGCCATCGGTTCGGTCTTCTTCCATCCTCGAGTCACGATGGACCTCACATCCAGTCTGGGGTCATCGAGATTAAATAAAGTATTGTACGGGGAAGCATATCCGTCCGTACTGGGAATTTTCCCTGCCGCAATATCTTCGTTGATTTTGGCTAGATAACATCGGGCCCTCTCCACTTGTGCGTTAGTCTGACGCTGATACTCCTCGAGGTGAGCCATGAGAAACTCAGCTTGTCCCCGGATTTCGCGGGCCGGATTGTGTCCAGGTTCCCGTTTTATAGCTATGAACGGGAGATCGACCTCCTCGGAATTCCTTTGGGTGCCGAATCTAGATTCTTTCATGTATCGGGTGTCTAGAATTTGATTGTATATTTTAACGGTGACTATATGACAAATGACGGCGTCCAGATTATCAGCGGAATTTATATGCGTATGGGTGTCTTGGGCGTGGTGTGTGCATCAAATTTTGATCGCATACTATTTTTGTCATAAATGGCATGTAGTTTCACTTGCACGGAAATTCGTGGGTTGAATTCTGTCTGACTATGTTGATCGTGTAGTTATTTGATCGATTTGGAGATTGGTAAATGTCAGGGTATTTCATTAACGATTTGGTTGGTTTTCTAAATCATTTTATTTCTTTTAATAATTATTGTTGATTTATCGGCAACATGATTTGACAGTGAACAATTTAGTGGCTTGTGGATCATTGTGGCTATTTTGCATAATAACTTTAGTCGCTCTGAGTTGGACCATTCTATTGTTAATCATAGTAGGTATGTTTATTATTAAGTTTGTTATGAATGATTAATACCCTTTAAGCTTACCCCCTTTTTGGTGAGTCGGAGTATGCTCTACCCACGTATCTCGTTCGGATTACTTTAGCCGGGCGAACTCTTATTACACCTCGGCTCTGGATCTCCCATAAGATGACTTCTACGAGAAGTAAATGATTATATCACGGAATGGGAATAGTCGGCGCAGTTTAATCCCTTCAGATCAATGTTTGTCATGGCATTCTCTTGCTCTTATGCTTATTGAATACTCTTTACTCATGTGTGTTGATTCATAAATGTATCTGTTCTTATTGTTTTGAGGGGTCAGCATTCTGGTAAGTATTTTCAATTTGAGGGCTTGCGTTTCAAAGTTATGCTATGTTAAATTTTCCATTATGATATACTAACATTAACGTTTATTTTCATCAGTTTTGTATATATTAAAACAATTACCCATCTCGGTGGTTTAAGATTTCCATTTTGTCATTTTCATAACTTAATCTAATAAATCTCGTGACTGAAGGTAGATATTAGGTCATTGGTTCGTCTCTTATTAAATTAAATAAATATTCTAATAACTGTGAGACCCGGAAATAATTTTTAATGTAAGTTATATATCTAATGGGAGGCGTGGTTATTATCCTCTTTGAATTATTAGCGGTTTCGCAGTGCTACATGTGAATTTTAAAAAATTAAACTAGATTTTTATCAGAATTACATGATATTTATTATTTTTATCTTTTAGTATCACAAATTGTTGGCATAGCAACGATTTCTCAGTGTTAATACCACCGTCACCTTCCCTAGATTGACCTTAGGATAAAGTTGTGTTAATATTATGAGTTTACGAGTTCCCACTGGACTACTCAGTGTTTTGATTTTAAGCCGATGTGTTTTTATTATAATTTAGGTCTAATTTTCAGGAATTGGGTGATGATGAACTAACCAAAAGACTATTCCCTCATCAACTCAACTTCCCCTCTACGGAATAATATTTACGTTTCAGCTCCTGCGTTCTCACACCGTAGCCTTCACGGGTACAAACTATTGGTGGACTTACACCGTACTTACACAGTTTGGTTGGGGTATGATGTGTCGGCTGTGGGCCGGAAGAATTTCGACATAAATCGTTCAGTTTTAAAACTTTTATTTGCATATAATTGGCATAACATATTAAATCATAGTTGGCATACGACATTCTTTAAAACCTCAGTACAAACCTTTCCCCACGCCGACGCCCAAACAGAGCTCATATGAGGTTGTTTGTGCGCGACGTGGAAAAAGTTTTCGAACATTCCTCCACTCACATTATAAAATCGTAAAAATTGTTCTGATTCAAAACTAGTTCAAGACTGCTTTAAACTAGTTAAAACTGATTAAGACTGGTTAAAAATCTGTGAAAATGAATCGGTATATATACCTATTATACGACCCTAACCTTGCGTGTTAAATTTGATGTGGTAAAACAAAATTTGACCTTGTGATTTTCTTGTATATTCTAATCTTAATTTTATTAATTTCGTGATTTAATTTGACAATTTTATTTTTTGGATTTTAATTGAATTGTTTCCAATCCAAATTATTTAATTTTAAATCCAACTTTCGTGAACTCTTTCTTTTTTAGTGAATTTTCAAATTCCGGTCAAATTTTTATGTTTTCTTGTTATTTCTGAGTTTATTTCGTGCGGATCTTGTTGCACTTTGTTATTATTTTAATTTACTTTTGTGTTTTTCGATTTTATATTTTTTTTGATTCTTTTTCGTATTTTCGTATGGTTAATTGATGTTTTATGGGTCTGATTTTAAATCTGCGTGTTGTATTTGCGTGCTGTTACCGATTCATTTAAACAAAATTGTGTATTGGCCCAACACTAGCAACACACTGCGAAAGAGGAAACTAAACCAAAATCAACTATATTCGTTCAGAAATATAATGGAAAATACGGTGTACATGATTTGTGTACAAAGAGAAAATAACCAAACATTCAGAACGATAAATATTTGGAAAAACGGTTTAAAGAAAATGATAATAATACCAAGAATAATCGAAGTAAAAATGCACAACAACAGTCAAAAAACCAACAAAGAAAGAGAAAAATATAGCAAAAAACAGAAATGTGACGAAAGAAAACTAAAAGACAATGAAACGAAGAAAACAATTACAAGAACAACAAAAATGTCAGAAAAATCAACGCAACATAGTACAAAACTAAGAAAAGCAACAACAAAAAACAAACCACAAAGAATGGATGATGTCAGAGAAGAAGTGCCAATCAGTGTAGTGGCCGACGCAGGGAAATACGAAAGTTCATGGAAACTACATGGAAAGCTAATCACAAAAATATGCAGGATAGGCAGAAATTCAAGAAGAAAAGTTAACGTCATAGAAATAAAGAAGGAGAAGAACACGGAATCACGTTTGCTATCAAGAAATAATACAGAATCAATATATCAGATATGGAAGGGATTATCCCGAAACTCTGCTCAAAGAAGAGTGAAAAACAACAAAGGTGAAACTACGAAAGAAAGCGCAACAAGGAACCAAACTGATAGTAGGAAAGTAATAAGCAAATATGATCGTCACTTAGCAGAAAGTAAAACAAAACGTTTATTAGTAGTAATTACGATAGTTCAAAATCACAAATCCACAAGGATAAAGACAATGAAATTAGAAAACGCAACTGAAAATTCAGTTAAATTAGTATCGATATCAGGCAGTGTACAAACAAAAACCTATGGGAAAAAGAATGTGGCCGAAACCATAGAACCCAGAATACGATAGTACAACGGAACTGAACACGTATCAAGTACCAAGAGAGAACGAAGCAAGTCAAGATTTGAAACACTACCCAAGTATTATATGGATTCAACAACCATCGTCACTAATGGCACCACTCAGGTGGCCAAGCGAGATCGATATATATCAAGTAACTGATGAGAGATGCGGAGGGATACGCACTTTGCGTGTAGACCCTTTGGAGACGATGAAGTAATAAATAATCAGGAGTGTATATATAGTGTATATACATCAGATGTTTTTATAGTAATGTATAAAAGTGATGTATAAATATTATATGGAACGAGTATAAGTATATCTAATAATATATAAAGGTAGTATATAAATATTATATTCAATGAGCGAAAACAAATTAAAATCAGACGATGTGTCAAAAAATAAAGCGGAATGAGAAAGACAAGTGATGCGATAATGCATTAAAATTGAGAAACGAATCAATTGGGAGCTAATCAAGTATATCAAGCAGTAATGCTTAGTCGTAACGACGATGGCCAATATCCGAAAACTAAATCTACAAGCAGAGATAGACGAGTTTGGACCAAGGATCAGATCAGGAGCAGAAATTGAAATAAACCGTTTAAGAAGTACCGAAGCCATCAAGGAAATCAGAGAAAAGAGTAGTCGTGAAGAGAAAATTAAAACTGGGAAAATCCAGTATAATCGAATGATGGACGAAAATGAGGAACAACGATAACAAATCCTCGATCGGAGCAATCCACGAATCGGAAATTATGTCAAAATTTCTGCTCATTCTCATTTCTAAATTTTACTCTTCAAATGAAAATATATTAACGCAAACATCATCATTGCAAAATATTTATAAAATTATGCAATTGTCGACTTTGATGGAGTTTTGTGAACATTATTTAACCGAATTATGGTATCCTATCTACCAGTCAAATGATGAGGTGTTCAGGAGCGCATTGGATATGGCTTCTCGAGCTTGTTCTATCAAATCCTCGATTTCAGTGCAAGAATTAAAGTCATTTAATATGTCTACGAAAAGTAAAGCTGGAAAAATAAGTAAGTCCCAAAACAGAACTCGTAGTTCAAGAGCTGGTCCTTATTTTCCTGTTGGTAGAATTCACAGAAAGTTACGAAAGGGAAATTTTGCTAAATGGGTTGGATCTGGAGCAACAGTTTATTTAGTAGCAGTTTTGGAATACTTAGTTGCTGATTTACTTGTATTAGCTGGTGTTGGTGCAATATATATCAAGAAAAGTCAGATTATTCCTCGAGGTTGGCAATCTGCTATCGGCAATGATGAAGAACTGAATAAATTAATGGATACTGAATCGGAACAAACTGCTATTCGATCAAACTATAACTATAAGATGTATTTTTTGACCAATAAAATCCAATATGAATGCTCAAAGCCAGTGAAATTGATCAAGCTACAATATCATAGTTTAAATGCAAAATTATCAAAAGAAGATGTTGTTGCAGTAAATAAAGTGTTAATGAAAATCAACAAGAATCTAAGTTGCAATGAAAATATATTCATCAACCATCGAATTGACAGTTTTTTCGATTCTTTTGAAGAAATCTAATATAAAGATGGGGAAAGTTGGTTTGTCAATATGGTAATACAAGGTTATAAAATGGATGAAAAAGATGTCATATCGCCAACTTGGAAATTAGTCAGTGCTCGGCTTTCTCTAAGATTTTAATATATGAAGTCTTTTGTTTTTTATGTAAAGTGTTTTAAATATTCAAGTTATCGATTAAGTACCATTAGAACAAGCGTCAAGAATTACATCTTTAGAGATCAATAATTCTTGATGAATGTTAAAATTAGTGACGTAATCAATGATATTTTTGACTTACTTAATAATCGTTTTAAACAAAATTAAAATATACGTAATGGTAAATTACAACACGGTGATCATTTATGTGTAAAAATATTATGGAAAGTTACGTAACAGTGATGTAATCACGATTTTAAGGTTTTTAAATAAGTTACACAATCACCAATTTAAACAAAATTTAAAAACCCAAAAAAAGTAGTGGGTCTCAGGGAAGTTATTACATAATATGCCTTCGTTACGTTATATTCCATTTGTTCTGGACTGGACTCATTATACTACAGGTAGTCCCCGACTTACGACCGAGATAGGTTCCTAGTCATCGGTCGTAAGTCGATTAAGTCGTAAGTCGAGTTTCATCATGAATAACTCTAAAGAAAAATATGAGATACTGTACTACTAACTTTTAGGATCAGGAGAAATGAAACTACGGAAAATTCATATAATGAAAACTTTATTAAAATTTATAAAATGAAATAATAACCCAAAAATATATATTAAATGTGTACTAATAACACATATTATATATGTAACAAAACAAAAATACATAATAAGAAATATATATAATTAAACAAAAACATTTTATTCAACTTAGCGTTATTTTCGTGTCGTCATCATGTTTACTTATTACTAGAGAGCAATCCATTGCGTTGTCTTCAGAAACAGAATATCCAATCCTAGTTTTCTTAACAAATCTGTCTAATGTCGTCTGAACAGTTTGAGGTTTCATTTCCCGGTAAATTTCATAATAACATTTTCTATGAAAAAATTGAAAAAAAATTGGTCACAAGTGCGGATGGTCGTAAGTCGAGCGGTCGTAAGTCGGGGACTACCTGTACTTGCATGTTTTTTCAAAGGCGTTTTGACGAGAATAGAAGGGTTCGATCAGGTTTTGAATGTAACTATGTATAGACAGAATTAAATTCTCTACAATATAGTATTATAATTTTAATAAGTCGTGTCGTTCTACCTACATATGTGTTTGTCGTAAATATTTTAAAATTGAGTTGAACACTGTAATAATTATCATCTTTGAAATATTTTAATACCATCTCGTAGTGAATAAATTTCTGTCTATCCATTATTTGATTGAAAATATTGAGAGGTCGTTGAAAAATATATGCAAATTTAAAAATTGTAAAATAATGTTAAATTTCAAAAATATGACAAGGGAATAGGTTCATTAAAACAAGGATCAAATTTGACGCACATAGAAATCAAGAATTCTTGAAGAATGTCAAAATTCGCGTCGTAAAAATTGATTTTCAATTTTTTTAAAATTACATAATCGCTGATTTAAACAAACAATTCTCAGTATTTGAGGATGGTGTATGGAGTTAAATGTGAGGCTGCCAAATTTATTGCGTCACTTATAGGTGAAAGGATTTCGTGGGGTAGGTTTTGGAGTAAATAATTATGTTCAAGCTTTCAAAATAGCTTTCAATAATTACAAACCAAGCCGCTGGAGACCTTTGTTTATTGAGGAAAAAATGACATGGCTTAGTAATTTGGCATGGTGTGTTTGGGGAATTGTTATCGATGTTCCCTTCGTCATTATTTTCGGAGTCTCCTTTTATAAATAAATAAACGTTTAGAAAAGAATTGGTTTCAATTTTTAAAATTCCTGGGGTGTCTGTCATAAAGATTGGTGTATTGGCGTATTTTTATTCAATGTATTGGCGTTCTCACAAAACAACCTGCTAGAACAGGGGCTCATATACATCAAATATATCCGGTTTTGCAGAATTTGATAAATCTGAACGAAGAAATACAAAATCTAGTTCTTCAGACCTTTGAATCACTGATAAATAAATGTAATTCTGAAATGGGATTATATATTGAAAAAGTGGTCCCCATGCTGCTCAAATTTATTGTACATGATCCAAATTATCATTATGATGAAAATAGGAAAGTTTTTGGAAGTTCCCCCTTTTATGTAACCCTTGCTCAAAGAATAGAAGATTGTGAAGTGCATCTTACGTCTCAATATATACAAAAAGTGAATCATAATCATAATAATTATACTAATCAAGTCTCTGTAAATAACCCTATATCTGGTGTACCTTCCGGAAGTCCGTTCGTTTTATCGTGTGATTTTGTACCAAATGCTTTTACTCCACGCGTCTATACTCAAAGTACAGCATTTATACCTCCACAGAATCATTGAACTTATCAAATGTACCCGATCTAGTTTATTATGTTTTTGTGACCAGCTATTGTATTTTGTCTATAACAGCTATCGAATCATTAGAATCATTCGTAAAGGTTCATTAGGATAATTGTTATTACATGATACATTCCTTGGTGCATGTCGCTACTTTATATCAAATATGCAAACATGTTTCTTAACTTATTATCAAAATCCATGATACATTTAAAACATACTATGAAAGCCGAATCATCACCCAAGGTTCCGTCTCAGATTAGTTATTTTAATTATTATACGTGGAGTTTTTGTTAGTTTATTCAAATTTTAAAATGTATTGCTTAAATTAATTCAAATTTCGCATTTGACCGACTTTTGTTTGCTTGAGTTTATAAAATTTAATTTTAAATTTATTCAGTGTAAATTTATTTCTTAAAATTTTTCTTTCATTTTAATCTTTTCATAATTTAGTTTTAAAAAAAATTACATTTAAATTTCAAAGAAAATAAATGTATAGATATAAAATAAACTGATGAGTAGGTAGTTAGTGGCTATCTGGAACCTAAAAAAAACATAGGGGGAGGGGGGGGGATTATTGCAGATTAAATTTCGGATTATCTTGATTACATAATGATGTAATCAAGATAATTAATTTTTGTGTGTATTTTAATTAATTTTTTTTTTTAATTAATTTATTTTAAAGTAGATTTTTAAGACTTGACAATTAAATAATAACTTTTGAAAATGAAATCAATGACTTCTAAATTTAACATTTTTTTTATCAGAGTTTTAAGTATTAAAAATAAGGTAATAGATATAGGGTCAACAAATATAAATCTGATTTACTTAAGTCGTAAATTATTATTATTATTTATTGAAGCCATTAAGTGAACAAATACATGAATTATAGGGCAAAATTAAAAAAATTGATTGACATCGTGAAAAAAAAAATGTATCAGATTAAAATTAAACAGACATTTTCATGTAAACATAATTCTACACAATGAACCAGTGTTTAACTTAAATAATTCTGTTAAGATTCTTAATAAAATTACCTAAAATTTACAATTAAAATAATTATTGTATATGATTGAAAATTTGAATTCTCGTAGTTGTACATAAGTGATTTATTTAATTCAATCAGTTGAATTCATCTTATTTTATTGTCAATGAAGAAATTTAAAAAAAAATTTCATAAGCAATTACGTAAGTAATATATTTACATTAGTACTTGTACTTTCGAATTTTATACTGTGAATAATAAGGTTATTTTTACATAAGGTAATTATTCAAAATTATTTTCATTATAAATTGAAATAACAAATATATTTATTTGACAGGATTTAATTATTAATTCTTTTTATAATAATATAGTAATTAAACTTCAAAATGATAATTGTTTATTTTACTTTTAGCTTCTTTGTAACACAATTTTTAATTAATATTATTTTTCAAAGAAAATTTCAATTTATTTTATCAATTAATTTTTAGTGGTGACACAAATTAGTAATATAATACTTAATTAAATATAAATTATTAATTCTTTACACAAAATTAATAGACAATAATTATATTTTTCATTTTGTAACTTACTCAAACTAATTTATTAAAAAAGAAAATTAATTATAACTTTTATGATGTGACTATCATATTTTATTGATTTAACTTGATATGAATCTTTTCCACGTAACTATAGCAACCTATGTTATTAAATTTGATTTTAAAAATTCATTTTTCAAATATCTTAGTTACATGTTATTCAATTAATTTCTTTGTAGGGAATCAACAAATAACTTATTGCATAAGTATGTATTTTTGAAAAATTAATCGATGAGAAATAAATCAATAAGTATTTTAATTTTGTACTTAACTCAAAATAATTTATTAAAAAGTTAATTTCCCGATGTGACCATCATATATTATTGATTTATCATGATATTAATCTTTTCCATGTAACTATAGCAACCTGTGTTATTAAATTTGGTTTTCAAACCTATTAGTTATATTTTATTTCTCTGTGAGGAATTAACTAATAATTTATTGCATAAATATATATATATTTTTTTTTTGAAAAATTAATCGATGTGATATAAATCAATAAGTATTTTTCATTTTGTAATTTTCTTGATATTAATGATTTTCATGAAACTATAGCAACCTATGTTATTAAATTTCATTTTCAAACATCATATTTATAATTTATTCAATTTAAATTTATTAAAAATTTCAATTTGGATGTAATTTTTTAGTATAAACAATCGATTTTAATTAGTATAAACGAATGATTTTGAGGTATAAACAATCAATTATTAATTAAATTATTATTAAAATATTATCATAAGTAAGTTTACTTTTTATGTATATTTAATTAACTATTTGTTTTTTAGTGAATTATTGCTATACATATAAATTTTGCGTAGCTATCAGTCACGAAGATGTTCACTACTGTGAACTTGTTACATCATCATATTTCAAGATAAATGATGCTGGTTTCCCTGGTTATGTGTGTCCAGAATGTCTCATAATAACATCTGGTAGATGGTCAATGTTTTTACAACAACACGGGCATCACCTCAGACAATTCGGAGAATCGAAAAGTAGTATTGTTGCCAAAAGTACGTGTATGTATAATATAACTAACTATTAATTTTTTTAGTATTGTCAAAGAGGACAACCCTTCAAGACACTTTGCATATTGATAAATATGATACAAGTAATCTTTTGATAATTTTTAATAATTTTTAAATTGTTAACTGTTAGATACTTTTAATATTCAAGATTCTAGATCGAGTAATGAAAGAAATGAATATAAAAATGGTAATTTTTTTACTTTTATTTAAATTATTAATTATTTTTAATTTAGATGATTTAAATGTTCACATTGAAAACATAGATGATAGAATATTTTACGAAACAAATTATGCCGAACTTGAAAATATCTCTACTGTAAATGTTAAATGTGAGTTTTTTTAGTTATTACAATCAGAATTATTTAACTTTTTCATGTTTCAGGTAATCTTTATCCGAAGTATTGTCAATCTACAAGCCATGATAACAACTGCCACAATAAAATGAATCGATATTATCAAGTGAATAATTATTATATATGTCCTGTATGCCAGACCCAAACCTCAGACCCATACCTTAAATTTTATAATGACCATAAAAATCACTTGACTCAATTTTATACGGATAAAAATCATTGTTTAAACACAGTTTGAAACGAAAAAGCACCATAAAATCTGAAATACTTGAAAAAATATTTATTAAAGATGATTTACAAATTGGATTAGGGTTAAGTGACATTATTGTTGAACCAGAAATTGAATATGATTTACTACGCTCACACCGAATTATAAAAGTGAATATCGGAAGATATAATGTTAAGGAAATAGTTCTTCCATCTTCTCTTTTGGAAAAATTAAAAATTACATTAAATGAAATGAAACATTCAAAAGTTCAATTTGGAGTCCAAGTAGAATTTGAAAAAGATGGGGAACTCAAAGTAGTTAGTATATCAAATCGCGCTGCTTCAGTGACTACAACTTTTCTTGATGAGGGTATGAAGAAAATAAATGAAAAGATTGTTGAACGAACAGAATTCGGAAGTAGTTGGAAAATAAACCGAATACTAGAAGTAAATTTCAAGGTAACCAAAGTTTCGAATATATCTAGGTTATCTGGACATAGTTATATTCCAACACCTAAAGCTCTAATAGGTAAAAAGGCAATAGTTAACGTACAAAATACCGATAATTTATGTTTCATATTTAGTGTTTTGGCTGTATTGAAATCTGATAAAATCAAGAAACATAGAGATAGATCAAGAAAATATTTACCGTATATGAATGACTTGGTATACAATCCTAACGATATGCCAATGAAACTGTGTGATATTTCAACTTTTGAAAAGAAAAATCCTGGTTTAGCAATTAATGTAATGATTTATAATAACGAAAATTTTGAGGATAGAGAAGAACTTATAATGAAGCATCCATATTTAAATATAATTCAAAGAACAAAAGTAACTGGAGTGGATCCAATTTATTTATTATTGATAAAGGAGGGTGAAAAATATCATTATACAGCAGTAACTAATTTACAATCCTTGATGAATTGTCATAAAAACAATGATTTTAATGTTCGAATTCGTTGCAAATGGTGTGAAAATTGTTTAAATGGATTTCGTAAGCCAAAATCCTTTGAAAAACACCAAGAGTTATGTAAGAAAAATCAGTTGGGTACTACACTATATACATTACCAAAAGATAAAGATAAATATTTAGAGTTCAAAAACTGGTCAAAAACGATAACACCTCCTTTCGTTATCTATGCAGATTTTGAATCTATTTTACCAAAAGATGACATTTATTTTCAAAAACATTTGCCAATTTCTGCTGGACTCTTATTAATCAACAACTTCACTGGTATGACAAGTTACCATCATTTCATTGGTCAAAACTGCGTTTATGAATTTTTGAAGAAGGTTTCAGATATAGGAACAAACATTGTGCTACCATATTATAAAGAAAATGGGAAAAAGCTAATGTTACCACTTACTTTTGACGAAGAATATTCATTTGATAATTGTGAATATTGTTATTTGTGTAATAAGAACATAGTAGATAAGGTTAGAGACCATGACCATTTTACAGGAAAATATATTGGTCCAGCATGTAAAAGTTGTAATGTTAATAGGAGCATCAAAGAAATATTACCTGTAGTTTTTCATAATTTACGTGGGTATGACTTACATCATATCCTTAAGTATGGAATAAATCAATTTCCCAATTGGACCTTATCATGTATTCCAATTAGCAGTGAAAAATTCTTATCCCTTATGGTATATGTTGGTAAGCTTAGAATACGTTTTATCGACTCTTACCAGTTTGTTAATGACTCATTAGCTAGGGCTGTGAAAACTTTGACTAGTTTACCATTAACAAAATCTGTTTTTACTGGTACCATTGTTAATGAAAAAGGTATTTTTCCGTACAACTTTGCCACTAGTTTAGAGGTCCTTGAAAATACTTATGAACTGCCTCCAATCTGGGAAGGAGTGAGTGAAGTTGAATATAAGAAAGCTCAATTGATTTGGACTGAAACTAAATGTGTAAATTTACTTGACTATATGATGATATACTTGAAACTCGATTGCTTTCTTTTAGCTGACTTTTTCCAACAATTTCGGGCGAAATCTATAGCTCATAATAGTTTAGAGCCTTTAAATTATTTTGGTATTCCTGGAATGTCTTGGAGTTCTGCGTTAATAACTTTAGATAAACCCATTGAACTATTGCAAGACATGGAAATTTATAATTTTTATGAGGGTGGTATTCGTGGAGGTCTTACTTTTGTTAATAAACACTTTGTAAAAACTGATGAAACCACTGAGTTGCTTTATATAGATATTAATAATTTATACGGTTGGGCTTTAAGCCAACCTTTACCTTGTGGCAAATTCAGTTGGATACTTGATGGTTTTGATTCAATATTGTCAGATTGTTTTTCTTTAAATCTTGAATCTTTGTCGTATGGGTATACTCTTGAAGTAAATCTTGAAATTCCTTCTGATCTTCACGATAAGTTAGACGACTTTCCTATTGCTGCTGAGAAAATGAAACCTGAGGGATCTAAGGTTGAAAAATTATTATTGACTCATTACCCAAAAAAGAATTATGTGATTCATTGGCGTTTACTAAAATTATACTTGTCTCTTGGTGTTAAGGTTACTCATGTGAATCGAGCTGTAAGATTCAAACAGTCTCCTATTTTTAAAAACTACATTGATACCAATACAGATTTAAGAGCAAAAAGTACAAACACGCTAGATAAAAATTATTATAAGTTGTTAAACAATAGTTTGTATGGTAAAACTGTTGAAAACCTGAAAAAAAGAATGAATTTAAGATTATGTAATACAGAAAAGAAGATGATTACATATGCTTCTAAACCAACTTTTCAAAGAAGTATCAAAATTGCTGATGATCTAATTGCTGCGTTGTTAAATCCTGACTCAGTATGTTTAGATCGACCAAGCTATATAGGACAATCAGTGCTTGACTTGTCGAAACTTCGAATGTATGAGCTTCAGTATAAGGACTTGGAAAAATATCGACAACAATTTAATTGTGATATTAATATAGTTGCTGGAGATACAGACTCTTTCTTCTTGGAGATTAAAAATTGTAAACTAGATGTTCTTTTGTCTGAAATGGTTAAGGATAATCTTTTGGATACATCTAATTACCCTTCTACTCATCCGCTTTATTCTAAAAAACTTGATTCAGTCATTGGAAAATTTAAAGACGAAAGTAAGGGAGAAGGTTATGACGAATGGGTTTTCCTTCGACCCAAATGTTACAGTTTGTTAGGTAAATCTTCTTGTCTAAAAGCTAAGGGTATATCGTTAAAGGATACCGATCTAACTCATAAATCTTATAAAGAGTGTTATGAGAAAAACTTCACCTTTTCTGTATCTCAATTTCGTATTGGTACAAACAATCATCAACTTTATAGTTTTAAAACTTCAAAGGTTGCACTAACAAACAAAGAGGATAAAAGGGTTTGGGTAGAAAAGAATGTAAGCCTGGCATATGGTCATTATATGATTGAGACTGACAATGAATAAAGATAATAATTTTCCACATGATTATCCAACAGCACATCCAACAGTACATCCAACAGCCTATCAAACAGATCATTCAACAGCTCAGCCAACTGTTCATTGAATTAATAAATGTATACCTATATATGTTCTTGTTCTTATTCATTATTTTGTAATTTTTTGTGTTTACATTATATTTTAGTTTGTTTTTGTTAGAGGGGGGGTACCAAAAAGTGGGCCAGATGGGACACATCTACCTACTTGCACAAAGTAATTAGTTAAATCACTGTAGTCTTCTTTCACCAGCTCGTTATCCAGTGCGTCCTTCAGAAAATCGAATCTGGTTTGGAAATTCATGGAATTGAATCCACCTGCTCATGATATAGATTTCCGAATATTGAATTTGATTTTACTGAACACACTTTCAATTGGGTTCAGAAAAGGACTATATGGTGGTAAATGTTCAATAACATTATTTAGAGATATTGCACCACCATGAATTGTCGTGGATTAAACGATATCCAGTTCCATTCAATTTTACAGTTATTTCGTTGTTGAAGATCTGGTAGGTATCCTTTTTATAGGATCCTACTACTAATTTATGATGGACTGGTACATTAACTCCAATTGCGAGAGCCAAGGACATATTTCGCCCTCGGTTTGTTGGAAGTGTGGCGTATAATTGCTCACCTTTTTTATTTCTTCCAAGTTTCTGGCTTGTTCAAGTATTAAAGCTACATTCATCAATATATATTAATTGAGAATCCATCCATGCTTCTTCTAAATATCGCGTCGTGTATTCCATTCTGAGATCCAAGACGCGATCTGAATTTCTTTCAGCGACCGATGGTCTTATTTACTTGGTGGTTATGAGGTGATTTCCAAGAAAACGGGAAATAGTGTTTGTGGAAACACTTAAATTTTCGGAAATTAAGAAGTTCTTCATTTCCTCTAATGAAGCATAAACATTTTTCTCGACAAAATCAAGTATTTTATTGCCATGTTCTTCCGAAATTTTGGATTTACTGCCACCAGTCTTGCCTTGTGACAATTTCCCAAATTTCCGGTATTTATATATTATTGTTTTGATCGAATTTCTGGATATTCCTAATAATTTTCCAAAATGGATATAGTCTTCAACATTTTCCATGGCATTGATAATTCTTATTTTATCGATTTCCAAAATTCTTTAAGAAGAATAATTTTTTATAACTTATAAATAAAATTTACAGTGTATGCTTTTTTGTTAGAGTCTCAGGTGTTGTTGAGGGCCTAGCAACTTCTGAAAACCTATGGAAATATTAAATTTATTTCAATTTTCAAATAAATCGTACAATTTGATTTCTTCTTCATCACTTTCATCACAGCAAATATTGCATTTTTACAACTTGTTCCTTCCTCAACTGCAATACGTGACATGGTATCAGCGTTTTCATTAGCTTTTCCTGTTTTATATTTGATCTCGAAGTTGTATTCTTGTAAAGCTATAGACCATCTTATTAATTTACTCACTGAAATGGATTCTAATCTGTCAACACTAAAAACTTTCTGCCAATAAAATATTGTCGAAATGTAGTTATGCCATACAGTAATGCTAAAGTTTCTTTTTTGTAGTAGAGTAATTCTTTTCGTGAGGTTTCAACGTTCTACTCGCATAAGCGATCACACGATCCTTTTCGTCTTCCACTTGTTGCCCTAAAACTGCACCCTACACGAAATTGCTAGCATCGGCCATAATAGACTTTTTGAAATCTGGGCATCTCAAAATTTATTGTATTGTTTGATACTTTTTTAGTACATCGAGTACTTCATGTTGTGCTTTCTACATACAGATTTACTCTTTAGTAATTCATTTAAAGGCTGTGCTATGACATTTTTAATGAATTTTCGGTAATAATTTGCCAACCACAAAAATTGTCAAATTTGATATATTATCAACGTCGTCTAGTGACAGGTACTAAGTTGTTAGGTTTATAGTATTGTATCTGGGTTGCGCTGGTAACAGTTGCTGAGGAGATTTGTATAATTCAACACTGTAATATTTTTCAAATAATACTTCTTGATAAATTTGTAAATAATTTTTTTTATTACTCAAATAAAAATAGTCGAATTAAAAATTTCACACCGTCACAGTTTGCTTACAACATCACTAATAAAAACAATTATATAAAACAGTTTTAGAATAATACTAATATATTTTATTGATATTTTTTATTCTCATCGACTTTTTGAAATAAATTCTATTGCAAATAAAATTTTAAAATGTGTGATAAGGAATTCAAACAAGCATTTTGGAGACATACGCAAATTCGGTATAATCTTAAATTAATAAATTGCCAAATGACTATTGCGCTATTCGATTACCTAAAGTTATGGCTACCCCCAGATTTTACTATCGAAGCTGTTTATAAAGCATTTGATGAATGTTTTGGTGACAGATATATGTACAAAGAGCTTAATTTTGAACAATTTGAAGAATTTCTAAAAGGTAAAGTCGCATTTATGATTATTCGTAATCGTGGTGGTACAAGAGAGGATGCCGTAAAATATATACGAGATCGGTTCATTAACATTCCCCCGTCAAGAGATTTATATTCCTTAATTGAACCTCACGATTTGTACACAGTTCTTTATTATACCTAGCCATTTTTCATGCCAATTTGTAATAAATGAGAACATTTAAAAATCCATATGATATACGAGATTTAATAAATGATGCACATTCTATTTTTCTATGTTTTGAATTAAAAATATTATATTTTGCAATAATTACAGTGGACCTTCAATAATCTGGGTGTCGGAGAAAAGAAAATACCCGGATATTATATACAAGAAAAAAATAACTCAACAAAACCATTTCCCTTTCATTTAAAGTATCACAGAAATAAAGTTTATTTTTCTTCATGATATCAATCGGTGTTTCCAAAATTTCAGAAATTTGATTCTTTGCAATTTTATGAGTTTTATTTCCTAGTACTTACTAATATTACGTAGTTGGATAAAAACATATTTTTACTTGAATATTATTAATAGTTTTTACATTTGTGAATTAAGTACACAACTATTTAATTACTTTTTCAAAAAGAAATATAAGGAGCAGGGTGGATTATAGGCAAAAGTTAAATTTAAATTAAAGTTTGCTTTTTTTATTTGTTATTGTTTATTTAAGAGTAAATTTTTTTAAAAATATGATTTGAAAAAATTTTATTTCAAAATCTTACTAAATATTTATTTAATTATCCTTTTTGAAATGTATCAAAAATGTTCCTAAATTAAAAATTAATCAAATTTATGCTGGGATACCTTGTTATTGTTGGGCTAGACCAAATCTTGTTTAAATGGATCGAAAATAACATGCAAGCACAGCAATGCAGATTTAAAATCAGACCTATCAACACCAATTAAACACCCTAACAGACGAGAGGAAATATAATTAAATAAAAAATCAGAAACATAAAACTAAATTAAAATATATACAAAAAACGCATCAAGAACCGCACAAAATTTACATAAATATAACATAATATAAAATTTGACCGAAAATGGACAATTTATAAAAAATAAGAAATTATTGAATAAATAAGGAAAAATACAATGTTTTTAGTAGAAAATATTCAATTAAAAATTTTTAAAAATATATTGTTCATTTAATTTAGGAAAAATAATAAAGTTAGCTTTAGATAATACAAATAAATTCAAGGTCAAATTTTGTTTTAACTCATCAAAATTTACAAGCAAGGTTAGAGTCACAGAATAGGTTCATTTTTACAGAATTTTAATTGTTTTTGTGAGCAATCAAAAAGCTTAGACTGTTTTTTTGCCAGAAAAAACTATTATTGTTCATTGTGAAAAGTACTCTGACGTATTACGCTTGGTCAGCGAAATTCTATATTTTTTCAGAATTGTTGGGCCAGCACACAAATAGCCTTGAGAATTGTTTAAATGCATCAGTAATACAGCACGAAAACCCAGCACCAAGATAACTTAAAATACAATAGACAACACCAACTAAACACTTTAAAATCTGAGAGAATTTAAATAAATATAAAATCAAAAACATAAAAGTAAAATAAAATAAATACAAAATGCATCAAGAACCGCACGAAATTTACATAAAAAATAACATAATAACAAGAAAATTCGACCGTAAAATGACCATTTATATAAAAGTAAAAATTAATGAATTAAATGAATAAAAATAAAATATTTTTTGGTTGAATAAATTTATTTAAAAAATGTTAAAAATAAATTACTAATTTAAATTAAGAAATAAATAAAAATTTAATTTAGATAACACAAATAATTTCAAAGTCGAATTTTGTTTAATCGCAATAAAACTAACACGCAAGGTTAAGGGCAAATTATAGGTATAAA
Source organism: Schmidtea mediterranea (assembly GCA_022537955.1). Lineage (NCBI taxonomy): Eukaryota > Metazoa > Platyhelminthes > Tricladida > Dugesiidae > Schmidtea > Schmidtea mediterranea. The sequence continues at coordinate 181,067,528 of CM039679.1, read as the reverse complement.
TACTGATGTGTTTTCCCAAATTTTCAACTACTACTTTGTAGTATTAATTTCAACCAAATTTAAGATGCACATTTTTTATAAATCTTACTTTGTTGTGTGATTTTTCTCAGATATTTTCAGATCATTAATCTACAGTTATCGATATTTTCAGTTATGTTTTGTAGCAATATTTTCAGGTTATTAATCTACAGTTATGTTTTGCAGCAATATTTTCAGATTGTTAATCTACAGTTGTGTTATTTTGGTTTATGGACATCGATGCCCGATTCAAAATTTGTTTATATGAATGCTAAATATACAGTTTATGCGTCGAGATTTTTGCCTAATTCATGTGGTAATTTATTTTTTCTATTATTTTATTTTTGGTGGCCCACAGCCAAAACATAACGCAAGATAGAAAAATAAAACACACTATCGAACTGTGTAAGTGCGTGTAAAATCGCCAATAGTTCGTGCCCGTGAAGGCCCCGGCGTGCGGAACGCATGAGCCGAAACGTCAATATTATCCGTACATAGGGGAAATTGGAGGGTGAATGAGTAGTCCCTTGGCTACTCCTTCAACATCCGTTTCCTGTAAAATTGACATAAATTTTTAACAACAATCGGCTCAAAATCTCTAACACCGAGTAGTCCAGTGGGCACTCATTAAATATAATATGAACATAAATAGATCTTAAGGACAAAGAGAGGGAACGGGTAGTGGGGAAAATTGCGAAATCGTTGCAACAGTTAAAATGAATAGCCATCGGAAAAAAGATTAATCCGAACGACCAAAATCATGAAAAATAATGTTTTTAAATAAGAATTAAATAAATTAATTTGAGTTGAGGCGGAAAATATGGGCGGGACGCTGCTCAAATTTTCCGAATTAATTCAAATACTTAACAAAAATAGTAACGTAAAAATGGAACGTGTAAAATAAGGGCGGAACGCTGCTCAAATTTTCCGAGTCAATGAAAATACTTTGTCGAAAACTGTAGAATAGGGATGAACCGTAAAATAAGGGCGGAACGCTGCTAAAATTTTCGAATTTACAAAAATACTTTATCGAAAACCGAAAAATGTAGATGAACTACGGCTAATGTTGTATATCAATAAAAAATTTTAACGCTGAGGAATAAGGACGGATCCCTACAAAATCTTAATAATAACGATAATGATAAGGGTAATGGTGATTATAATAATAATAATAATAATAATAATAATAATAATAATAATAATAATAATAATAATAATAATAATAATAATAATAATAATAATAATAATGATAATAATAATAATAATAATGGTATTTGTAGTAATGATGATAATAATTATGATAATAATAATAGTAGTAATAATCACAGTAGTAATAACAATAAATATAATGGTAGTTATAGTAATAAAAATAATAATAAAGGTAATAGTAGTAACAATTAAGAAAGGTAATATATATAATAGTAACAATGATGATGTTAGTAATAATAATAGGGAACATTGTAGTTATAATAAGGATAAAAGTAAGAGATGTACTGTGTTTACTTAACATAACCAAGGGTTTACAGACCATAAAAAATCATCAACATGGACAATAATAAGAAGGACCAAGCGAATGGACATAAAGATAGATGATATGAGAGTATAGGTTAACATTTGAAAAAGATAGAAGAATAATGGGACCTATGAATCAAAAGCGAGCACAGGTCTTCTATCGACAGCTCGTTGGACCCAGAGATCGTTCGGTCAATTATAGCATTAGCAATAACGCTCACTTTTTGCGGACGATCTACCCACTCGAACACAGTTCCAACGTTGCTCAGCAACGGGTGCCGAGTGGTAAGCAAAAGAAATATTTGTATGGGTTGTCTGGGTAACAACCATATAGTTTCAAAATATCAAAACCCAGAAACCCACCAGAATTATTTTGCTAATGTCAGAACCTATTGAACTGAAGTGTTGAAATTTTCCGAGTAAGGCGTAAATCTATTGAAAATTTGTGAGAATGAAGTGATGATATGAATCTGTACTGATTATGATGATCATGTTGAGGATACCTAAATAATGAAATAAAATAATTAATAAACATGTAAAATGATTGGGGGAAACAATGAGAAGTGAGTAAGATGTGGTTCTGGAGCCTCATAAAAAGAGAATGAAAAATAAATGTTGAACAACGAGAAAGGAATATGAGAAAATCAATAAAAACAGACAATTAAATAAAAGGTCATTTATAATTAACAAGTGCAAATTTAGGAAAACAAAATTCGCACATTATCTCGAAAGCCCTTTCAAGATAAGGGAAGAAATATTGTTTGAAAATCCTGGAAAGGGCATCTCCAAAAAATGATTTATCTGGACAGCTGTCAGTGATTTTGGAGGCCCAAAAGGAATTAGCGTTAAAAGATATCAGAAATTCTATTCGACATCAGTAAGTGTTATTGAATGATGGAGTATAAAAAGGAAGCGCAATTGAAATCAACAACACAAAAAATAAGGCAAAACTTGCGAAAGACAAAAACTACGAAAGACAAAAATTGCGAGAGACAAGAAATTTGCAGGAGACAAAGAATTGCAGAAGATAAAGAAAGACAAAAAAGAAATTAAACAGAAATTTGAAACAGAAATTAAGCAAGGTCAAAGCAAAGCGAAGCAACTAAATCAGAGTTACCGATCTCAGAAACCCACCGCAGTAGTCAGGTGATTGTAAAGCCAATTGATCCGAAAAGTGCTATTCTTCCCGAAGGGTCGCAATAAGCACTAAGTGTGGTCGATTGATAATTCGTTGTGTCATTTTAAAGTGGAGATAAAGTGTATTAATCAATAAAGTTTATATCGTTTGGAGTTCGTTACTGTTGTTTAAAGCACGCTTGGAATCAGATAGACAATAATTTCTATTCGAATTCACCGACACCCCAACAATCATAATTATATAATTTTAAATGAAAACTGACTTTTAAATGTGTCGAAATTTTTCCGGCCCACAGTCACGACATATCACAAGATAATAAGCTATACATGATAGTCAATTGGATTAAGAGCGGTTCATCAGCCAATAGCTCGTGCCTGTGAGGGTCTAGTCGTGCGTAACAACGGACTTGGACGTCAATTTTATATTCTATAGGGGAGTGGGAAGATCGAGAATCAGTCTTTGGGCTGACTCTCCTTCACCCATCTTCCGGAAAATTCGACCAAAAATCTATATTAATCATCGGCAAAAATCTTAATACACCGAGTTGTCCAGTGGGCACTCATAAAATCCTAATATCAACACATATTACCTTAAGGTCAATCTAATAAACAAGGGTTGGGGGTAGTTTTTCGAAATCTTTGCAACCCAAAATGTCGATAAAAGTTCACAGTCAACAACTATAACTAAAAGTTTGAGGTTCCGTGAGAAAGTCTGTAATAAAATAATCAATGAAATTCAGTATAGCTCAATTAATGCTTGAAATAATCAACTCTTTTTTAAAATCCAATACTAATATGTATAGTTGGAAATTTGTTGAAGTTACAAGATGGTAATCTATTTAAATAGTAACCCCGCTAATGTTCAGCCACACAACTATTGACAATGGAACCTATCCAAACAAATGCCTTAAGTACTGAAGGGTAAAATAATAATTCCTATTAATATCGGTTACTTTAACCACCTACAAATGAAATTTGGAGTACTACTAATGATGTGCACTTAGCTTTAACCAAAAATTAAAATTAAAATTCATCATAAGGGAACTTTAAATACGATCTACAATGTCATTATTAAAATAGGAACAAGCCCATAAGATCATTTTGTTCAATCCATAAATTATCAATATCACATGAACCATCCGATAACATAAGGTCGATAGTAACTAAATCGAAGTGTTTTGTCCAACCCAACTAATAGCCATCCCAGCAAGACAAAACATTATTGCAAAAATTCAGAACACGAGTTTTAGGACATTTGTTAAATTATTTATTACAGACCATTGGAATCCATAGTTTCTCCATTACCTAGCAATCAAAATGAGAAAATAAAAACAATACAAATCAGTAATTACAATCAGATATCATCCCACTATGACTCAGGAGCCAAAGAATTCACACAATACAATATTCCAATTTGTTATAACAATAGAATGATTTAATTATATTATTGTATCAACGCCACGAGGAACTACAACCTCAAAATAGATAGGTCACCTCTCCCCCAACGTTTTCAACCGTCACCTTTGTCTCCTGACCAATGGAGCACCTCGTCTACGCCGTACTAGTGAGGCTCGAAATTCTCTGGACTATCAATCACACTTGAGCTGGAACTGACCCCTCCTTAATAAATGGTCAAGAGGAACCATCGTCGAGTCGATCGACCATAGAGACTTCGGATCACTAAACTGTAACAGATACGCAACATGGTCACAAATTCATTGCGACAGCATTAATAATCTAAAGGAAGAGATTCTCATCAGAATGGCAAAATTTAATCAACCAAATTAAAACAACGACTTACCATAAGCACTCAGAGTTGAAGATCAAACGTATGATACAACTAAGTCTAACCATAAGCATGAAACATTTATAATTTCTCTGACAGTAGTCACAAATTATCGAATGAATCATGGTCCACAAAAATTCATCTGTACGGAATAAATTCCTGAATTACAGGAAAAGAATAATTAAATCGAGAAATCACCGGAAAATAATTATTCCAGCCTGCTACAGAGAATAAGTAATTTGTGAAGTGAATTTGGTGTAAATATCAGTCCCGATTCAATTGAGAATCAAAAATGGATAAAAGCTAATCAGTCTTACGATAATGAAATGTCGGAATCGGGGTTGATCATGACACCGCTACAGGACCAAATCACTGCTAGAGGAATGTGCTAGAAGATAAGACGTGGGACGAGCTACGTCACCAAGAACGTAAACACATACCTTCAAGATGAGACTAATATGGACACTACACCTGCTAAATCCTATATGTATAAATATGATGGACTGTAATAAAAAGGTCCAGAAAATGCTAGGACGGATCCCGCTAAAATTACGATTGATTAAACGTACCAAACTAAATTCAAACAAACGAAGAAATTCTTTTAAATCTATGACAATCGATAGAAGGTGTAAACATAAAGTTAAGTAATTCGAATGGAAAAGTCTGATAAATTTGATGACGGATATCGTGATGAAACACACATATGTAAATCAAACGACTCCAATGAAAAAGATACGATGAACTGAGGCCTATGTCAAATAAAGTGAACTCCAACATGAGCGGAAGGCACAAATCCAAGCAAACCTGATAGGTTTTACACACGAAAAGATATTTGAACACCTAAGAAAAGGAGAGATCGAAGGTGCTACATTCATAGAGTGTGAGACACTCTTTTTCTTAAAATATCAGTACTAAGATAAATCTATCGATAATAAAAAATATATATTGCTCTATGCTATTTGTCTTCCAGCGTCAATAATGGATCAACGACAACGGGAGGGGACGTGGAGCTATCAAATTTCCTCCCAGAGTGGCTGCCCGGTGTCGCCAAGCGTTTTGGTACACTAGTTACACAGTGACATCAGCAGGAGAGCCCGGTTGGTCAATAAACACAAGGAGTCCGGACGATGACGTTGAACTACCTAGTGTGGCAATAAAACGGGAGCCCGTTCGGAAACCAGCACGAGAAGCTCGACAGAGGGCCGATTATACACTGGCCATAATGGAGGAATTAGGCCAAAATACGAAATGGAAGACGATCATGGCGCGACGCCATCTTAATCGGATCAATGTCGACATCGCGTCGGGACGCATACCCTATACCGACATAAACGCCCCAAACTATGAAATATCATTCGAGCTGGATAATTCAGCGTTGGTAGACATGGAAGCACTGATCAGTGTAGTGATGACAAGGTGCCTCATCCGAACTACAGCTTTGGAACGAAAAGGTTCAACATCGAAATTGAGAACATGAGTACGCTCGCCAACGATCCACAGGAGACTCGGACTTCCAATGCCACGACGAACGGAGGGAATTCAGACATGGTTAATTTGGGATGAAAAGCATCGCGTCAATGTGTTATGGATTAAATAAAATTTTGTATAGAAATTTCTATATAGTTATGAATAAAACAAATGTTGGGCCAGCACACAAATAGCCTTGAGAATTGTTTAAATGCATCAGTAATACAGCACGAAAACCCAGCACCAAGATAACTTAAAATACAATAGACAACACCAACTAAACACTTTAAAATCTGAGAGAATATAAATAAATATAAAATAAAAAACATAAAAGTAAAATAAAATAAAATAAATACAAAATGCATCAAGAACCGCACGAAATCTACATAAAAAATAACATAATAACAAGAAATTTTGACCGTAAAATGACCATTTATATAAAAGTAAAAATTAATGAATTAAATGAATAAAAATAAAATATTTTTGGTTGAATAAATTTAATTAAAAATGTTAAAAATAATTTACCAATTTAAATTAAAAAATTAATAAAAATTTAATTTAGATAACACAAATAATTTCAAGGTCGAATTTTGTTTAATCGCAATAAAATTAACACGCAAGGTTAAGGCCAAATAATAGGTATATATACTGATGTGTTTTCACAAATTTTCAGTCTTATTTTTCAGAGAGAAAATTTCAATTTTAGTTGCAAATTAGCTTTAGAAAATTAGTTGATGTGCGTAACTAGTCGAGAGCCGTCCATTCAGGCAATTAACACGGGTAAGAGTTTTGCCTGAACACGACCACTCTCGGCTAGTGTATAATTATTGATTGAATTTTTCGACTGGAATTAATAGAATGTACACGAATCAAATTTATGGAATATACGCAGCGAATTTTCGAATTAAATTTATGGAATGGACACAATGATTTTCGAATGGTATTTACTCGCAATAATTTTATGAATTATCAATTGCCGTATGTGGCCGAACGAATTTAACGATGTAATATGCTGAATAAATATTTTCTATCTACAACCTTCGGGCGTCGAAACTTTTATTCCAAATACTATGGTAAAATTTATTTATGAATTCTTTTTCGGCCCACAGCCAACACATACAACAAAAAAGCAAAATTACACATAACTAGCGAACTGTGTAAGTGCGTGTATAATCGCCAATAGTTCGTGCCCGTAAAGGCTCCGGCGTGGGAACGCAGGAGCTGGAACGTCAATATTATCCGTATATAGGGGAAACTGGAAGGTAAGGGAGTAATCTTGTGGCTGCTCCTTCATCATCCGTTTCCTGTTAAATTGACATAAATTTTTAACAACAATCGGCTCAAAATCACTAACATTGAGTAGTCCAGTGGGCACTCATTAAATATAATATGAACATAAATAGATCATAAGGATAAAGAAAGGGAAAGAGTAGCGGGGAAAAATTGCGAAATCGTTGCAACAGTTAAAATGAATAGCCATCGGAAAAAGATTAATCCGAACGACCAAAATCATGAAAAATAATGTTTTTAAATAATATATAAGAATTAAATAAATTATGTTGAATTGAAACGGAAAATATGGGCAGAACGCTGATCAAATTTTCCGAATTGATTAAAATACTTACAGAAAATAGTAAAACAAAAGTGAAATGTTGTTCGATTGTTAGTATAATATTCTTATAAACTGTAAGATAAGGGCGGAACGCTGCTCAAATTTTCCGAATCAATTAAAATACTTGAAAATAGTAAAATAAAAGTGAAATGCGACTCAACTGTTGGTATAAGATTATTATGAAACTGTAAAATAAGGGCAGAATGCTGCTCGAATTTTCCGAATTAATTCAAATACTTAACAAAAATAGTAAAGTAAAAATGGAACGCATAAAATAAGGACGGAACGCTGCTCAAAGTTTCCAAGTCAATGAAAATACTTTATCGAAAACTATAGAATAAGGATAAAACCGAAAAATAAGGGTGGGACGCTAATAAAATTTTTCGAATTAACAAAAATACTTTATCGAAAACCGGAAAAATACAGATGGATTATGGGCAAAATTTTTATAAAAGAAAAATATTTCTTAAAGCTGAGGACTAAGGACGAATCTCTACACAAAAATTTGTTAATAATATTGATAATAATAATAATTATAATAATAATAATAATAATAATAATAATAATAATAATAATAATAATAATAATAATAATAATAATAATAATAATCATGGTACTTGTAGTAATAATGATAATAATTATGATAATAATAATAGTAATAATAATCATAGTAGTAATAACAATAAATATAATGGTAATTATAGTAATAAAAATAATAATAAAGGTAATAGTAGCAACAATTAATAAAGGTAATACATATAATAGTAACAATGATAATGCTAGTAATAATAATAGGGAACATTGTAGTTATAATAGTGTTGGGCCAGAACACAAACGGCCTTGTAAATGTTTAAATGAATCGGTAACACACATGCAAATATAACAAGCAGAATTTAACTCAAACCTATTAAAACACCAAGTAACCCTACCAAAATGTGAGAAAGAGAACAGTTAAATACAAAATTATAAACACAAAAATAAATTAAAATAATAACAAAGTGCAACAAGATCCGCACGAAATAAAAATAAACATAACACGAAAACCCAACAATTTGGCCGAAATTTGACAATTTATTTAAAAAAATACGAAATTTCATGAAAATGAAATAAAAATCAAATAATTTGAATTAGAAATAATTCAATTCAAAAATTCAAAAGAAAAATTGTCAAATAAAATTTAAAAATAATAAAATTAAAGATTAGAATATACCAGAAAATCTCAAGGTCAAATTTTGTTTTACTAAATCAAAAAGAACACGCAAGGTTAGGGTCGTACAATAGGTATATATACCGATTCATTTTTACACAATTTTACTCCAATTTTAACCAGTAATCGGTTTTAACCAGTTTTAACCAGTGATCGTTTTACGAATCGTTTTTTAACTTGAAACCAGTACAGAATCACGATGTAAGTGGGAGTATTGTTCGGAACTCTCTCCACGTCGCATCCTCGCAACCTTGATTGAGCTCTGCTTGGATGTCGGCGTGGGGAGAGCTGTATGTTATGATATTTATGATGAATTATCGGGTAATATATATTTTAATAAATTATTTAAATGGAATCAAAATTTGGTTTTGTTTTGTCGAAATTTTTCCGGCCCACAGCCGAAACATACTACAAGTTAATAAAATCAAACACACAATTCGTAATCGTGTAAGTGCGTGTATTATCGCCAATGATTCGTGCCCGTGAAGGTTCCGGCGTGAGAACGCAGGAACTGGAACGTCAATATCATTCCGTATAGGGGAAAAGGGGGAAGGGGAAATAGTCTTTTGGCTGTTTCCTCGTTTCCCAATTCTCATAAACTCGACCTAAATTATATTCACATACGGCTCAAAATCATCACACGAGTAGTCCAGTGGGCACGGGGAACTAATAAAATGAAATCATTGCTATAAACTTCTAATATCACGTTGAGAGTCAAAATAAAATTTCTTGAGTAAAAATGAATTAGCGTAGTTGTTATAAATTTCTAATATCACATTGGGAGTCAATAAAATTACTCGAGTAAAAATAAATTTAATGTAGTTGCTATATCCTTTTAATATCATGTTGAGAGTCAATAATATTACTTAATTAAATCAATACGGTTATTATAACCTTTTCATATCATATTGAGAGTCGAGAAAATTACTTGAGCAAAAATAAAATAAGGTAGTTGTCATAAACTGCTAGTATAATGTCTAAAGTCAATATAATCACCTAAAACGAAGAGTAAAATAACGTAGTTTCTTAAGTCAAATATGGTAGTCGTTGTAACTTATAATATTATGTCCTAGACGAAAATGTAATCCATTAATAGAAAAGAAAAAGTTAGCGCAAAATCCTCAAAAGGGTATAAATTCCGAATTAAAAAATGGGAAATTGATGAAATAAAAATTTGACTTGTAATCAATCATAAACAAAAAGAAATCCCCCAATAAAATAAATCATTATTGAAGTGCAATAAATCGAAATTAATTTATCATAAATAACTATCATATAAGAAAAGTGTAATTAAAATAATAACAAGAGTCGCCATACAAACATTTTACACTAAAAATCAAATTAATAATAATCAACATAAACAAACATTCCACAGACAAAAAATAATGAAATCAAATTAGATCCTGATAACTTCAAGTTATATTGTAACGGCCTAATCCGGTTAGATTTGGGAAGAATATGATAGGTGAACTAGCAGGATAAACGTTCAATTTCCTAATAGATAATAATCAATTTTAATAATCTTAGAAGGTTACCTTAAAATCCAAGGGAGGAATGTAACCTTGATCACCCATAGACCCAATACGAGAGACGAACATTGCAATTTCGACTGAATGTGACAATTATGAGTAAAATAAAAGAACCCACGCCATTCATATCCATCAGAAATCATCTATAACCAACAGTTCCGACTATCCGCTAACATCACCGAGTGATTAACCACCCGTAATTTTATTGAGTCTATTAGCTTTAAACGTAAATTTAAAACATCCAAGTGTCAGCACCAGTTCCTCCGTGGAATAATAAGAGCATGGACTGATATCTCAGTAGACTCGTGAAGCCCGTTATTAAGTAACAACCGAATATTCCTGTAAGGAGTCCTCCTTAATTGTAAGAAATTAAAGTTAACTTTGTGTAGTCATCCACTCACGAGATCTGCTGCTAAATCTTGTCTTGCCAAAAATCAGCTTAACTCAGTGAATCGAAGAACGCGACCATACTCATACAATTCCGATCGTGTTGCCCCGATAAGGTAAGTCCATGCGACAATAGCTTACTGAAACGTTAAAAAATTAGTTCAGTTAGAAACGAACAAATCAATTACCTTTCAGAATATTGAACCATTATAAATGTGAGATACATCCATACGAAATAGATTATATTAAGGCGTTGACATATCGGAGAAAAACCCGATTAGCCGACTACAGCTAGTGTGTACACACAGAGTCACAACCATTCTACCATGCACACCGAGAATAGTGCAGATCGTGACATTTCGGTTCATAATCGATAAACCATTCCATGCACAAACAACCAGAGCTTCACCGGTACGATAGCAATAAGAGTGAATGATGCATCACCCACATACCCGCACACGCACGGCCAACAAATTCACCCTATCTAAGGTTAGACGAATTTTCCTACCCCGAAACATACCAACTAGAATAAGATTCACCGACTGATTAAGATTAATAGTTAAACTTTGAAAATTACGAATGCATTACCGCTCAAACAAATCTGACCGAAGTTCCTCAGCGAGATCCCCAGAAGGAGTTACCTCTCTAGGATCCAGCTCTGGCATCCAAAGTAAATTATTTTTTTGTATATCAATTTTCTTCACATATATAAGTCCTAGACGTGAGGTAACACTATCCAGTATCAGTTTCACAAAGCCATGCTGAATTCATGTCAATTAAAAATAAAGATTTACTTTAAATGAACTTTCATTGATTTTCTTCGAGTTTATGAACGACATGACCAAAAATGACAAATTCCTCACAACATTAAATAAACACAAGAAATGCTAAACTACAGTTACAATCCTCGATCTAACTCCGACCTGTTCGGTGAGGAAAGAATCCGAATATTAATTTGATTCATATTTTGTCACGAAGGAAAATAATTTAGTTAGGCGGAGCTGAAAAGATTTTTATTGAGGAAATCCTGTAATCCATATTATTCAAATTGTCATGCCTGAAAAATAATTGTAATTTATTGATAATGGGTCAAATTACGGTATTTAATTAGTATATTTTTTTTGTGTAATAAACTAACCCATAATTAAAGTAACAAACAATGATCTTACCAAAAGCTCAATTTTAAAGAATTTTCCTTTAATAAAACAAAATGGAATAGGATAAAGTATTGTATTACTGAAAGCTAATAACGATAGATCATAATTTTCTTATTAATAATGAATTACTCAATAAATAAGATCATAATTTTTCTCTTTAACAATAAATTATTCAATAAATATGATCATAATTTTCTCTTTGACAATAAGTTACCTAATACATAGAATATAAATTAAATTCGTTGTTGATGATTGTCAATAACGACGGATTAGAAATTTCTGTGAGCACAAATTAAACAAGAATAAACATGTAAAAGTAAAGTGTTACTAGTTATCCATCATAATGAATGATAAAGTTTTTTCGTAATAAATTAAAATGAATAGGATAAAATTAAGGCATGCCATCGTTAAGTATTAATAATGATTGATTTTAGAAAGTTTTAGGTTCATATTAAATTAAGCTAAAAATAATTATTGGAAAATTACGGTATTTATGAAGCTCATAAATACGCTAACGACGCACAACTAAGCAGCTACCGAACAGTCAGATAGTCCAGAAAATTTGGATGATTAATTTTTATTGGACTTTATTTAGATGAATCGAGAGTCACTATCCAATTTCCGGCACATGTCGCCGATCGTTGGCGACAGGCCATGTGGGATGCGGGCTTTACCGTATCCCAAGAGAGAGAGTCCAGATACGGCACTCTACGGCAAATGGAAAAGGTTGAGCTACCGTTCGTGGCGATAAAGCGGGAGCCGGGCCGCAATCCGGCCAGGGAAATTCGTGGACAGGCTGAGTTCCTCCTCGCTCGTCTCGAGGAACATAAGCGCCAGATCAACCTCCAGGTAGCCAGGGCCAGGCTATACCTTGCCAATGTGAATGAAGATATAGCAGCCGGCAGGATCGCCTGTACGGATGATTGCACACCGCCGCACAACTCCTCTTTTAACCTAGACGACGAAAGGTTGAACGTCAGAACGGAACCCATGGATGCAGTCTTTCCGCGGAAGGGCCCCCTTCGAAAAATGCGTATGAACGAGGAAAGACATCAGGAACATCCCTATGCCCAGAAAGGTGTGAGATATAATCCCTTCCGGCGTCCTAGAAGGACTGACAATAACAATTTTCGACGTTGACACATAATAGAACCCATTTTTTAGTTTAATAAAATGATTGTCCTAGTCAATTTTATATGCTTGTTCAACTTATAGTATTAATAAAACCACACTCGACGAACCAATATTATTAGTAATCCTAACCCATTCATTACACTGAATTAGAATAATATAATGTGGTAAATTTACTTTACAGATATCGAGCCAGCAAGGACATTACAACGTGAGTTGGACTACGCAAGGAGAGCTAACGAAAATCTCCGGGCTCAGCTACTGCAGCTGTCCAATGAAATTCAGCGAATTCGAGCCACGTGGGTAGAACCGGTCAAAGTAAAAGCTCTCTACCAAAAACTAACAGCCGCGCAAAAGGGCTGGACAGAAGAAAAACAACTAAATCAAAGTTTGAGGACGCAGATAAAGGGGCTAGAGGTGGCGTTGTCAGCCTGCCAGGAAGGTGCAGCAGTGACATACCCACTTGTCTTCGCCACTGCTCAGATAGCCTATCGTGACTCGACGACAACCTCGAAAATCACCCCAAAGTCTAGCACTCACCGGCCAGGACGTAAAGAGCGAGCTAAACGCCGAGCTGCTCGAATATCAACCAACGTATAACTGACGCACCTAAATATGTTGTTTCGTTTACAAAATATATGTCTTGTTATCATTTAACTACTATCGTGATGATCTCATGGAGGTTAACACACATGAGGTAATACTCGAAGGAGATAGGAGAATAAAGGGACCTAAAAGTCGAAATCGAGCACAGACCTTCTATCGGCAGCTCGTTGGACCCATGGATCGTTCGGTCAATTATAGCATTAGCAATAACGCTCACTTTTTGCGGACGATCCACCCACTCGAACACAGTTCCAACGTTGCTTTGCAACGGGTGCCGAGTGGTAGGCGAAAAATATTTGTATGGGGTTGTCTGTTTAATTCCTTTTTAATATTTTCGATTCTTCCATTTATTTTTAATTTTTTTCTTTTCCCATAGTAAGTTGTTTAGATACTTACTATGTGAAATTGATTAATTATTATTTTAATAAAAAATATAATTAAGGATACAGGGAACTAAGGGAGGAATCACGAACAAATAAAAATAAAACTATAGCCCATAACAGTCTTTGTAATAGTTAAATATGCATAAAAATGTTGCAATTAAAGGTTCAAATACTGAATGTACGTCATTAAAATCAAAAGTACTGGTGACGAAATTTGATTTGTGATATAGCGCTGCCAACATTTTCTTGTAAAACAATCCAGACTGAGAACTGACATTAGTAATGAAACGCTATTAGTTCACCATATATTAATAAAAATGTGAATTATATACTACAGAATTATGAAGCATTAATCAAATCAATAATTAAATCTATAAATAATTTTAAATGAGAAATTATGTCCAAATAAATATTTACTTATTCACAAATAACGAATGCTCCTATAGTTCTAAAACACATTCAATAAATAATGCCATCAAAAAAATAAGATTCATTTTCATAGAAAAATAAATTTCAAGCCGAAGCCAAAATATATATATATATATTTACATGAAAAATTAAACATCTCAATGAAAGAATAGTAAAATATAGGAATATGTTAACTCAAAATTAATGTCACAACTGTTTAATCTAAGGTGCAGGAAGAGAAGTTAATTCTAAAGCGTTAACAGTTTCTAAAGGCGTGAGAGATCTTGGTTGATAGCTGTCTTCTTCGGCTTCTGAAATAATCTGATCAACGGGCATCGCTGGTAAGCCCATTCTCCGTCGGTCATGAAGACTGTGTAGCATAGAAATGCTAACATTAATATCAGTTCTAGACAATCCACGAATAGATTCATGGTGAGATTTATAGTTATCTATTAATATCGAGTTTTGATTGCTCAGCATTAGTGATGGAATATTGTTGCCATGGAAATAGTTATCGATCGCATTGGAACCGTTATCGAAACCGTGTGCACGAGTCATGCTAGGTGACGGATTCGACACTATTGGGCCTACAAATTTCGATGCATTCTTGAAATGACTTAGCTGATCGATTCCGATAACAGAATGATGAGGACAAATCGATTGCAGAGATGTTGTAAGATTGTTCAATGGTTGCATCATTTGATTTTCCATCGTTTTGAGGTGATTAATGAATTGCTTAGTCGGCTCACTCAGAGGACAATTGGGATTGTTTGTGTAAAAATTCACAACACTCAATTCAACTTTGCCATATTTCATGAATTCCGAGCGAGACGCCTTCACGATATCATCGGGAACTGAAACCGCCCAATATGGGCTACCGTGTTTCCGAATGTCCAATTGAGCGAAACTGCAAATATCACCGACTCCATCGATTTCTGTTGTGAAGTTTCTCAAAAAATCGACAATTTTCCCCGAATATTTCGGCATCCAAAAAATAAAAATCAACGGAGTCCAAAAACAGGAAAACAATTCTCGAGCAATATCGAAAATTTTCGGTTGAAAGAGCTGGGAAAATTCCTGGAAAACTTTTCTAGTGTGAGCTTTATCTTTCCATTCATCGGGGATGTAATGGACATGATTCAGAACTTCAAGTATCAACAGTTTCGGATTGACAACGATTGTGTCATCCGGAATGAGTTTCAGTGAAATTGAATAGACAAATGTCACTCCAGCAGCGATTATGATAACGTTGGGAAGCAACAGAAATTTCGTGTCTACCATTGAAATGAAAAATCCAATAATAATTATTCCACCGGAAAGAAATCGCAATAAACGAGCAATCGATACAAGAATTTTCGATGTAAACGAATCGAGATATTGATTAGCGGCTGGATAGGCTTTGCTGATTCGATAAGCAAATTCGTGAGGTAATTCATTGAAATGAGCGAGAAATATTCGCCCATATGGAGTGATTTCTCGGTTTATGCAGTGACTAGGATTGATTTTGAAGCTGTGACCATATGTACAAGCTTTGGTGATTAATAAATAAAAAAAACTAAATGGAGAAATGAGCAATTGAAGTATTCCCATTAAAATAAAAATTTGATCAATTTGACTAATTAAATAAGTACGAGAGGCGAGCTTTTTATATTCACTTCTTAATTGCCAATGGTCCCCAAATGGGCATTTAAAAGGAAATTTAAATAACATAAATTTTATAGAATCTAGGTAATATTTCGTAACTATCAAAAAATTCCCAATAAAAGGAATTTTTATTTCTATTGGAAACTTGTCTTGATTCATCATGGCTACCAAGTAATTTTGTCGTCGTAAAATACGATGGCAAATATCGGATTCTGTCAATAATAGCTTATGAACGCATAGTGGTAATTCTTTTTGAACTTCAATAAGAGATTTGAGGATTTCAAACCAAGTTTTGTCGGGAATTGAATCATCTCGGATTTTTAATGCATCTCGATAAAACTTAGAAATTGAAAAAAACTGGTGCAATTGCGGTAGATAATTGATTACAAAAAGCCCAAGTAATAAATATGAAACGACTACAAAAGCAATTGTAAAATTATTATTAGACTTGAAAATAATTGGATCATAAAAGTATTCCAATATTATAGTACCATTTACAATAATTTTAAAATTCACAAAACACAATTCGGTGAAAACTGATGCAATCCAAATTATGAAAAAAAACTTCAGGATTTGCAAAAGAAATTCTATGAATGTTACATAGAAACCATGTTGCTGGTGAAAATGATATATATTAGAAAAGAACTTATCGAGATTTTGAATATGATCCCATGTTACTTTAGAATGAATTTCAGTAGAAAACGGTTCATCTTCTTCAAGATTTTGATAATCACTTCTACTTATCATCAAAATACAACGTTAAAATATAATAAGAAGAAAAACCAAAATTAATTATTACTAACAATTTCCGGCAAAAAATTAAAAATAATCAACTATTTCTTCATATAATTTTGTATAACTAAATATTTGATGAAATTAATTATACATTTAAAATTAATATTTACTGTGGAATTCATTATTCCAATAAAACAAATACAATTTGTTCAAATTCATTATTTAACAAAAAAACTCGAATTCATATTAAAACTTTTATTCTTCTAAAATTGTATAAGTATTTATGTAACAACTTTTGAATTCTTTTTATTTTTGAAATAAATTTCATAATAGTTATAATTATTCATTTCAAAATTTTGACACACATTATAGAGAAAAATGTAATAAGAAAATCAATATTGCAAGAGTAAAATTTTTCCCTATTCACCATATTGATAGACTTCATATAAAGACAAGCACAATAAATAATTAAGATTAAATATTTTCACTTCAGATCAATTATCCCACTGACTTCCGGTTTGTGTTTATTGTTATATTAAAATTCCAATTGGTTCACGATAAATACACAGTCATGAAAGCACCTGCACCCTTTCTCAATTTACATATAGTTGAATTATATTCCATCATCACTAGAAAATGGCCAAAGAGTTTGTGAAAAGAAATATCCCATCAGTTGTCAGAGGAGCCATATTTCATGAACACAAAGAAGATCAACAGGTGCTAATAGAAAACGATGCGTGCATAAATTACTATGGGTTAGTTACCAACATTTCATATTATTTCATTAGCAATTCAAAGATTATACATAAATTAATTATCATTTAAGTCTAATTTTTGGTATTATTTAATACTTTATTTTTTGAAAATTGAATTTTATTTGAAATGACTGACGAAGAAAATATTTTTAGTTCGAGTACGGGAATAACAAGAACATCGAGTGATTTTAGTAAGTGAATATCTGCATAATAAATTGTATAATTTTTAAAATATTTTTTGTTATTTCATTTATTAAAACGAGTTTTATTAGCAAAGTTTATTAAATATTAATAATTTGAATTAGAAAATTTATTCTATCTTAATAACCGGAAACTATATTCACTGATAATTTGAACATTACATTAAAACTGCTTACAAAAGATTTACGAAATATTTTTAAATATAAAATTATTTTGCTATTTCTTCAATATTATTTTTCTTTAATTTTCGAGATAAAAATATCGTGCAAATTGTGACTATTGTAAGTTGTAAATAATGGCAGTGTGGGAAGGTTAT
This sequence comes from Schmidtea mediterranea, assembly GCA_022537955.1. Taxonomy (NCBI): domain Eukaryota; kingdom Metazoa; phylum Platyhelminthes; order Tricladida; family Dugesiidae; genus Schmidtea; species Schmidtea mediterranea. The sequence goes on along the minus strand of CM039679.1, from coordinate 181,049,537 downwards.
AAACAAATTTACAAAAAACGCAACCAAAATTGGTTAATTCAAATTATTTTAAATTTATTAATAATTAATAATTTCTATCAAAATTATTTATTTTTGAAAGTATTAATGTCTCGTTTTTTCAATGCAATAATAATTTATGGATGAAAAGGTTACAATGATCGAGTATCCTTCTAAACAAAATAAATAGATTTTTTGAAATAGTCCTAATTTTGAAAGGTTCAACTTTATTCTGCACTCTTCTAAAATTTATTAATCCAACTTCATTGCTGTTTTATATAAGTAAAAATATTTAAAAAACATCTTATATAATATTTAAAAATTTATATATTTAAATTTTAATAGTATATTTAACAGAATTTTTATTTAGATTGGTTTTAAACATGCTTTATAAACTAAATAAAATTTCGAAATGTTAATTTCAATATACCGTATATTTCGGCATATAAGACGACCCTTAAAGTCAAAAAATCACCCTTGAAAATTGTGGGTCGTCTTATACAACCGATATAAAAGAAAGTATTACAATACAGGTAGTTGTATTTATACTACTTTTAATGCATATCTAAAACCCGATATATGATAAATCATAAAAATTTGCTCTAATTTTGTACCTCGTCTTATCTGACGGTCGCCTTATACGCCGAAATATACGGTAAATCTAATTTCATAAATCATGAAAATATCCCTACATTTACAGAGTAACTTAATCTTCATTAAATCTTAATAAAATTAATTTTCTTTAAGTTTTTGGAGAAAATCTATAATGTAAATGTTACAGTTAAATTATTAACCCCGTAAGTTAGTATGTCATAAAAGTCTTCACAATTGAGAGTGAATGCATAGATTCACTTTTCTAGGGTAAAAAAAGTGTTCTAGTTTGCCTTAAATATAAAAATAATGATCTAATTTAATACAATTTAATTTTTTTATTTTGTTTTAATATCTTAAACAAATTTAATCTAATTTTAATATCAATTTATATTTCTACTATTGAGTGTTAGTGTCTTTACACACTAACTGGTCAATGTAAACAAGTCACTTTTTAGTGTTAACACTTACTAAGCTAAGACTTTACATACAAATATTTTTAAAATTTTATGTATTTCTGGATTACAGATATTAAATAAACATCAAGCAAAATTGGCTAAAACAATTTGTTAAAAACTTTTTTTTAGTTTTTAGTTTTCAGATATTAAAAATCTTTGCCTTATAATTCTTTTTAATGATATTTTAATCCGTTCTTTGATTTTTTAATACATTTTTTGAAAGGTGATCATTGCCATGGTCCCTCAGAAGCCATAGGTGTGGATAAAAATGCAAGAAAAAAATTATTAGTGGCAAGTATTTTATGCTTAATTTTCATGATTGGAGAGATTGTAGGTAAGTGATAACTTTGTTTTAAGTTAAGAAAAAAATGTTTTTTAAAATTCTATTTAGGAGGAGCAATGGCAAGTAGTTTAGCTATCATGACAGATGCAGCTCATTTGCTGACAGATTTTGCAAGCTTTATGATAAGTTTGTTTGCTATTTATTTGGCGTCCAGACCCGCAACAAAACGAATGAGTTTCGGTTGGCACAGAGCTGGTATTTTCAGTTTTTGTACTATATTTCAAACAATTTGAAATTTGTTTTTAAATATTTTAACTTATAGTTTGAATAATTAATTAATTTTAATTATTATTTGCCGTTTTTATATAAGTGAGTAAGAATTGTGAACCATTGCCGAAAAATGTATTCAGTGAGAATTTTTAATAACGAAATAATTTCAATCTAATACGAAATATAGCTGATATTATAAAAAGATTATAATATAAATTAGGTTGTAAGAAACAGTTAAAGCACTTTTTACAAAAGTCGAAAATAAAAAAGCCATTAAAATTAATCAAATGTTTCGTTTAACGCTAGCACCGGGAGATGTGATAAATTAAATTTTCTTTATTTACGTGGTGCGTTTAATAAGTTGTTGGTCTAAGATGGTCTAAAAAGAGTATAACTTGTATTAATACAATGAATATTGAAATAAGTAGACATTAATTTTCCATTACCGCTTCAGGCACGTATGCCTGAAACAAACTTTCAGTCCCAGGAACGGATAATGTTTTTTTAAGAAATAAAGGTAAAATTTATAATAATATTTTTTTATAAAGGTTTATACCATAATTTTACGCAATTAACACTTGTAGAACCTTAAGAATGCCTTTTTTATTCCGTTCCGATGAATATAATTATAACCTTTCAAGAACATATAAATAAAAATTAATATGTTTTTTTATTTTATTTTGTTTATATTTTTTTTATTCAGGGCGAAAATGATTTATATTCTCAGTGGCTCCCAAAGTTTTTTTTATTTAAAATAATAAAAACCGAAAATATAATAGAATTTTAATAAAAAATATTTTAAACTTTTAGAATAGAAAGTTAATTTATTAAAATATTTTAGTTATTAAGAATACGAGCGCAACGCGAACACATATCAGAAATATAAAAAATTATACATATATACGAATTCCTTTCGTAATTTAGTTGCGGAAAATATGAAATACTTGACTAACATAACTATTGTTTTTATGAATAGATTATAAAAGAGGGAATTCTTTTCATCCGTCTTTATGTGTTGGATTTTTTATTGGCGTGCAGAGCACGTCATACGTGCCTGAATGGTTAAACATTAAAACTGTTATATTTATTACAATTATACTAATAAATTTGTAAGTTAATTTTAATATTATTATATAATGTTACAAACTATCCTTGCATTATAAATACGTCTACATGTAATATGTTGATGTTTATCACAAGCTTGACATCGTATACGATTTCACCGTTGATTTTCTTTTGCGAAAAATAATAATTTTATCAAACTTCGATATTCGGTCGATGAAATCATAACTATGACAATTTTTCAAAACTCTGGGATTATTATGATAAAGAAAAAAGACCGAGTAAAACAAACTTCATTTTCTTCACCTATCCTTAAATGGATACATGGAAATTAAAATGACCAAGTTATTAATTTTAATTTTATATTAAGCCAGTGACATATGGAACGGACTACGTAACATAAATAAAACAAAAGTAGCTAAAGATTCTTAAGATGTAAATTTTACATTTATAATTGAAAGAAAGATCTGTTTTATAAAAGTATCATTTTGTTCACATTATTAAATGGTTCACAATCATAAAATTTAGATTGAGGAATTAAAACCTGAAAAAGCTATAATGATATTTGTCAATTCTAACATTATAGTCAAACCAACTTTTTTGGGATTTTTTGTAATCAACTTTCTAATACTTTACCCAAAATCTGATTTTTAACAATAACAAGATCTAACGTAAAATCAAAAGGTTTAACAGAAAAAGCGCTCTTACTTCTGAATAATGCACCTCCTTATTCAATAATATATTTAAAATGTAACAATAAAATATTTTCGGTAGACCAAAAATAACGTGGGAACCATTTGTGCGTAATATTAAGGTGACATATTTTGTGGATAAAAAGTTAGATAAAAAACATAATTAGATTTAAATGTTGTGTTCATTTGTCATATGGTGTATCTAGATGGAACAGGATCTATTTTCCATTTTTGTTCCGTGGTTCTGTCTACATTTCTCTGAAAAGAATGTGTGCATCTGTCTACAGTCTACAAAATGACAAATGATAATCTGACTTATGTGTCATTTAGAATAAAACTGCAAGAACTAAAACATTAAATTTTATTTTATAATCACAAAAATTCAAACTTTTAATAATAATGTTTGGCACAAAGACTCCTCAAATTATTTTATTGTTTGCGAATCTGATCAACATTACTGGCAAAACCAAATGCTCTAACCACTTTTGAGAGATTTTCACACTATAAGTCTTTGACCGGCAAAAGCAAAAATTGATAAATTTCGCTTTTCTCCAAGCAGACAATCATCAATCTAACTTCAGGCCAAATTGTTATTTTTCATGGGATCCCCCCTTAATTTATGACATTTAGATCAAGAAATTACTAAGTATACAATAATGAATAAATTCCTTAATAGATCAACTTAATTATCATAAGGGTAGGATTGCCAAATTTTATCCCTTAATCCTATTTTTTAAAAAGGACATTTCCGTTACCAATTTTTGCATCATTGATACTATAAAAAATAAAAAAACGTATTATTTAAAAAAAATCTAAAACCAAAATTAATCTTTATTTTTAAATGAATATTTCAAAGTTGATTTAGCATTTTTCAGGAAATTATTGTCTTTTAGAATGTTTTCCGAAAAATCGTCAAAACTTAATTCCAAATGACATGTCCTTTTAATATGTAATTTCAAGTCGTCAAAAAAGGACAGTCCTTTGAAAAAAAGGACGGTTGGCAACACTACATAAGGGTAAATTATAACAAGATATTATAAAAATTAAACATTTAAACAATCAATATGGAAAATTGTATTTCATTCACAATATCTACGATTTACACTTGTTTTTGGTGGTTGTCATAATTAAAGAATAAAAATTGAATACATGAATAGAGAAATAAATTCTAAAGCGAAACAGTAATAGAAATTGAAGTATTTTAATTTTTCAAAATTTTTAAAATATTTTCCTTACACAGCGCAATTTAAAAATTTTTCCAAAGAATGCAATAATTTTCCACATAAAAATTTTAAATTAATTAAAATAATTTCAATTTCCATCAGCTTCATTTCAGATTAAAGATCAATATTTTTATATATTATATTCTGCAATTGAAGCAATACTAATAATAGATCAGTGGTAAATAGGATAAAAGAGTTTACTGAAAATTAAAATTGATTTAAACTTTTTAATGACTAAATTAATTTGCTTGAAGCAAATAAAGATGACTTAAAATAACCAGTATGTAAATTAGTCACTTGTTTTTTTATTGAAAAATAAATGAGAATTTCGTTTCACGCTGTGCTGTTATTTAAATATCAATTTAATTATATTCAATATTACTAAATGTATATCAAACAAATAAAATTCAATATATTGTACAGAAATCAATATAATAAAAAATACAGCATTACAATTTTAAAAACTAAAAAATCTAAACGAAGTGTAAGGTAGAAAATGTGAATAATTTGTGTACCATTGCTATAGATAAACAGCAATGTCTTATTAATTGAAAATGAATCTGACCGTAAATAAATATTAAAATATTAAAAAGTTAACAATAGAAAATTAAAACATTAAATAGTTAATTTAATGCTTATAATAATTGTTATTAAAATAGTCTATTTTAAAATTTCTTATATAAGTTTAATATTTTTCGTTTAGACCGAATTTTATACCAGATAGAAGGAAACAATTTGGGAATTTTAGGGGCATTTCGAACATAGGGGGCCCAGTGCAATTGCACTTGTTGCACCTGCCATGGTACGGCGCCAAATAAAGTATATGTTAAATATCTCCTAAAACTTGATATTTTCATCAAATAAAATTATCATAAAAATTTCCCTAGAAACTCTAAATGATTTGCATAGCCTAAAATTATATTTTTTACCGATTGTAACCTTGAAATAATTTTACTTGAAATTTTGAAAATTGACTGATCTTTAGTCAAAAATTTTATTATTAAAATTATTATTATTATTATTATTATTATTATTATTATTATTATTATTATTATTATTATTATTATTATTATTATTATTATTATTATTATTATTATTATTATTATTATTATTATTATTATTATTATTATCTTTATCCTTTTAGAAGTAGTTGGCGCTTTGGTATCAGTTCTTATGATATGGGTGGTTACAGGAATTCTCGTCTATTTAGCGGTTATGCGAGTTGTCAGCATGGAATTTAAAATCGAAGGCGGAATTATGCTGATTACGTCTATTGCTGGGATAATTATTAATCTAATGTTAGAAATCTATAAAAAAAATATTAATAATATTAATAGTAATAATAATAAAAATAATAATAATAATAATAATAATAATAATAATAATAATAATAATAATAATAATAATAATAATAATAATAATAACTATGATTATAATAATGCGTGGGAATATTGAACGAAATACATTATAATTTTCAAAAATTTACATTTCATGAATAAATTTAAATATTATATTGGTGAAAGTATAAGAAATTCGGCACGTTGTACATGTGATTGCCAGCACGAACAGAACTTTGGAGTCAATTTAAGAATTGCCTTTAAAAACTTACTCAAAAATGAGCCATGCTATTATAGACTGAATTATTACAATAAAAAATCAAAATTTCATAAAATAAACCTTTTTAAAAGTCATTTCCTAATCCTAAAGCATCATGGAAAAAGAATATTTCAATGATTGATAAGATGTGATACATAATGTGCTTTGTGATATATAACAATGATTAAATTTCCCCTTTATCGTATAAAAAAATATGTCAATTGTAAAAAAAATATTAAATAAATATATCATATTGACATTTCCAGAAAATAGAAAATAAATCAAAGTAAAATCATATATGAAGGTTAAATAAATAGGTATAAGTTAAGGATTATGCCGTTCCGGAACTCTCACAAGTTAATATTGAGAATAAGAAATGAAAATTTAGAATAGAAATACTAAACCAATAAAGTTAAACGACATGGCCGTTTTTAATTAAAAAATGCAAATTGAAAAGAGGAAAACAAAAATAGTCTGGGAATGGAATTTCCCTATCTTGAAGAGTAAATTACTTGGACAGTCAAAGGGAGAAGAAAAAGTTGCTTATCGTGATAGCTGTTAAAGATACCGAAAATGAAGGGAGATGATGAATCATCTAATAAAGAAACCTAAATATTGAATAGGAAGATTGAAAGAAGAGACAGTGGAAATAAAGCTAAAGCTAAATAAATTGTGATAAAACTGAACTACGTATGAAACATCGAAAATATATTAAAAATTCGGAGAAAATTGTGAAGTGCTAAAAACCCGTCTAGTGATACGATTATATTGAGGAGTTTGATTAAAGAAGCAGTTTGGCAGTAATCGATTGGGCTATAACTCACTCTGTGACATAAGTCCTGATTATTAAATCTTGAGTGGTGAATCTCTTGTGTAATTGTATTACCAAAGTCGAATTTATTGTAATTTTGATAAGCAATAAATAATGAAAATATCGCGGATTTGTCGTTGTTATTGATATTTTAAGACACGTTCTGAGTTATGTTGATAATGGATAATACTTAATTTCTCGGACAACCCAAATATATTGGTGACTTCGATGTAATCAATGTCGATGAAAATTTATTGAAGAGAGATATTGCTTTAACGTGATTTTAAGTAAATTTTGTGTTATGAAATTTTTATCGAAGCTAGAAGCATAGATAAAATATTTGTTGTAGTAATAAATTTGAAATTCAGATTTGTGTGACTTGAGAAAATTTATACTATTAAAATGAATCGATATAATTTATGAAGCAATAATAAAAGAGAACCTATAATGAGTAATGAAGATTTACCGTTTTCAATTGATAATAATAATAAGGATTTCCCCAGTTATCAAAGATAACCAGCTGAGCAATATGGAGGTGATCCAGTTATTTTTTGTTGATTTTATGAGCGACTACTACATGTATGCGATAGCGTTTGAATGATACCAGGCAATTATAATCCAAAGATTACCTTTATATTCAAAAGAAGTAGCGAAAGTAGTTTGACACCAATATGACAAGAAAGCAGTTGGCAATGATTTGGCAAAGTTAAAAAAATGCTCTGGTGGCTAAGCTCATTGGAGGAATACAAAGAGGTTAATGCGTTGAAAGTTTATTAGCCAAATACAAAATCCGAGTAAAAAGTATGCGAATTATCCAATCATTTACCAACAATAGCAAGTAAGACGTTTCAAATAAACCAGACCTAGCTAAACAGATGAAAAAATTAATATAAGATCAGTACCTATCCGGAATAAATAAAGAAATAAAAACAGCATTATGTTACATAAATTATTATAATTTTGATGAACTCGTTAAAAAGGCAATGAAAATTTAATTAAATTTAAAATGTAGTAAACAGAAAGCTCATACATTCGCAATGCTTCCAGTCAAAAAAGAGAGATAAAAAACTTCTTAGTTGAAAGGGTATAAATTAATTGGTACAATGTGTGTAAGATTAGATTTATTTACATGCTTACGACAATTGGGGCGGGGTATTTGTTCACTACTCACTGTATACTACTATCCTGTTTCTTTTTTAAAAGCTTTTCGCCAAAATTTAACGGCCCGATCCAGTTTTCAGTGTAACAATGTATAGGCAGAATTGTATTTCCTACAAGATAGTTTGAGCATAAATTTTAAATGTCGTAGTGTATGTGTGCTACACACAGGTTTTGTTGTATTACTGAGAGTCAATCGTCCAATCGTCGAAGACAACTTTAGAGACAAAATAGAAAGTGATGCTGAAATACTTAATCAGAAATTGAATATTTTATTATCAACATTCGAATCAGATGAAGAAGTTGATGTTCATATTATAAAAGTAGAAGAATTATCCGAAAAAGAACCTGAATTAAACAATGATCCAAGTTATGGAATCAATGATGCTTTACAAAGTGAAAGAAGGACAGTGTTCATTGCTAAAGCAGTACAGTTAATTGCAGATCTAGCGGTGAATTCTCCGGATGTGATTGAAGTTTTAACAAAATTGACTAAAATGTCTTTGAGTTTGAGAAAAACTAAACTGTTATAAAGTTTTGTGCCAAATGTTATTAAGTAAACAAAAATTAGTGAAATGTGCTTTTTTCCACAGAAGATCATCGAACACTTCTGTCATTCTGTCATTTTTGAAAGGTAGCTGGAGCAACTGTGATTTCAAAAGACATACGATTAAGACAAAATTGTCCATCTTTTATAGAAAAGGTTGTTTTTACTTTCGATTTTCCCTCAGTTCCATTACCGCATGCATTACCAAGATAGTGCTCAAGACTTGAGCATCACTAGGTTTATCCATTATCTCTTCAAGAGTTAATAGTTACTCAATTTCCATTTGTAACTATTTTGGGTTTAATTAGAGTCGTATTTCCCAACTTGTGTTTTATGAAACCTTCAAAATACTTATCAATCAATTTTTTTAATCCAGGATTGATATCTTTGATATTACTTGATTCCAAACTCGTGTTTTGAGGAACTTTTTCGATGTGACTTACTGGTAATTTAATATTAAAATAATTCATAATTTCTACTGCAGCGATGACACTAGAACCAATTTGTTTGTCCACAAAAAACCTAATAATTTGTTCCATTTCTGATAGTCGTACATTTAATAATATTGTCCAACGACTTAAAAGTCTAATTTCGTTTTTACAAGTGGCTTTCATGTTAGATTTTCCAATTTTATCTACATTCTCAACTTTTCAATAAATATTCTCATTAATAAAATTTACTTTAGCTCATGTATCTAGCAAACATTCTATTTTAGTTTTATTTTCTATCCAAATACCTACACTAAGTCTATCATTCATCTTTTCTTATATAATGTTCAGAAGACTTTCCAATTAGTGTATTCAATATCAGTATCATTTTTCAATACCGGTATTAAAAGTGTCCATAGCAAACTTTAAAAACAATTAAAATATGAGTAAAATATCAAATAAATAGAAAACATTTACCATTATTTAATAAACCTTTTCATTTGATCTCAAAATTACAGGATTTTTCATTATGTGCTTTATTATTATTTGTAAAATATGCCCGTAAGAAACAAAGGACATTCAAAGAGTGTCATAATCAAAAAATTATTGTAATTTGGTGACAATGTTCCAACTTGCCTAAAACCCACTCTCCAATTCGACACTTGTTGGCTTTAAAGTTTTAAAATATTTGTAGGAGTTTCACAAATATGTTCCACGAGTTTATTCTTCAAAAAACTGCAATCTAATTGCGGAATTCTTTTGATAAATCTTTCGAAATATTCGATCTTCCTTTATTTTTACTTTGTTATCATTCAAAATTGCCATGGCAAGCTTTTTCTTCAATGAAAAGTTTGCAATGACAGTTTTGCACATAATTGCTATCAGATGAAACGCTCCTGAAAGTGAGAACCTCGCCTGCTTGCTGATTGAGTCGCTCATTCAGTCGAACTATGACATTTACAATGACTGGTTTGTAATGATCTCAAAAGACAGCACCTTGTGAATGCAATTTTTAAATTTCATGAAACATTCAATCATTGTTGTAAGCCACTCCAACAAGTTTTGAAGTCGAGTATTAGTGGAAAGGCTTTGCCAAATTCGTTTACTGTGTATTTTTGGAGTGTTTGATCATTTTTTGTCGGTGAACGGGGAAACAATTTGATAATGGTGCGCACCTTAGCGATTAACGGCTGCAAATCATCAGTCAGTTCAACAGTGTCGTCCTTTTCACTCATACCAACTTGAAACCTTCGTCATAGCCAATTTCACTGCTATTTTCGTCACTGGAGATTCCTTTCAAGCGTTTTTGGCAAAAGTTGACGGTTTTTTGTCTAATACCGAAATGTCCGGTATTACCGGTATATCGGTATCGGTACTACAGGTATTGGATGTTCTATTTCCAATTCGCTTTTACCGAATATTTTACTTTTACTAACTACTTTATTCATAGACTTATTAAAATTAATAATTTTATCCATTTTATCATTAAGATAAGCAAAACCACATTCTAAATTACTTGCATACTCAAAACACATACATCAGTCTGACTAAATCTCGTTATATTTTGAAATTAATTCTACCGATAAAAATACTTTTGTTAGAGTTTCTTGAAATTCTACAGGCTGTTGAGTTATTTCAAAAAATCTTTTTAACTCAAGAATGAATAGTTCCAAATTTCTGCTTGGTTCCCATTGGCTTGGTGATTTGATAAAATTCTAAAGTCCTTTTGTGGTCGCCATATTACAAAGTGTATAATATTTATTCTGACGACAAATCTACAACACACTCTTTTTATAACTTTTCATTGTGTAGCACCTTTAAGTTATTATTTTTCTAATTATTGATACAAAATGCTTTCAGGCACATAAACATGCCAACATTCAAACACAATCATCAAACATCATATACAACGTCTGATGTCCAACCTAAAATTTTGATATAGTATTACACAATAGGTCAATTTTTTGAATTGTACAATATTCCTTAATTATCCTTCCTTACAATTATATCACAGACATTAAAATCTTAAGATATATATTTTTATTAAAATTTATATTAACCTTCTAATACATAAACTTTATTAACACAATATAGAATTCATGTCCAATTTGAATACAAGCTTACATCTATAAAGTGTTGGGTTTTTATATAGAAAGCCGGTGCTTAGGTCTGACTCCTTGGTGTCCCTCTTTAATCGATTCAACTGACCCAACACAATAAGATTTATTTCCAATTTATATATCACAACTTTATTCACAACTCTCACAAAACCGATTCAATTCACAATACTATACACAATTACTCTGCACGATTTCACAAAATTCAATGCGTAGGGATACATCTTCCAAAGGAAGATGTCCATGTATGGTACAAAGTTTGTTTGACTGGTTGATTTATTTTTAAGTTTATTACCTACTTTATTCCGCTCTCTGAAATATTCTCTTCGACCAACTGGCAATTTTGTTGATCTGCCTTTTCTTTTTATACTCATCTCGCAAATCAAGTCACCCGCAAACTAAATTGGTTTTGGCATTTCTGACATCTCTGTCCAAAACCAAATTAGTTATTTCTGGGCTCCCAGGGTTTCCTTTTGTTGACAATTAATTTTTTGATGGTGGGTTCCTCTTTTATCCCTGGTTTCCTTTGTCGACCAATTTCTTTTTCCGTAATTAGAAAATTTGTTGACGTTCCGGGTTTCTCACACTATCCAGATTTTCTGTTGGCTCGGACTTCCCATTAGCTCGGGTTTCCCATTAGTCAATTAATTTTTATTAAATATTTCCTTCTAGGTAACCCTGATCTAGTTAATTTTATTATATTTGGATTCATCTCGTCATTTGGCATCCGCCCATACCCGTTTTCCCGATAAATATTTGTTTTAAAATTTTAATTGACAATGCCTTTTTAATTATTATTTCGAATATCAATGTTTTTATTTATTTTCCATTTTTTACTTTTGTCCATTTTGTTAACCCCAATAAAAGTTAGACAAAGTGCCAAAGTTTTTCCTCATATAGTTGTCTGTAGGCCAGTAAAGACATTCACATGTACTTTAATGAGAGAATATATACGTTCAGTTTCAAGGCAGTTTAGGGAACTAAATAGTAATTTGTTTTTTAAATTAAGAATGGCTGCCACACTTCATCAACATGGTCATACACATGGGTCCAGTAAATCTAATAATGAAACGGACAAGGAGCATGGTCATAGTCATGGGAAATCCGAAAAAGAAAACATCAATGTTCGCGCAGCCTTTATACATGTTATAGGTGATTTAGTACAAAGTATCGGAGTATTTATTGCAGCTCTTGTCATTTATCTCAAGGTGAAATCCTTTTTTCTTATCTAATTTAATTAATAATTATCAAAATATTTCAGCCAAAATACAAAATTGCAGATCCAATATGCACATTCATCTTCTCCATTTTGGTCCTGATTACTACAATTAATATTCTACGAGACACTATGGTTGTTTTGATGGAGGGGACACCCAAAGATTTAGATTTCAATGAAGTAAAGGCAGCATTCTATGATTTACCTGGAGTAATTGAAGTTCATAATTTACGTATGTGGAGTTTAACAATAAGTAAAACTGCTCTTTCCGTTCACATTGCTATAGGTAATATGCATTTTAGTTACTGTTTAAAACAAATTTAAATTCTTATTCATATGATATAACAGTAGTAGCTTAATAAGACTCAACACACTTTGAGTTTAATAAGCTTTAAAGATCAACATAATGCCATATTGTAACAAGAGTGTAAATTTGAGTTTTATTTAAATAAAAAATTACTTGTTCAATAAATGAACATAAAAATACTAATGATTCCTAAACTTAAATATCTAAGTTTTTCTAATTGGTTATAATAAAATTGTTTACAAAATAAAAATTGCCAGACGAATTAATTCGCGTTTAATTAATCAATTAGTCAAATAGTTTACAAAACATATTTTAATATATGCACATATGGGATACATATTAATATAATTGTTAAAATGATTCTGATGGTTTTTATTAACATTCATTTCTTTATGAAAAAGTTGGGATATGCATAGACCTAGTTTTATAGTGCCAATAGGCATAGATTTCATTATAATTCATTTTTAATAATCATGACTTGTAGAACTTGTTTTTCAGTCTTTAAAGTATACAGTTGACAGTTAATACTATTTCTTAGGCTTCATGTGTGAGATCAGAATTTGTATGACACATTAAATTTACTTTTAGAGTAGCTTTATCAATTTGGAGTAAGCAGCACTTAGGTTGGAGGAAAACCCATTCTTTATATTGTTTTCCTTTATTCCCATACTCCAATTTTCCAACTACCACTCAAATGTTATCTGAGAAAAATTGAACGGCCACCGGAATTTTTTGAAGTATCTAGGAGATCATCGCCAATTTAGGTTAGGGTAGGGGTGTACTCGAGTGTGTTCGTGAAACATCGTGTGGAATCGTGTCGCCTCTAATTTCTAGTGCACTGGAACTGCAATGCACCACACCTGTTAAATTCGTCGTAGTGACTTTGTCTATGATCATTCGAAATAAAGAATGTTCCAATCTGCAATTTTAGAAATCTGGCAACGCCGTATGTAGGCTTGCTGCTCAAACTTTATAATTAAATAGTAAAATAACATTTTAGAAAATTGAAGAATATAAATTGAATCATTGATTTTATATTTTAGAATATATTTTTAGAATTTACAAATTAATTTAACCATTTAGAATAACTTAATAATATATTCGTTTGTTGGTTTAACAAATTATCTAAGGGGATGGCTTATTAATTTTAGCAAAGTGTGCATTTCTGAAGGTTCAATTTATATTTTTGATGCAATTGATGAATAATTCAAACTAGTTTCCATTTATTTTATTTTTAGTTGTATAATTAAATCTATTAATTTTTAAATTAAACTGATTTTATTATACTTTTTAATAATATATACTGATTTTCCACTATTAAGGTTGCTTAAAAAATATTTAAAATGTTTTCCAAACTATGCATTATTTATTAAAACTGGGAGAATTTAATGATGCATTTTCATATTCTGAGAGCTGTCAACTTACTGCAACCATATATAACATAATATAATTAATATACGTATTTATAATAAAGATAAATTATTTATTAGATTTATCTCACAACCACTTTTATAAATTAATTAGGGGGTTTCCTTTCGTCGTTCAAAATAATGTTGAAAAATAGTAAGTTAACCTGAAACTTTCGAACGACTATTCAAAACATAGACATTCTTACTCTTGATAATTATAAATATAATAATATACCTTTCATTAAATGCAGAAGTGAGAAATTATATTTATATGCATGATAACAGATCCTGATCAAGAAACGCATACTATTCTACGAGATGCCAGCAATATGCTAAGACAGAGATTCCAGATCGCCGACGTAACAATCCAGCTAGAGAACTATGTAAGTGAAATGGCAGAATGCCAACAATGCCAAGATCCGGCAGATTAATTGTCTGTTATAAATGAAACTGGTTGCTGATTTTATTATCAATTATGTGAAATTCTTGTTATCACTTAATATTTAGATGATTACTGTCGTTTTGTCGATTGTGTTTTGTTTTATCGTTAGAATAAATATTTAACGTTTTGATGATTTCACTAATACGTTTCGTTACAAGAAATTTTATTTTTTACAATTTTTATTTTAAAAAATAAAACAAAAAGCGACATTATATTTTCTACAAAATATGACTATGAATCAGATTTTGTAGAAAATATTATGTCACTTATAAAGAAATCAGAGGGGAAAAACAAAAAAAGTTGTTATATATATTTGCCATTATTTTCCAAAAATGATTGCAACTCTGCCAATATATTCATTTAGAAAATTTTCTGCTTCACTTTTCGTTGTATTTTACAATTAAATTTCATTTTTATTACACTTTAGTTTACTATTTTGGCTCACTGATCTTTCCTTGAATTCGATTCTTTTGAAAACAGTTTCTATACGGATGAAAACTCAACGAGGAAAATACTATCATTTTTTCTTTTAACTTCGTCCAGCATCATTTCTATCTTTGAATTATTCGCATCGTATAACAGTTATACTATAATTCATAAAAATTTTAGATTTAATTGAGCACTTGATATTTTTTATATAAAAATTTCATCAAAATTAGTAACGGAAAAGTTTATAAAATAATTCTTAATTAAAATTGCGATAATCCAAGAATGTTTACAGAAACGAGCAAATGGACATTTCATATAAAATTTTTTTCGTATAAATATTTTTGCATAAAATTTTTTTGCATACAATTTTTTTTGTATAAAATTTTTTTTGTATAAAATTTTTTTTGTATAAAATTTTTTTGTATAATTTTTTGCATATATTTTCTAGAATAAGATCTTTATTATTTATTTTGCAAGTTCAGCCAATATTTTTAGTGCAAGAAATAAATTAAATCATTTTATCAGAAAAAATAAAAATGAAGACTTTCTTTATCAATGATTGTCTCTAGGCAATATCAAGAAAAAAAATTGATTTTGAATGTTTCGAAGTTCAGCTTGTACTTTTGTCTATAGATGAACGTGGGGATTAGCAATGGCAGCGTTTTTGATATTTTCATTTGCGAGCCTAACATCTCTTGATGATAAATCTCCAAGATGGGAATGTGGTGAGGATGCAAATACATGTACACCATTTTCCATATCAAAATTTGCTGTTAACCTTGCTTTACAACTGTTGAGGATACCTAAATAATAGAGTAAAATTATTAATAAACATGTAAAATGATTGGGGGAAACAATCATAAGTGATTAAGATGTGGTTCTGGAGCTTAATAAAAAAGGAATGAAAAGGAAATGTTGAATAACGAGAAGGGAATAAAAAAAATCAATAAAAACAGACAATTAAATAAAAGAAGGTCATTTATAATTAACAAGTGCAAATTTAGGAAAACAAAAACAAAACGAAAATTTGCACGTTATTTCGAAAGCTCTTTCAAGATAAGGGAAGAAATGTTGTTTGGGAATCCGAGAAAGGGCACCTCTAAAAAATGATTTATCTGGACAGCTGTCAGTGATTTTGGAGGCCCAAAAGGAATTAGCGTTAAAAGATATCAGAAATTCTATTCGACATCAGTAAGTATTATTGGATGATGGAGTACAAAAAGGAAGCGCAATTGAAATCACAAAAAACACAAAAAAATTAAGACAAAAATTGCAGTAGACAAAGAAAGACAAAAAATAAAGTAAAGAGAAATTCGAAACAGAAATTAAGGATGGTCAAAGCAAAGCAAAGCAACTATATCAGAGTTACCAATCTCAGAAACCAACCACAGTAGTCAAGTGATTGTAAAGCCAATTGATCCGAAAAGTGCTATTCTTCCCGAAGGGTCGTAATAAGCACTAATTGTGATTGATTGATAATTCGTTGTGTCATTTTAAAGTGGAGATAAAGTGTATTAATCAATAAAGTTTATATCGTTTGGAGTTCGTTACTGTTGTTTAAAAGCACACTTGGAGTCAGGTTGACAATAATTTCTATTCGAATTCACCGACAACCCCAACACAACCTGGCTTTAGTGCAGACCCAGTATATCTTGGTGTTCACGCTGTTTTTTGAATTGTAGTAATATTCATATTCACCATCACTCAGCATTCGTTTTCCTTTTGTTGATTGAATTACAGTTATCTTAATAAATGGTATAAAAATAAAAAAAATTATGAGTTCATTGATAAATTCATAGTAGATGGTTAGTAGCTATCTGCACCATACAATTTTTCACGTTTGGACAATTTATTGCCCATTTTACTAATCCCGGAAAACCCATTAGGCTGACGTTCAGCTCGGCGGCCCTTGATTAATGGGTTCGTCGGTAAATAATTTAATTAATTAATTTGTTTTTGGGCTCCCGACCCTTCAATATACTTTATCTCAATTTAATAGTATTTTATTCGTCTTCAAAATCAAATTTCCTACGGTTACCACTTTTTCCGCCCGAAAAATGTTGATTTTTACTTTTTTCAAAATTTTAATTAATTTAAATTGATTTTGATAATTTTAAAATTTTATTATTTTTATTCATGTTTTATTATAACCCCAAACAATTTTGAAAGTAAAATTTTTATACATATTTTAAAAGTTGAAATTTTTCAAAGCAATTTAGAGTTGACAAAATAAATTAATATGAAATTTTCAAAATAATAATAATAATAATAATAATAATAATAATAATAATAATAATAATAATAATAATAATAATAATAATAATAATAATAATAATAATAATAATAATAATAATAATAATAATAATAATAATAAAAGTATTTCAACATCATTAATACAACCTAGTAAATAGTTAATTAAATATAGATTCTCAACAAAAAAACACATAAAAATAAACTCGTAAAAAGATCAAATTAAAAATTTATTTAATTTACATCGTCACAAATCATCTTATAATAAGCTCTTCTTAGTTCTGCCAACAAAATATGGACAACTTCTTTCTTCTTGTAGTTCCTGCAGCATCTGAATCTAAATGGGCAAGTCAACATTGAGGGATCTGGACAATAAATGCTGTCATCTAGACATTTCAAACTAGATACTTGAACCGATTCGTAATGCATCCGTACAATTTCTTCTATGTTTATTCCAGTCATTTGATAAATCTGTGTTGCAAAAATTTCAGGAGCACAATACGAAAGCTTGTTCCTCATATTTGGAAAGAGCTCTTCCATCTTCATCAGAATTGTTTCGAATACATATGCTTCGTGCTCGACGATCATTTTGAATTTTTACAGTCGTCAGAATTCTATCTATTTAAACACAATCGGTGCTTAATAAATTATCTAGTATTTCTTTGTCGGTATAGAGATTATAAACTTTAAGTTTTATAAAATTAAATATTTCTTGTACTAGAGTGTATTCCAATGTTTTTATCCCCATGACAACGACTTTTCCGCTTGCAAATACATTCACACATAACGGATTATACTTGACAAGTTTTAATGCAGGAAACAGTTCTGACTCGTAAATATTTTCTGTTTTGCTAGAAAAATCATACGACAACCCATGTCAATGTTCAAAAATAATGATTGAATTTGTAAATTTTGAATCTGATATTTGAGACCGCCTTCCTGAAATGGTCTCTTGCAACACATTATCCTGCATTTTCCACTCTTGAAGAATAAGATTGGATATTTTCCTCTTCTACCCACTACATGTTGAGGTTTTCTGGTTTAGAACTTCATTCCAGATACTTCACATCTTCCTCTATAATTAATATTACTAATCATTTTCTGCTATCTATCAAATTATAAACAAAGTAAATTAAATTAAATGAAATAAAATGGAATTAAGAAATGATGCAGTATATCAAATTGTAGGGCAAAGTGGGAGCGGAAAAACTTTATTTGTATGTAATTTACTGCAGTCAAACATGTTCAAATCAAAATTCAATAAAATATATTGGCATAGGGGCGCAGACGAAGAGCATGGATCGACTCAAAATCAGTTTTGTAAATTGAAAATGACAATAGATTAGGGATTCGATAAAAACTGGTTGTCTAGGTTACGTCGAGGCGATGTAATAATTATAGATGATTTGTACCAGGAAGCAAATAAGGAAAAAGATTTTAATAATTTGTTCACAAAAATCAGTAGACATTATGGAGTTACTGCTTTTTTCATAACACAAAATTTATTTCATCAAGAATGAAGTCATCGAACTCATAATTTAAATGTTCAATACCTAATTATTTTCAAAAACCTGCGAAATCAAATGATTATTGATTTCTTAGCCAGACAAGCTTATCTAAACAATAGAAAATTTTTAATTGAATCATTCCAAGATGCTACAAGTGTTCCCCACGGATATTTATTCTTTGACTTTACACAACAATGTAGTGACGATTTACGTATTCGAACAGATATTTTTAATGAAAAAGGTGTTACGATTTATAAACAAAATTGAAAACAATAAATCAAATCAATCATGTCATACTTGTTAAAAACGAAATTGAAACCAAAAAAGTGTTTCGTAAACCAAAACCAAAAGTAAACAAGATTCTAAAAAAGAATTTAAAGAAGAATTTAAAGAAAAAGAAGTGGATAAAATTATAAATAATAATACTTGATTGAAAATAGTAAACATGAAATTTGAATGCAGTCTACCATATTTCAATGCATTGGTAAAGGGTCAAAATAATAAAAGAATAGCAATTTTATAAGCTTTCCCTCCATTTGTTATTGAAGATTTTCTTGAAGTCATTGTAAATATAGTTTGAGGTAACGTAAATATTAGTAAAACTAAAAGAGTGGTATTAAAAAAACATAAGAGATCTCTTTTATCCTTGGTAAACACTAAAAACAGACGTTTAATGAAAAGAATAATGGGTTAAATTTTCTAATGTCTAAATTTGAAGTCCATATGATATCCGAAACAGCTATCGAATTTCCATTAACGGAAAGTGACAGTAATTCAATAAAGGATAATTTAGAAAATGAAAAAGCTGCAATGTTGATCATGAGGATAGAAAAGTTGTTGGAAAACAGAGATATTAACTCTCAAAAATTTATTCAGGGAATGCAAGAGCTGTGCGAGATGTCGTTGAGTATGAAAAAACATAAAACAGTGATTAAATTGTGCGCTGATTGGTATGAATTAGATCCGCCGGTGAAGGACGAGATCAAAGTTTTGATGGTCAAATTTGGTAGAGAATTTCGAGCAAAAGAGTGGTTAGATTTTATTTTTGTTGATATTTTAGATAAAGACAATGAATTTAAAAATGTGTACGTTGTGCAGCATATGGTAGAGTAAAAGATTTAAAACAAGAATTGCAACAAGAAACAAAAGGGACAATGATTGAGTTAGAATTTAAAAGGAGATATTTAAAAGACGATGAATTTCTTGTTGATTGTGAATTTATTCCAGGTGTTAAAAATGAGTTAAAAATGATGATTATAACTAGCGTGTCAGAAGATATGGAAGACAATGCAAGAAGAATTATAACTGATTTTACAGATGCGTTATTATTAGATGATGAATATAAAATTAATGAAGAAGTAAGTGTAATTAATAATTTTGATTTCAAGGTAGAAAATAAAATGGGCCACGAGCTCAGAGAGGCAAGAGTAGAAATTGAACCGATGGAAATTGCACTAGAATTTGAAAATTATAGAGAAATAGAATATTCTCAGGAACATTGGTGTGAAAAAGTTTTGCAATTGAGGAAACGAGCTGTTGAAGTTATGGGTAGTGATGGAATTATAATATTAAAATATGAAGGAGAGGAACTGGATGATGACGAATATTTATTTGATTGCGGATGTATGCCACATGAACTAGATGAGGAAGGATATTTAAGTACAAGAGTGAAATTCGTGAATCATCGCGTAATCGCGTCAAAGAAATTTAGAACAAGTATAAATAGTCGGTATATGGAAAATGAGAGGGATGAAGAGAAAAGGGCAGTTAAAAATGAGGAACTCACAGAAATAGAAATTGATGAAATAAGAGTGGTAAAAATGAAAGACGAATTAGAAGTTTAAAGTCGTTAAAATAAGGGAATTAAGTGTCGTTAACGAAAACGATGAATCAAGGATTGTTGATGAAGTTAAAAATAAATTGGAAATAAGTAAAAGTGAAGTTGAAAAGAAAGTAGAAATGGAGAAACTCGAGGTTGTATACGAATTAAAAATGAGAGAGGTTGATAAAGTTAATGAAAATGAAGTAGAAAAAGGTAAAAGTTTAAACGAAATTGAAGTAAATTGGGTAAAATTAGTAATGAGGGAAAATGAGATGGACATTACGAGGAGAAATCTAAAGGGGTTAATGAAAATATTGTATCCGATGTTTGAATTTGAAGCAGAAATAAAAGATTATTTAAAGGAAATTTGTGAAATTTTGAGATGCTGACTTTTAGAAGTAGTACAAAAATATGGTGAGTCAGATGATTTTTGTGATATGAAAGTGATTGAAAAGTTAATTAAATGTGGAACAAACAGAAAATCAGTAGTAAACGGGTTGACATTTATTGTTTGTGAAGTGGGAACGCATACTTAAATGAAGCCAGATAAAATAGAAAACTTAATAAATAAAGCAGCTCAGATATTGAATAGAAATTTTGGGAACTGGATAAAAGATAATGGAGATTGGGAAAATAAAGTATCGTCATGTAAAATGAAAAAAAGGGAATGAAGAAATGTATAGTCCTCAGCAGAGAAGACTGAATAGAAAAGTGAATACTGAAATGAGAAAAGCAATGATATTTCCATGGGTAATGTTTATGTTTATTATTTTATGTGGGGTGTTCACCCAAACCGCTTCGTTGGTAGCATATGACTGTTCTCAAACTGAAATGGGAAAAATTTATTCAGTAGTTGACATGGCTGATTGTTCGGAGGCGTATCCGATTAATTTAAAAATTAAAGACGTTAAATATCATGTGTATCAGGAATCGGACCTGAGACGAGCAAAAGTTCGGCAATGTCTAGTAAAAAGAACAATTTAATTTGGCGTATTTGAAAAGACCTAATCGATAGAATTAAAATACCAGAGACAACGGAAAAATGAGAGTGACTCTGTCTAGGACAAGAAAGACACCTGTAGTGTTAATGTCAACTTCACCTAGTGATGGAATGCGATTTATTAGAACAGACATTACAAATAAATGTGGACAAATAGTATATGAAACAAATTATAAAAGTGTATATCTATCAAAAAAAACAATTGAAGATACAACAACTAGAATCCATACGGAAGATATTAAATTAACTCAGTATTTTAATAATAAAATGGATTATTTATTCCATCATAGCCAAGATGTCATGGAAAATATTTATCGCAAGATGATATTAAATGATTGTAAACTAAATAAAGAGATATTGCGCAATCGTTTGGCAATGACTATTACTAATCCGAATCTAGTTGCACCTATGCTAATATCGGAGAATGGAGTGTTTGACAGAATAATGGGGGAGGCTCTATACAGTTATAAATGTAAAGAAGTGATTGTAAAAATTATGAAATATGATAAGTGCACAAACGAACTACCGGTCACCGTAGGGAATAAATTGAGATTTATGGAGCCAGTACCTCGAATATTATTAGAGCAAGAGGCAACACCAAAACTATTTAAATGTAATCGATTATTATCTTCATTATATCGTTTAGTACCAGACTCATGGATTGCGTTACTAGATTACAGAGGAGTAAATACTCCCGACAAATTAAAATTAATAAAGCTAGAGTATCTAGTAAATTTCACGTCGTTAAATAAAATGTCACAAACAGGTTTATATTCAAGAGAGGAAATTGATGAAGCACAAAGAAATTTATTATTTCCTTCGAAAAAGGAGCTCGTCATATCAGAAATGGTAGATACAAAATTGCCTAATGGACAAGGCAAAGTAAATTATGATTATTTGTTGACACCCTATAAAAACACATTATAAAAAAGCTACGTATAATACAATGAAAAAGATTTGGGGCAAATTTATGTTTTTGGGGCAAGATTCTGCGGGATTAATTAGTATATATGTAATTGCAGTAACAGTGAAAGTAATACTATCTCAAATATTGTCGACGCATAGAATATACGCAATTTCGGGTTGGTCATGGAAATTAATTATTGGATGTGTACCATTTTTAGCTCGATTCTTTATCACGGATCACCAATATAAAGAAATAAAATATGTAAAAAAGTGATTCAAAAATGACCGAAGAAGTGAAGAATCACAGCTAGATTCAATAACTGAAAATAAGAATGATAACAGTAATGTTGGAGACAACAAATTATCGTTTTTAAATAAGAAAATAATTGGCACTCTGAATCTGAATCTAGATTTTTTCTAGAACTAATGCCAAAACTTAGTGGAATAGACACGCTCATTAGGTGGCACATTCCAGCTACATTAACAGCAACAGCTCCAGTTTATCCAGGACATAAGCTAAATGAAATGAAACCGCTTAGTGATATTAAGCTTGAACCAGAAAAGGTTGAGCCGTCGAGTGCTGAGATTGAAGGGAAAAACATGCTGGGTTTACCATGTAATTATGTGCTTATGACAATATCCCAAGTTGGAAAACAACCCCGTATATTTGTGCAATTAAATAAACGTCAAGTGAAAGCTCAACTAGACTCAGCCTCTAGTCATACAATCATATCCACCAAGGTTTTAACAATCAGAGAGAGACTGAGAATAAAGGATACTGATGAAATGGTAACATCAATGTCGGAGAATCAGGTAAAAATATTGGGTAAATTTGAATGTAAAATATTGATTGGCCAAAGAGCAATAACTCCTCATGTTCTGGTTATGAAAGATAGCCCGACAAAATTACTAATCGGTATGGATGTAATGGAACAATTAGAAGGAGTTTCATTATAGGTGATTTATTATGCTAATGTGGCTAGTGTGCCAGATGAGGAATATGTATTTGAACCGAGTCAAACATTAATTGAGAAATACAATACACCAATGTGTAAAAAGGTCCTGTAAAAGTACAGGACCAATAATTCCCAGTGAAAATAGTAAATGGTGATAACAAACCAGTTTAGTTAAAACCAAAGACAAAATTGGGAAAGGTATTGAAAATGAAAAACGAGGAAAGGTGAAAATTACCTAGAAATATAAAGATCTATAAAGAACCGCGAGTCAACAGTACCGATTTAACAGAAAGTCAAAGACTAAGATTTATGGAATTATTTCATAAATATCGAGAAGTATTTGCAAGGCACGAATACGATTTGGGTTTATTTCAAATCATTAAGCACGAAATTTCTTTACTGGACGAAACACCAATAAAATTGAGGCCATACAAAATACCTTATCTACATCAAGAGGAAAGTGACAGGCAAATTAACGCAGTAAAAGATTTCGGATTGATACGAGATAGTTCATCACTATTTTCATCATCGATTGTGGTCGTTAAAAAGAAAGATGGCGAATTGCGATTGTGTGGATTATAGAAAGTTAAATAAGGTAACAAGAAAGGATACGTACCCAATACCAGTCCCGCAGGAAATTTTCGATCAAATGGGAGAGGCAAATTTGTTTACGGTTATTGATTTAAATAAAAGGTACAATCAATTTAAAGTGAAAGAGGAAGATAAACGACAAACTGCATTTTCAGATGTCAAAGGACTCTATAAATTTAGCGTATTACTGTTTGGGTGGACGGTTAAAAGACAGCGAAAAGCCAATCTAAAATAAAACCCTCAAAATGTGAGTGGGGAAAATCGGAAGTCGTTTATGTTTGACATATAATTTCTCGTAAAGAATTGCAGCCCAACCCAGATAATGTAATAAAAATCAGAGATTATCCAGTCCCAAAGAATATAGATCAAATCAAACAATTTCTGGGATTGGCAAGTTATTATCGAAAATTTATTAAAGAATTTTCTCATATTGCACAACCTCTTAACGTACTACTGAAGAAACAAAGTAAAGTTGTATGGAAAAAGTCCCAGCAAGAAAAATATCACGTGATTGCTTATGCGAGTAGAACATTGAAACCTCACGAAAAGAATTACTCTACAATAGAAAAGAAACTTTAGTATTAGTATATGGCATGACTACATTTCGACTATATTTGGTTGGCAGAAAGTTTTTAGTATTGACAGATCACAATCCATTGCAGTGGCTCATGAAGCATAGAGATTCAGAAACCAAATTAATAAGATGGTCTAAGACAAGAATACGATTTTGAAATTAAATATCAAACTGGAAAAGCTAATGCAAACGCTGATACCATGTCAAGTATTACAGTTGAGGAAGAAACAAAGTGTGAAAATACAATATTCGCTGTAATGAGAGCGGCATGTAATATGAAAGAACTGCAAGGTAATCAAGAAGAAGATGAGGAAGTAAATCAAATACCGAAGCACGCTGTTACGATCAAAACGTATGTGATGAAAGAGAACCATAAATATGTCATTCATGAAGGACTGCTCAAATGTGTAAAAAACGGTAGCTTATTAATAGTAGTACCGACGAAAAATCGAAAAACATTGTTATTGGCATTGTTAGTGGACATCTATTGTATTCTGGTCTGAGATAAAAATATCGTTGAGAAACAATGGAACGAGATGTAAAGCCTAACTCGTAGAAATACGGGAAAGAAAATCAAAGTTCACTTGAAACCAATGACAACTCCGTTGGCACCAATGGAAATGACAGCAATGGATATCGTCGGACCATTGCCAGAAACAATAAATGGGAATAAATATATTGTAGTCTTCTTTAATTATTTCACAAAATGACCTGAAGCTTACGCATGGCAGAATCAGAAAGCAGAAACAGTTGTAAAATATTTGTTGAGAATATTATTTTCAGATATGGTTCACCAAAGAAATTATTAACTGATCAAGGTACAAATTTCCAGAGCGATCTATTTAAATCAATTTACGGAATTATTTGGAATTCTAAAACTTAGTACGTCACCATATGACCCACAAACAGACGGGCTAGACGATAGGTTTAATGGCACCCTAATTAGTATAATATTGTCCAATGTAAATCGAAACCAAAAGGATTGGGATCTATTTATAAAACCATGTCTGTTCGTATACAGAAATAAAGTAAACGAAAGTACTGGAGAAACACTGTTTTATCTAATGTATCTGAGACGAAATAATATGCCTAATGATTTGGAATATCAACCTCCAGTCACACAGTATATGGAAGTTCCAGACTATAAAACTGTGATGCAAGAGAGACTGCAATCAGTGTGGAAACAAGCAGGACTCAAAATCAAATACAATCAGGAGAGTTACAAAGACCAGTATGATAAACGAGCGCATGAATATGGCATAAAAAAGAGGGATTTAGTATATTTAAACAAACCCGAACCAACGAAAGGACTGTCAACAAAATTACAAAGACCATTCAAAGGAATGTATAATGTATGTGATACGACAGAAACCAACTTAAAGTTACGACCGATTAAAAACAAAAGGCAGAAACAATATTGGTTCATGCGAATCGTTGTAAAAAGATTCAATCAGATGGTGAAGTGAAATATTCGTTGAGATCAAAGCAAGATAAAATAAATGATGGGCCGAATATTATACAAAAATTTACAAAAAACCCCACCCCATTGAATTATATGAATAAAGTATTGTTCGTGACATTAATAATATCTAATCTATTTTGTTCAAACGAGGCAGAAGTCATGCCAAGGTATGCCAAAACGGAGATTGAGGTGCTTGAAAATATTCATACATATTCAACTCTTATTCAAATTGTATGGTTACATATTTTTAAAAAATCAGAAGAAATCGGAATTGATAATCTTGTGAGTTATTTTGAACCACCTAAAAAACTAGGTTATCATCAAAATATGTTTGTTGCACGGGATTTAACAATGAATTTCTAATATCCCTGGCTGATAAAACAATTTAAACCTCGAAAGAATTTTGTAAGAAAATTGCATAGTTTAATTATATTGAACGTGTAGACATAAAAAAATTAAAAAACAACGTCAAAGTAGAACCCGTTATAAATGGAATTAACGTATATGGCAACCAGATGAAACCCAACAAGTCAAAGTGATTTTTCAAAGCTATTCAGTTAATACCCTCAATCTGAGAAAACCATTTGTAAAGTACTTAAAATTAAAATTAAATTAAACTTATAATATCGTGATTCATTATTATGAAAATTTACTTCAGGCAAATGGAACTTTTAGTAATAATAAATAGGTCGATGTATATTTCGATCAACAGTCAATTCGTTTAATGAACGAAACCAATAGAGTTGTATTCCATTACCGCAATCAAACAATTATGGCTGTTTCCAATCTAGATATCAATCAGCAAATTCAGGCTCTACTGAACGACAAACAAAACTGGAAAATTCTTAATTTCTTTCAGCCAAGGTCAGCATCCAAAATTAAAATGGTGCACATGAAAATTAAATACTATCGACGTACAAATCAGACTAGCAGTTAGCAAAAAACATTCGTCAAAAACAAAGCTGTTCGAGTTTCAGTGAATCAACCAAACAAAAGATCCAATTTACCAATGCAAATCAATCAAGCATATCCTTCACCAAAAGCATGGAGAATGATTCGAGATAATGATTCTGAAACAGTATTCAAACAAACCACATTACGAATCGGTAATGCTGGAACATCTTTCATAATTATGATCATGACAATAATTATTATCATTATTGTCATATACATGACATCATTTTCAAAACTTATTCGAACAAATAAACATCACGATCATTAAGACCGACCAAGACCTTCGTGGGTCATGTACGAGGAAACATTCGTCTAGTGAGATATAATTGATTATTGCATGCTTATTTTATATTGACATTATATCTTTCATATTGTTGGACGTATAGGAGTTTTTGAGCTACGGTGTTACTCATCTCACTGATAGGGCCTTCACTTTTAACTACTAGGGATATTTACCTAATACGTCGCATGATTTTAATAACCATTGCGTACCCATGACCGCAATCATGTTGGTGCTGTACACAAATGGCCGAATGCCATTCGAGCAGGTGAGCGTCATTACTAAGACTACTCCCCGAAGGACCTTCGTCTTCCCGGATCATTAGCTGCCGCTGGAAGGACTTACGCTTCTACCCCTTAACCCATTTCTAACTCATACTTTTTGTCCTGACTACGTTGAGAAAATCACGGAGAATGGTTAGGTCCCAATATTTATTTGCGAAGCTTTTTACGATGCCCATTGTTAATCTGTACCTCACCTCTTATGAAATGGAACTAATCAATGTAGTCTCAATAGAAAAGGAAGACAAAACAACATAAGAATTATAAGTAAGTTATATTGACAGCGATGTACATTGATAACATATTTTACAGAAGTAAACCGTCCATATTAGCATTCCCAGGCTGAACGAAGAAGACCCGTTTTCTCATTTCAATCTTCTTCGGCGTCGATGTCGGTGGGTAGACATCTTCTTTTTGCCGGCCGATACGGCGGGGGATCCGCTTGATGGTTGTCATCACTACGAGTGGAGGGTCCTGCGATTTCGCGTTGAGAGACGCTATCAGGCACTTCGCCCGTGACAATGGCGATATCGTCGGTGTCTAGTCCCAGCTGGTCGAGAGCTTGTGCGACCCGGGAAGGTTCAGGATCCTCATCCACTAGATTTATGTGGATGGATCGGGGAGGTGACGTGAAGATAATCCGGGGAGCATAACAAATGTCTGGATCAAGCCCCGGAATCTCGAATTCCTGATAAGGGGGCGGCAGGTCATCGATCCAACATGAGACTTCGGTGGGCTCCGCTTCTCAAATGAGCTCCTCTTCCCGGCGGCGTCGATCGAGACGTCGCCGGTTTCGATTTGGTCGACGACGAGCGGTATTTGCGGTAGAGTTCACCACGACTTCCGCTGGCGGAGGTATGAGAGTTGACGGAGTTGGAGGACTGTCGGCGATAGGGAGGTGATGGGCCGGAATGATATTTAACTGGCTGGCCCGAACACTCCCAGGGACGTGAGTCCGAAGCTCTACGTCCGTGAATGCTCTACGGAGCGCGGTTAATTGCTCCCGGATTAACAGCCGTTGGCTGCGCGATTATGTGATTAACTCGTCGTGAGCCTGAGTAAGCCTAGAGATCTTCTGCTTCAGCTCCCTTATGGTTTCTGGCGGGGCCCAGGTGCCTTTCACCCGCTCGTATTTAACCCGAAGTTCGTTGTGTTCTCGCTTTAAATCTTCGTATTGGTGCCTGACGGCCACTATGGATGGGGGAAGTCGGGGGATCTTTGATAGGCGATTTATCTCCGAATTGGCGTTGTTGTCCATTCTAAAGAAAAGGAAGAAGAAAAAATTAGGAACGGGGTCAATGAGAGGTGGGGTAAGTAGACGGAGTAGAACCAGGAGGGTTTGAATGTTTGGGTGGAAATTAATTCCTTACTTTCCCATCATGTTAGCTGTGCTTGATATATCACTCAAAAATAAAATCTACTATCCCTATGAATTAGTTCCTTCAGAATTAAGTAATATCGATAATTTGATTGATTAGTGAATTTCTGAAGATTTTAAATAGCGGAATTCGTAGTAGATTCGTTTTGGGGTCATTATATCATTTATCACTGAAATTCGGTAAACATTACTATAGCGACGATCATTCTAGGTTCTAATTTATGAAATTTGTCGGAATGGTGTTTAACAGTAGGGATCATTACTAATTTGAACTTACCACATTTATTCCAGTGGCATTCGCGCTATTAACATCTTTTCCGAATTTTATTTAAACCTATTTAAAGCAAATACTACGTTATTAGTGTTTCATATTGATGGAATTTACAAAATTAATTATAACTAGGTTTGCACGCTACATTATTGGTGATCTATATTAATTGAATTTATAAAATTAGTTAAAAACAGATTTGCACGGTCGATGGTGTCTCTTCAATCGACCGAAGGTAATACTTACATTATTAAATCCAAATTTAACATTACACTTAATTGACGTCATAAATCTTGATGACTCTAATAATCCGATTAAAAATTTTAGCGGCGATTGCTTCGCAAACAAGTTGATTATTAAAGATGTTACATGATAATAATTTAATTAGGAATTTAACTGCAAAATAATTATACTTACGGGGTTAAATCCTAACGTAGAGAAGATTTCAATATATTCTGTACGGGTTTTGTTGCGGATTAACAGATGCTATAGTGATATTAAACGTATAATCGGAGTTGTCAAGATGACTATCGATTATTATCTAGTACTGGTACTGGTAGTAGTGTGTTGAAATTTGTTTGTTAGAAATTTTCACGCATGAGTTAGTATGTAATTATTGATTATGTTAATCTTTATATGGTTATTCAGTCGACTGTGACGTTCATGGAGTTTCGCTTATCAGATCGATAAATCGACCGGATTCTGGTCTCTACAGACGTATTACTAGAAGAATGTTACGCTCACTCTCTGGCTATCTTGATCTATGTGTAGCTTCTCAATTGGTTGTCGGCAGTAAACATTGTGGGCAATCTTTAATGCGTACTGGCGGCAGTTTCTCGCAATGCCGATCAATTCTCATGTGGATACTTAGACATGCTGAGAAAAGAAAAATGTGGTTTAGATTCGCGGTCTTACTAGAACATTCTATGTCGGAATAGAATTGTAGATTTTCCCTCTCATTGGTCACGTTAATTCAACTCGGAATTTTGCTACACTCCCATGCTACAGAATATTCTACTAATGTGTGAGAAGGTTTTTTACATTAATTTTATTCGGTTTGTTATGATGACATGTTTAAATAAATCCTGAGAGTTCCGTTTTTTGATCTATATTACTTCTAGTTTTCTAGTGAAAATTTTTATCAATTAACTGTCGACGTCTAATGCTTATCCCTTCTACCCGTTTTCTATTTATTGATTAGTCCGAAAATTTAAAAAAAAAATTCTTCTTGATCAACCTTTGATCATTCCTAATCTCCCCCTAACTGAAATTGTCGCACTACCCTGGATTTTATTTCTACTCGCTCCGGCCACTTTTCAGCAGCCGCCTCGAGTGTACAACGGCGCCCTGCGTAGCGGTCCTGTGCATGTTGCCAGACCCGACTGCGGACTGCCGAGGGGTTCACGAGGCATGACCCGCGAGCTCAACTAGGGGTTTTCACCCACCAGCCGGCACGAGATTCGTCCCATGAACCGTCTATTACAATACTGTAAATATACCTAAGTTTAAGGGGTTCGGACGATATGATATTATTAAAATAATGAAACGAAGCATTACACATTGTAAAGTTTAATTAAACGTAAATTTACATTAACATAATAATAGAAAAATTCATAAAATAACAAAGTAAATTCCTTACGTTCAAATTTATGATTCGATTGCAAAGATCAATATTTTGGTTAAAAGCATAAGATTAAAAATAATGAAATTCATCACTGTATATATACTATTTTCATGCGTGTGTGCGACCAATAGGCGATTTTTTCGCCATTTTTAGGGCTTTTTAATTATTTTATTACTTTAAAATTATTTTTATTATTTTTTGTATATTTTTCTTTATTTTTTGATATACAATTTATTTTATGTTTGCTTTTTACTTTTATTACTATTTTCTTGTAATATTATTTTTAGCCCTTTTTATTTGTTTTCTGGCCGCCACTTCTGCCTGTTTTTTTTCTAAACCTTATTTTGCAAGGTTTTGGCAGTTTATTTTATTTTTTTATATGTTTCTTTCTGCAGCTGTAGGCTTTCTAGTAATTTAATTAATTATTTGTTTTTATTTAATTTTTTTTGTTATATTTTTAATTTGTTTTAATTAATATGTTTTTATTGATTTTTGATCTCTTCTTGTGATGCATGTAAATTAATTAAATGTAAAATACACAAATAAAATAAAATGATATTATTATCAAATATATATATATAAATTATTCGAAATGAAAAGTTATAATAAATTATTATGTGCATTACTAGTATAATTACAACTTTTATAATCACGCCAAGAAAAACTCACCGAATTAGGGCATAAAGGAAAAATAAATAAACCTGAAACACATAATTTAATAATAAAACAATGTGAATCAATATAATGGAAGCAGCAAAAATAAATATTCATCACTATTATTATTATAATTATTGCATTAATGCATAGTGTGCGAGTAGCACAATGGGGTACAACCAAACCTCAGAAAACGGGAGCTTCGCTGCCCTGGACAGTCTCAATTCTTGTTCGGAGATCATAATTAATTAAAGAAATGAATGGCAATAAAGATGGGTAATTCCAAATATTATAACTAAAAGTATTACTATATGTATTCTAAAAAAATTATTATTATTATCATGGTTATTATTATTATGTATTATATGTAAGATAAGTTAAATACACAGAATTTTTCGACTTATATATATTGGCAGTTACTTTAATTGATTTTACATAAATTTATAAATTATGATACAGTATTACCCTTTCTCATCATTATTATTATCATTATCCACAGTTTTTGGCTCATGACTTCTATTTTCGATATACATTAATCAATTTTATATTTATTTACAATGTTGTTTCATTTATTTACAGTGGAGTTTTAGCCCTTATTACTCTTTCTCTTTTTCCATGGTTGAGTGTATCTCGCACTCCTCTTTAGTCCTGCTCTCCGAAAATCTCATTATCAGGACTTGGGCTTTTATTAATCGCTCGGTTAGCTTTGGGAGTTCTTTATCGTTCCTTATTTTCTTTAATTATCCTTTGTTGATTGTGGATTTTCATTTGAAGATTTCTTTCTTTTGTTTGTTTTCTTTTGAGTTGGCTTTTATAATTTATTCGTTTAGCTGTTTGCTTTTCCAACTTTCGTCTCGATTCCTGGAGCTGTTCTGTTATCGATTTGATTTCATCCTGAGTCTGTTGATGATTTTGTTTTATCTCTCTAGCTTCCTTACAACTCTCTTCCAATTGTATTACATATCTTTGTTCGCTGTTCCTGCTGTCTCTCATCCTCTCTGCTTCGGTTTTCCAATAATCTTCTAGGACTACACGAGTTTTTATCTCAGCTAATTCTCGTCTCAACCGCTCATTTTCTTTATTTTGATCTCTGTTTTCTCCCATGCTGGATGTTAGTTTCCGTTTCACTACATTGACTAGCTGTTTTGATTGCATTAGCTGTTGATTTATCCGGGCGATTTCTGATTCTTGCTCCTCCACTATCTCTTGCCACTCTTTTCTTTCGGCTCTCCACCTTTTACTATAATACTTTAGTGGATCTTGTTCGATTGGTTGTACTAGTTGAATTGGGCTTGGTATGCATTCTCCGTCTTCTAGATTCATTCGGATTTCTGTTTCATTCGAATTCATGCTAAATATACATTGATTACGATTTTTGTTTTTGTTTTTATTATTTTCATTATTTTTACACTTTTTACAAATTTTTTCCCTCTTTAATTCATACTACTGTTTCGTCCGTCTCCCCGAATCCTTCATCGGGTTCCGCGGGTACTTGGGTTGGTATTTCCGTTGGGTATAACGGCATGAGCAGGATTGGTGGTCTATTTTGTAGAACGTTTACTTCTTCGCGTAGAGTATTTGATATTTGTGTCTCTTCGTCTAAGAGATAGGTAAGGTATTCGACATTTTCCGTCAGCTCTTCAACTTGCGTTTCCAATTGGTGCGTGTTTCTAACGCCTTTAGTTTTTCGATCTCTTTTCTCAGATTCCGCTCATTTTCCTCATACACTTGTTTTATCGTTTTTATTTCTGCTTCGACTTGCCCTCTCAACTGTTCATTGACTTCGAGTTGATGTCTCAGCTGAATTTCTTTAGATACTACAACTCCTCGATGTCCGTTTACATCCTGTTGGAGTTCTGTTATCTTCTCGTTTAATTGCTGGTTTTGTTGTTTTTCGTCAGTTAGTTCATTTAGGGTTTCCAATATTTTCTGATTTAGTTGCTTGACCCATTTCCGTAGGTCAGTTTCGGTTTTCCTGAGCCTTTTCATTGTGCTTTGTCTGATTTGTTCCCGAAATTCTAGTGTTTGGACCTGTTCGTTACGTTCCTCGATTGTTTGTTTTTGCACTTCGACTTGTTCCCATAGCTCCCAATCTTCCATATTCAATATCTTTTTGGGTAACAGTCTTATTTCTTTCTTGGCTTCCTGTCAATGTTCTTTCCATTTTTTGCTTCTCTTTTTATTGCTTTCTCCTTGATCTCCGTTGGTTAATTATTTAATTTGTAGATCAAAAAATTGACTCTAAATTCTAAATTGAATGTCTAAATTATGGCACTCGCTTTAATATCAAATTAATATATTAACAATTGAGAATGTCGTATTGTTCTCAAAATAATAAATAATAAAATTATGTAAAGAAAAACTAAACACCTTGAAAAAATGACAAAAACTATGTGAATTTACTGTATAAAGCAGAAAAATAAAACGCATACACAACCCTATAATAAAAAATACATTGATAAAAAATTTACACAGCAACATTTATTACTGACTTTAAATTAAATTTGAGAGGGTTTACTAAGACGTCTCCAAAATTTCCTCTCAATCAACCCTACCTTTTGTAGAAGACGAGCAATATAAATTAAATTTAACATAGTATATATAAAATGAATCCTACTTTAATTTTTAAATTATTATAACAATATCTAGAAATTCACCCAAAAGTCGCTATTTAAAGAGGAAATTTTAAATGAATTTAACCACACAGTTCATACACTCCTACAAACATAAATAAAGAAACAAAATTAAAGCTAAATTACAAATAAATAGTTATTATTGATAACCAATTGACCATACTGCATTTAAATAAGAATGTAAAGATGAACACCCTAAACTTATTGCCTAACTCAATTAAATTCACATTAGTATTGATTATTATTTAATTTAATACAAAGTTTGGTGTCTACCTTTTCAATAACCATTATTAAAGTGGCTTAAATTCTTATTTTTATTCATTTAAAATATTTTCTAAATGTATTATTCAAACAAAATTGTTCAATAAAACTTGGAATTTAAATATGCCTTTTCATTTTCTGAGCTATGTCAACATACTGCAATCATACTATTTAATATATTAAAGTTGCTTAAATTCTTATTTTTATTCATTTAAAATATTTTCTAAATAATTTATTATTCAAACAAAATAGTTCAATAAAACTTGGAATTTAATTATGCCTTTTCATTTTCTGAGCGATGTCAACATACTGCAATCATACTGTTGGGTTATTATTATTGTAAGTCGGTCACCTCTGACTCCTCGTGTCCTTTTCCAATCAAATAAGCAAACCCAACACAGAATAATTTTATTTGCACTTTATCACAATACAGATCAATCCGTTTGTTTCAATTATTGTTATCACACTTTCACTAATTGATTTGCACCCTCTGACAATTGTATGAGCCTGTTTATCTGAGGGTAGGTTGTCCAAGGGAGAACCACCCTTTCTGATAGATAACTTTGACTTTTTTACTTGGATTTGGATTCCTCGACTAACCTAGTTACTGCTATTTCCCGTTGATTCACTCTGCTCTTTCGTATCTGTTTATAATAACTTTCGTTTCTTGTCTGGTGAACACTGTCCCTTTCGTGTTTTTCCCTCTTTCTTTTATACTCCTGCTCAGACTGTTTTGCGACGATTGTCAACAATGTTTTCTGCATTATTAAATTATCAAGAATAATTACTTTCCAGTCCGGCATTTGTCAACAACGTTTGGTCCATTACCAAATTGCCAATTATGAATTAACTGCCTCTCCGTAACTTAGCGGCGCCCACTCAATGTTGTTTAGGCTAATTTATTATTCCGTCTGTGCGCCGGGTTTTCCTCAGCTCTCGGGTTTTCCGTATCTCTCGGGTTTCCCATTAGTAATTAATTTTTCTTAATTAATTTCCTTTTTTAACTCATATTATTTTTTTGGGACCCCTCACTAAATTTTTATTATTATTTCCGGACTCGTCTCTCAATTTGGCGTTCAACCATACCAATTTCCCCGATCAATATTACTTTCGAATTTTTATAAATTTTTTAATTAATATTGCACTTTTATCATTTTTGTGTTTTATCGATTTTACTGTGCTTTTTCGTGATACCCCAACAATACTATTTAATATATAATAATAAAATTAATATACATATTTATAATAAATATAAATTAATTTATAGATTTATCTCACAGTCATAAATGATAATTGACAAACAAAAGTCAACTTTTATTCAATATCTAGAACAAAGTATAATAATAAATTAAAAGAACGACAAATAAACATACTAAATCTCAGTAAGAAATGAAAATATAATCAAATTTCAAATACATAATAAAACTCACAAAACAACTCTCATAGAATTTGAAAAGCTAATTGAAAATAAAGTCAACGTCCAAATAAATTTGACATCATACATATGACAAAGAATTGAAAATGTATTTGATATGCTTTCTAATGTGCAGGTATAGATGTGATTCTACCACATCCACGTCGGCAATACTTTGCTTTCAAAAGGCACAACAAATCGACGGTAGCTTTAACAAAGTCTCCTAACACCAACATTTTCGACCCTCTTGTTTTGCATCTCCTTGATTATCATTCAACTTCACTTCGATATCTGTAGAAAATAAGTTAAGGAATTTCAAAAAATGTAAAATATAAAACACAATTTTACCCACTGAATAGAATGGTGATTATTGGATAAAAAACTCTTGGATCGTTAAAACAAAAAAAATATCCTCTGCTACTGTGATGCATGCTGTTAGATGACTCTGACTAACAAAGATGCTACAGCCAGCTCATGGGTCAACTATATCACAGTCTTGTTGTATGACACACAAAATTATAGAAAATTAAACAATATACACTCAATATTTTACTGTGTAGCAAACTAAGATTCCTGGCCTAGACTAACCATTTGATTAGAATAACTTTACTTGATCCACTGTTATGAATTTTAAACATTTTAAACTGATTCTTGCTTAAGCATTTTACTTAGAGTGCTTGAAACCATATTAAAATCATTAATTTCATTTAACTTTTTGTTTGGAGCATTACATTGTTATAAAACTGTGTCAACTGTCTGAAAATGTGTAATTGGCATTGTATTATGGTACCACTAAGCTACCTCTTTTTTGTGAAAATTAAAATTACGACACAATGAAGGTGGGTTTAAGAAAAATTTACCAAGAGTGATAGGGTGGATGAGTATTCCAAAAATGGTCATTTTTGCGTAATTTAATAATGCAATGACCACTTATCCAATTTTAGTCGATTGACAATTTAAAAGTAGTTTATTTATGATATATTTAAAATTGTTGATACATGGTTGACTAATCATTCATTGCATTTTTTATTCATGCAAATTAAAGACCTCATTAAGTTTAATATTTAAACAGCAAATTGATTATAAAACTTAAAAGCTAATTATTTAACAATTTTTTAGAGCATAAAAATATAATCCTTTTATTTAAACATTGATTTAAAATAGAAAAAAATGAACATTTCAAAAGTATTTTAATTTATTGTTAGTGTTGTGTAAATCAATAGATTAATTTGGGAACGCAAATTCACATTACGGCAAGGAGAAGGATGAAACACTAGAAACTGGAGCTTTGAAAAAAAGTCATCAAACAATTTTAAATATCTTAAATACGTAGATGGGCAATTTTAAATTTAAAAATAGGTTATACAATTATTCATTGGGAATTAGAAAACAAAATTCATATTTTGACAAGCAATGGGTCAAACAATTGGCAAGTAAAGAGATAAGTAAAAGTTATAGTTTTATATTAAAGGAAACACTAGAATCGATAAGAACCCGCAGTTTACAAAAGAGCGATTGATTTTATTCAAATTTTCCATTCTTCGAATAAAGTGTGCATGAAGTGTGTAAAAAAGTAAAAGACAAGAAATAAACAACCAACGTATTAATTTAAAATTAATCTCCAAGAAGAAAATTTTGTTGAAATTTCTATCAAAAATAACGTTTCATCATTATTGTGCCACAGTCATTAATTAGTATTCACAGGATCGATTAGTTGTACCTATCAATACATTAAACGTAACAACATAAAATTATTTTAAAAAATCAATTTCAATGTTTAAAATTACAATAATGGATATTGGCACTAAAATAATGCATTTAAGACAAAGAATCATGCACAGCCACCGGTTATCTTACATATAAGTTAAACAATTACATTTCACCACAGTAAATTAAAGAAATGGGTAAACCTATTGACAATCGTTTCTATCAAATATCAAATGATAACCATAACTTAATTAAAACTACTACCATTGCCTTCAGAAAAACGAAATCAGATCCGTTTAGCTATTGAAACAACAAATTATTTCTTTAATAATAACTAAATAATAATGCTTTAAATTTAATACTGGTAGTAGACTCACAAGATATTGAAACCTTTACATAGTAAATAGTAAATATAACCGTCCATAAATCAATAAACAATTATTAAAATGATATTATTTTACAATCTTGATTATTGTGAACACTGCAAATATTGATCATCGAGAATTTAATGACAAAACAGGGAATTCAAGACACAATAGCTATACCTATGTAGACACAATACTTTCAATATACACTGTGAAGATAACTAAATTTTCCCAATTACAAAAATAAAATGCAGTTATGCGCATGTGTAATGTTAAAATTAATAATTTTGATATATCTTATTAATTAATTAATCTAATATATAAAACTCTAAATATGTTTGTGGGTTTCTTTGTCACCTTTCGCTGTTCACATAGCCTAAACCGCTGCAACAAGATAGTTGAAAATTTACAGTGACATACCTTTGATGCCAAAGCTGCAAATTAAAAATAGATTATTTGATAGCTGTGCAAATTTAACATTACAAATGCCGTATAGTTTTTTTGCCTGCCTAATGTAAATTATTTCCATGGACAACTGTTGATGAAAAAATTTAATTCACTGTCATTAACGCATAAAATCTTACAAATTAAGATAGTTATGAGATTTCGTTACTTTTCATTTTCGCTACATACCTTTGCTTATGGTTTTAAAGTCATAAGTAGATCTAATTAAATTTTTAATTACTAATTATTAAAATTACAAAAGAAATTTATTTTTTAGAGGAATTTATTCTTAAAATTAAGAAATTGTTCATCTTTTGTTGCCGTTTACTGTCATTATATACAATCGCTAATTATAAATAATGAGAAAAATGAAACTTAGTAATTTATTAAAAACAATAATTAATTAGAAAATTATAACCGTTAGAAAAAAATCAAATTAGGCATCCAGTTTTTCAGTGAAATTGTTGCATATATTTATTATAAATGATCTAAGAAATTTTACATTAACGTAATAAGTATATTGAATGTTGTGAAAATATTATAAAACTTAAATTTATATTCAAAACGGATGAAAGTTTATTGGTAACTAAATCCGCCCATGGCGTTTTACCGACATTAATAAATTATAAAATGGCATTTCGGCTATACAAAATGTACTTGACAATTACACGCAAATGTTTGGCATCACAGCTAATAAATTTCATTGATTTTAAAATATATGCATTCGCCATAACGAAGATTTTTAATAAAAGGTAAAAAAAATCAATTTAAAGAAGTTCAAATGATTGGTAAAAATCGAAAGAAAATATAAATGGAGTTTTCACAATAATGCATTTTTTTCGAAATACCTAATAAAAAATCGATATTTACAAT
The DNA here is from genome assembly GCA_022537955.1 of Schmidtea mediterranea. Classification (NCBI taxonomy): domain Eukaryota; kingdom Metazoa; phylum Platyhelminthes; order Tricladida; family Dugesiidae; genus Schmidtea; species Schmidtea mediterranea. The sequence goes on along the minus strand of CM039679.1, from coordinate 181,010,296 downwards.
GTCAATGAGCTACTAAACAGACAATAGAAATATTTATAACAAATAGTGTTTCATATCATTAGTAATAAACAGTTATTAAAAATAGAAATTTATCATTTATTATAAAATAAAGTAATAATAACTAAATAATATTAACAAATATAAATAAAGATTAAAATTACAAGAATATTTTTCAAAATATACTTTCTACATCAACACTAAACACATTCAATATAAACGATTGTACTTATAGACTTATTAGTAATTACATAATTATATTTGCGGAATCAATAAAATTTGTTATTAATATTAAATGAATTTATTATCAAGCTCTTGAAATTAATACATTTTAAAAAGGTTTGTGGAGCTCTTAAATGACACTTTAAAATTGAAAATGTCTAGTATTAACGTGTTTGTCATATTATGCTCCTAAATAATACTGTTTCCATTCATTCGGACACGTTCTCGAACTCGTGCAAAAATGACGGGCAGTTCCTCTGATGCATTTGGTATGCATTACAGGTAAAACGATACACGAGATCAGAACATAGCCAAACATTATACTGGTGTATACATATTATAATATAATAATGAATAATAGTCGAAAAATGAGGAAATCGAAAATTTTGTCAATAGAAATAACTGGATTTTTTATTGCAAGGTTTTTAAAATTTAGAAATGAGAAAAAATAATTTTATAAAATCGATATATAATCGGGCGTTTTTGTGATCCCTGGCTAGAACCACCTATAGTCATCCGTTATAATATTTTTTTTATTAATAATGTTAAATTGTATGAAAACAATATTATTATTGGTCATAACAAGACAAACAAGGTAAAAAACGACAGTTTAAATTTAAGTTTTATCTAAGGGTTCTCAAAACTATTAGGAATGTATTAATTGTGAGAATTGGATAAAATAATTTACCTTAAAATTATATTTTAATAGTTAATTAATAAATTAATATATTTTATTGATCCCGCATATATAATTATGTAATTACTTACTAGTCTATAAGCATAATCGTTTATATTGAATTTGTCTAGTGACTGACCTGAGCTGACAAAATATGTTGCAAAAACATTTTAAAAATAGTTCTTTTATTTTATGAATAAATTAAAAAGATCGAAACCTTCAAATTCAGGTGCAAAATTTAAAGGATTATTTTTATCATTTATTGTTGATTTTACTACAGACTAAATATTAATGATAATTTTCACATTTCATTGAATTTCACCCGAAACGCCAACAACTATGGATAATGTTTTCATGAGATAAAGGCAAATTATTATTCTAGCTAAATATAATTAGACGAGAAATTATGGGTTTTCATTCGTACTTTGGTTGATAATTGCGATAATTATGGGAAGCCTAAGCTATATCAACAAAACTATTTATTTATTTTAGATTTAACAAGTTACGTCATAATTATCATATAATTTAGAATAATTATTACAATCACTGGGTCTTGGATTAGGCTGCTCTTTGCTTAACAATTCTGTTGCTATTTTCTTAAACAACTGAAAAAAACAAAATTTAACAATTTAAATAATAAATTCAATAATAAAAAAGTAGTATATAACAATAAAAATAATAATAATAAAAAGTATAAAAATGGTGATTCCTTGTAGCAGCATAAACTAAAATATCAGATAAGTAAGCAATAAAATAATCTCTTGTTGCAAACTAATAATTATATATAATAATTTTATTGAATTCATTTTTAATTGATTATAAATTTTAGAAATAATACAATGATCGAATATTTGAATGCAAGATTTGTTAAAATCCTTTTTAATTATTTATTATTATTAAAATCTTTTTTGTTTTCGATAGCGGAATAATTTATATATATAAAATTTAAATAAATAACAATGCTGGCTAATTTCCGCAATGATCTATCATAACCAAAAATTTAACTAAACTGAAATAAAAACATTTTGGAAATTGACTAACATTGTTATTTATTTCAATTTTATTTATATAAATGATTCCACTATCGACAAAATTTTTTTTTATAATAATAATTGCAAGAATCATATTAAATTATGCATTTATTTAATTAATATAGCAAATAAAAATTGCATATTAACTATTTACTGAATCATTTATCAAATTTGTTACATTTCCGAAATTTGGCGCTGAATCGTCTTAATAAATATTTCAAGATGTTGCATATTTGATACTTAAGGATTTTCTAAAATTTTTCTTGTTAAAGTATTCAGATTATTTATTTTTCCTCTAATGCACTGTTTAAGATACACTAAAAACATTTTATTAAAAAATTTTAAAAAAATCATGCAATGACGGGTTAATTAATTAAGATTGAATTTAATTCATCTGTAAATTATAGTTGTAAGTAATATATTGACAATTTATATGTAGATATAATTATAATATAAATATTTAATTTAAAATAACAGAATGTTTGTAGAATGAAGGGTTTATTCCTTTCTTTCTCAAGATTTTGTTCACGTAAAATATTGTTATTGTTTAAATATTATGATTTTAATAAACTTTGAATAAACTGTATCAATATTCAGTCAGCACTGTGCTGTAAGGTTTTGGGAGCCCTGTGTAGACAAAAAATTTTATTGAATTCATTTTTATTGATTTTAATTTTAAAAATAATACAAAGAAATTATAAAGCAATTTTTTATCTCTTGCTGGCAAAATCATCAATTATATCAATGTAATCAATTGTTCTGGCTGTTCCATATTCAATCGACGTTATTGAGGTAGCAAAAACAACAACTGAATTATTAGTTACATTGTTTCAAATAAAATCATAGCCAACTAAGTTTGTTTGAAATTTCAATACTTGGTATGTTTTTGGTATCGGAGAAATTTCTCTAATGTATTTAATATTTAGTGGCCTATTGCAATGCCACTTGCAACATTACGGCGCTCTACTTTGTCCGCATAGCCCAACATGACTATCATGTTCCTAGCTAACTTTGTGAAACCCCTGCAAATGGCAACATCATTTGTGGAATATTGGTGATGAGGTTTTACAAAACCTTTGTCAAAGCGTTTATGACAATACGAAGAAACCGGCAATACTAAACCTTCAAAGACTCAAATTAGTATTTGTTTAATCTCAAACAACTATTATTAAAACTATCAAACTGTGTGCCGCGAAATAAATCACCAAATGTGTCGTAAGGTAAAAAGGTTTGGCAGACACTGATTTAAATAGACAATTGGTTCTCTTCAATTTGAGACATTAATTCATGAAGTGGTTGGATCAGCTGTTATATTTATTGTTGATACAGATCACATACATATTTACTTCATTTCACTACATATAATAAATTCCCGTGAAAGTGTTTAAACATTAAGGTCATAGTGACTTGGTTATATATTAGTTCATTATAAATTATAATTAGATAACCTTACAACAATAATAAAATATAACTAAATAGATATTAGAAGTAGAAAGTCAATCTCAAAACAACACCTGTTTTATATTATGACCAGACTTGGCACTAGTTTCCATAAAAAACACACCTAATTCCTCCGCCTTTTTTGCACCAGCCTCATCGGTAATGCATCTGATAAAATGCATTAAAAATGCCGAAAATAAATTCTTCAAACCTTTTGTCAGTTAAATCCGTTTTATTTCCAACTAAAATAATCACAGCCTTTCCTTTACGCTCGGCTTGAACTTCCTGTACCCACCGATCAATTTGGGTGAATGTGCTTTCATCTAGCAGAATTATAATCAAACGGAATATAAAGTCAAATTACACAGCGAATTTATCAATAAGCATCTTAAATCACATTTGCTGTGAAAAATTGTATTGTATGAATGAATTTGAATTTTTTGAGTGTAATATAGAATGTAAATATACAAATTATGTAGCCTAATACACATAGTCTTACAAAATAAATATTCAGATGTTTAAAAGCAATACGTTATGTGCTTATATATTTAGCAGATGCAGTGCACGCTTGAAAATTTTATTAAAAAATAGTTATTAACTCAGTTGTTAAAGTGTTGTGAGTTGATTATTTTTTGTTGAAACGAACGCGAACTGTTTGAATGATTCAGGTAAAATATTTCAAGCGGATCGGATAAAATACTGCGCGGCGATGCAAATACGAAATATACATGCGTTTACTTAGGCACGGCCACTAGTGTCCAGACACCCCATCTAGCACTGTGTCACTATTTCTCTGTGTATCTAAATACATGCATTAGACAATTGCGCTTAAGTGGTTATTACAGTGGTTTTCAACCTTTTTCAGATAGCGGCACCCTAACGGAAAATTTGAAAAATTGACAGCACCCTACCATTTTTATAATAATATTTCAACTATAAAAATGACAAGTTTGGTAAATTCTATATTTAATAAACAAAATCTTTTATAACATATAATGTTAAATTTGAACTTGATGCTTTTTGCATATCTCCTTATTATTAAGTCGTGTATTTGACAAACATACTCTTAACTCATTCTCAATTTAGTTTAGTTTTTGCCTTTTCTCGTTCTTAATATTTACCAAAATAAATGATATATGCACCGCTATTTTAAGTAATTCAAAATCTAAGATAGTAGCCATTTTTAAAATAAACCCTAATAAGAAATTAATAAATTTTCAGTAATAAAATTTGCAGAGCTCGCGACACACTTTTCATATCCCTAAGGCACCCCGGTTGAGAAACACTAGGTTATTATATTGTCTCATTTTTTTTATTAATGCATGCCTTGTGCTAAAAGTCACGTAACACCACCGATATATTGGGCGACATAAACATGACATTCACTATGAGAAATAATATATTCTTGATTATATTGAATATATTTATACTTAAATAGAAAAAATTGAATTGGAAATGATAAAAATCACTAACACCAGAAATTAGATCAGAAAAATATATTATGGGTACTCCAACTCACTTTGACCTCAATAACCTTTCAAGGTCATCACATGTAATATAAAATATGCCAAGGTCATCGGTAAATAAATAAATAGATTTTTTTGTAAAAAGACAATAAACAATTAATAAATAATACAAAGATAAATTTAAGAAAAAAATTTATTAATTATTTAAATTAATTAAGTTATTAAAGCAACAATAAAATAATTTAATAAAAGTAATTAAACAGAAAACAAAAAATTCCATTAATTTAATTTCTGATGACCTTGACATTCTTTCTACGACATTGTGATGACCTTGAAATAGGTTAAAGTAAGTTGGTGTCCTCACAACACACTATTGATCAGCTCAAAATACTAACGAAGACAATGAACTTAGATATAAACTTTAGATGTTTGAACTTAGTATATTTGTAATATTTAAAAATTACAATAAAATCACTGCAATGGTTACATAACAGAATCCTAACGAAACTTTGATAACATTAAACGCTGAAGAAGAAACAAAAAAAGTATTCTGCACCAAGACCAATCTACCAGTTTAAAATTTCTAAATAACAAGCTCAAGTCAATTTCAGTATCAATTTTTCAAAGGATTTCAAAGGATCAAGAATGAAATTAATTTCTTAATAATTTTACATAAATTAGACTTTCAAAAAATTTAGTTTACATTTAAAATCCTTGTGCAAGATTCTATTTTTAAAGAACACCAAAAATTTCTTTCATGACTTATTAAATACTATGATTTGAATCAACTAGAACTCGGCTAATTCCAAATTCAGGTAAAATTTCTAATTTCATTCTCAAAAATATTCAAAACGAAGTCGATTATCATTATTTATTTTTATTAAAAATTCTCAATTTGATTAAGCTACTGACGAATTAGTTAGTAGACTAAATTAATACGTATATTATATTAGTATTTAGACCACTTGTGAGTTATTTAATGCTGCTTTCTGCTTTTTTATTAATATAATATCATATAAATTATGAATTTCTTTTAGTGGTACTTAGACGTTGCTCATAAAATTTATTATACATAAAATTTATAATAAAAAATTTTCTAGATATAAAGCACATATTATTAAATTTGGAAGAGTTGATTTAGAACTTTCTTCAAAAAACAAAAAAATAAGAACTTTAATGTTCATTCATATTAGGCTGATTGTGATCTTGCTCTGGAATATAAGTAAAGTTATTCTTCAATAACCTCCCTATACTATGCAAATATATCTTTATCGTGCCAGAGTTTTTAAACTCACCATACGACCAAACAAGCCCGAGGATTCGTGAGTTATTAACGAGATACATTCGCTTTATTGGGTGCCTAATCTTCCTGGGACCTCCAAATAATTGCTCTAAAATCTTGTTATCAGCTTCATCTTTCTTGATGAACTCAAAAAATTTCCAAATTGTTGCATGATGAGATTGGATTTCATCATGGAATCTAGAATGCTACCCTTCAACAACGTTATTTGTTCGTCGGTGTCCAGAAAGTGTAGAGTTATAACAACTCCACATAGTATTCTTAAACCTTGGTGTTACGGATGTCCAGCTATCTCTATTCCTTATTAAACCTATATAGGTTCTTCCAAAGAATTCGATAAAATCATTAAGCTCAGGCGGAGAAAAAGCCACTAAATCTTTAAAGGTTCTTCAGGAATAAATGGTAAAGCCATCAATGCAACGACCAACCCTTGCAAATCAGTGTTTTGCCTATTACGGTATTTCACAGACAACCCATTCTCTTGTATCCTTCTCCATAATGATTGGTTGAAGTGGAATAAGCACCCCTTTACTGTTGAATTAGGTAGCATGTTCTTAAATGCCATAATTGCTTCCATCTCAAAGTCCACCATTATTGTTTCTGGTGAAAAAGTAATATTTAATCTAATAGAAGCTTCTTTTAGATGATTTATTATACTTTCATAAACAGACCTTGTTTTTCTTAAGCATAGAACATAAACAAAGGGGAAAGGATAACCAAAAACCTCACCATGTATCGTATACAGTTGAAGAAAGATTCTTGGTACTGTATCAAAAGTTCCATCTGCAAAAATCTGAATGCTTCTACATAGAGATCGTAAGCCAAGATCAGAGTAGAATATGAGAACTCTGTTAGAGTCAATCACGCCAGAATCAAACCTTAAAAATAAATCGCCTGAAATTGTCTGATTGTGTGGTTGGGTGATCAAACAACTCGAAACAGATGCTGGTAGATTCGGTCATGCAGAGTTTTGAACTCTATTTACCATTTTTACTAGTGAGTTTGTTTCTCTCACATTCAAAATAACCTCTGTATCAGTGACTCCTCTAAGCTCTTCTCGTATTATGTGCGACGTGCCTTTATTTTTTCTGTAACTGACCTTACTTCCGGTGCTGATTAATCACCTATATGAGCGTGTGATGTTGAATGGAATATGGTAATTCCGTTTTCAAGGTCAGCATTTGTGACAAGCCTGGCTTTACAGATTTCTCTCTTCGTGCAAAGCCAGTACATTTTAGTTCCTGCGGAATTTTTTGAGTTTAGGTGGTATTGGTATTCCCCTTCTATTAATAAAGGCTTCCCTCTTCTTGTTTTCGATATAACAACGATAATTAAAGGGCGAAAAAATAATTTTTTTAGACATAAGCAACGGATTTTATAACAGCAAAATCAATGTGCTTTATGTGTAATAAATTTTATGTGTAACGTCTGTGGATCCTTTTAGTAGTGACAAAAGGTAGAATTTATAAGGTACAATATACCAGAAGTATTACTAATAATAATTTGAGAATTAATACAAAGTTGAGGTTGTGGATGTCAGCGTCAGAACTAGTAACTAATATATGTGGATGAACCGAACGTTTATACACCTATGTGATCAGTACATACTGTGACATCGATAGATATTAGCTAGCCACAAACAGTGAATAACCACTATGTCTATTAATATGGAACAGATCAAATATTGTGTAAGTTTTTTCAATAAAGTGATTATGAAGCATAAAAATTACGTAATTCTCCCCTGGCTGATTAATGTATAATTATTATGCAACACTATATCCTATGTCGTAGGATATCTGGATTTGTTTACAAACTACTTGTTACTAAACTGTGATCAATTTTGAGTTCTTATTGATCTGAGATCTCACATCAAATTTTACTTTACCACAATTAGCAATTGTGTCAAAATACAATTGCAAACAATGAAAACCGATAAACTATCAATGTAACCAGTGAGCAAGTAGACAAAACGTGTCGAGTATTAATATTTCACTAAAAGCAATAAATTTAATTAAAAAGCCAAATCAGAAGAGCTGGAAGGATATTTAGAATGTCAAAAAGTTAATTTTTTTCAATTAGTCACGAAACTAATACTCATAAAAATTAAGGGAAATCCATTTATTATAATAATGATTTAAAAGACCATCCATAAATGATGTCACGAGTTTAAGGGTGTAATTAGGTGACGGGATAGAGGAGAATGAGATAGAATTGAACGGCTCCTAAGGTTTTGAACGAATATGGACAAAGTAGATTTTAAATTCCTAAAAATCCTCTTTCATTAAATTACATCAAAGGAATGGAATTACATATTCTGTTGGATTCAGGAACGAGATATATGGTGGCAAATCTTTAATATTATTTTCATGAATTATCATGAGGTAAATGATATCTCATTCCATTCAATTACGCATATAAACGTTTGCTTACTTTCTCAGATATTATGCATCTTTTCAACTTTGCAAAATGGAAGAGTTTTGACAAAAATACTAAAGAAATATTCAATTAATTTTACAATGATTTCAATACTAAAGTTTTTCCTTTAAATTGCCTAGAATAAAGTTATTATAGGAGTGTATTTCACTGCATACACTCTGCTGTGTTTGTGTGCAGCATTTTACTTCTAAATCACTTTTTCAATTGTATAGTTTCTATAATATAAGGTTATTAATTTTTAAATGGTATTGAAGGCTTATCTCAGCGAAGCTTGGTGGAGATTTATGTAGAATTAAAACTATAATCTCTCTCTGTATATTCTTTTAATTAATACCACAATCAAACAAATACAAAAATAAATCAACAACGTCATGGGGGTAACATTTCAATTTTATCCATTTGCTGCACAAAATCAGGGCTCGTATGAATAACCGCATGTTCCTACCTTAGCTAAGCGAAATTTGGTGAATTATCAATAAAAAATCTTCTTGATTTTACAAAACACCGAAATCAACATGCAACTGAAATTACCTCTCAAGAGTAATATTAAACTAATAAATTTAATTCTACAAACATTTAAAAAATAAAAAATAGGTTTTACTGGAAATATCGTATACAACGACTGCAACAGAAGAATCCCGAATATAACTAGGAATCAAGCTTCTGAACCTTAAATACTGTTGAATATAATCATACTGAAATAATCAAAACCTTTCTTGACCCGCCGTGTCCCACAGTTGTAGGCGAATCTGTTCAACAAATAGGGATTTACAAATTTTTTTAAAAAAACAACAAATTATTACATTAGCAATTATAAAATAATAAAGTTTCGAGTTAATTATTGAATTTAAAAAATCTGTTAGCTTTTCCATGTTATGACAATTTTACTTATTTAACTCTTAGCCAAGACGAAAGTTTGGTCTTATACAAGTATCAAATAAAATTTCATTTAGTATTACATAAAAATTTCAATTTAATATAAAAATTAATTTGATAATTGCTACGATAAATTTACATTTCATTTTCGTTTACCGTTTTATCTTCCAAGTACATAGTTTTGGACAAAAAATCTATTCCAATTGTTGCCTATTACATATTGTCAAAAGAATATTATTTTTTTTATTTTTACTTGATATGTACTTTCGAAGCTGTCATACATAAATCTAGTGATAATAGACGTCTTACCGACTAAAATTTCAAATTACTATTGCTATGAAATAATATAACACATTACCACTTTGTTCACCTAAAAATACCAACTTAAACTTTTTTAATGGAGCAGAATAATCAGTAGTCATCTATTTAAAAAAAATGAATTATTACGGATGCAAAATAGAAATAGTAATTTATTTCATAATAGCTAAAATTACAATATAGATATCATATAAGTAGACTAATTACGATTTTTATTAAATATTATATTACATAAATTAAAATATTAAAAAATTAAATATTAGAAAGAACTTTTGATTATTTAAAACAAATAAAATATGAGAAATTTCTTTAAACTCCACCATTATTCAATTTAATGACTAAAAAAGTGAAATGTAAAATGATAAACATGAAAATGATTTCTTAATTAAATTGCAAGAAAATAAATAATATTAAAATACTTTAAGAAAATTTATTTTATAAAAGAATTTGATGGGAAAATTTTTCAATAATTAATTAACTTTATGAATGTTTTAATAAATCATTAATAGCATTTAATACTGCTTTAAATATTTGCAGCGTATTTTTGAAACTAAATATTTCAAAATTTAGGATTTTTACTTAAACCCTTTAAAATTAAAAATTAAAAGATGACGTGAGTTAAATTTTCTTTGAAATTGAAATGTATAATAAATCCAAAAATTAGTTCATTGGAGCAACGTTTGGAAAAGGCGCAACAGCGCCGAGCGGAAAGAATGCAAACTTTGCAAACTCAAAAAAAGCCAGAGCACAAGGTTGATTAAAAAATTAGTTACTAAATTTAAAGTAGTCATAGTCAACTAAACCATTGCCATCTCAAGTTGGAGCGCAATTAGGTCCTTCGTTCATGGATCAACAAGAAAGAAAGGCGAAAACAATAATACATAGACCAACTGGAATGAGTTCGTATACTTTCTTTTCTATAGTTGATTATTCTTGTTTCAATAAACAATAATATTAGGACCAACTGTAATTCCAACAAAAAAAACGACTCAAGCAATTGGTTTTAATATCGGTGACAAAAGCAGAATGGCACCAAAAGTGTATCGACAGCCATCATATTGGGATGCTCAAGGAGGCGGATTTCAAGCACAGCGAAGAGGAATGGGTAAAACTACTCAAGCTGTGGGTTTTAATTTAGGGAATAGGGATCGAGTTAATCTTAGGCCGCAATGGGCTACAAAAATGATAGAAGTAACATAAAAATATTTTTATGGAAAACCTTTAAAAATTTATATTAAGGCAGGTTTAGACCCAATGATGGCTATTCAAGGTTTAACAAATGATGAAGTTGCTGCTTATTTGGAAGACGAAGGTCAAATGTATCAGTTAACAGAAGGAGAAATTACACAACTGAAACATTTGGTAGAATTGCAACTGTTACTCGAAGCTGATCCAGAAATTGGAGTTATTGAAGGAGCTGACGAAGTATTAAATCTAATGGCAAGGTTCGACTAAATTTAATTTCTAGTATTTCTACTTTTATTTCTAAAAATTTGGCTACATTTTAATTTTTTTATTGATATTATCGAAATTCCTGAATGTTGTTTTAGAAATTGAGTTTCAGGAAACAGAATAAAAGATAACATTAAGGAGCTGTAAGATTAATGCGGAGAATGTGGTAAGCATATCTAACCCAGCTGCATTGTTTACTCCTGATTCATTCCAGTCGTATTCAGTCTTGCGATATCTGTTGCAAGATCATCTCTGTCTGATTGACAAATCCTGGACGCCACAAATAATATCAAATCTATATTAAGTAGACTTGACACATAAATCGTTGACAATAATGGATTATGCCAACACAATCCCTCCAAACGCATCATAAAATCTTCTTTAGATGTAATCCAGCTTTAGATGTTGTTAGAAGACTTTGGAGGCATAATATTTATTATCTAAAACAAGATAGTAACTCTCAGGAGGAAATTATTATATTTTAAGTATCTTTGAGCAAGATACACACATACATACATGAATCACATAAATCACACCTTTGACATTCAGACATACATTACATAATCTCCAGTCATACAAATTCAACATACATATTATATTATTCACAATATCTATTATTTACTATCCTACAGGTGTCGAATCTGCATTTGTTGAGGTGAAAGTCATTGTTTCTGTCGATTAATCTTTCCAAGCAGAACCAAAATGTCATCAACAGTAACAAAGTGATGCAAATCAACTAAGTTTTGTCTGATTAGCATAGCACAAAATATTTTCGTTGTTTTGCTCTGTTGTTTTAAGAAGATTGTTAGGAAGCTAATGTTAGGAACCCATGTCTTTTCACCTTTGCAATAATAATAATAATAATAATAATAAATAAACTCTAAAAATAATTTATTAATTTTAAAATATTAATTTAATTATTCGTATTCGAAAATATTTTATTAAATTTAATAATAACAACTTTAAATACGACAATGCAAACACAATCTTGCACACGCTATTTAATCCGTTATTATGCCTACTAATATCAATTAATTTCTTCAGTCAATTGTAACCAAGAAATCAATCTTTGGTCTCAACATTTAGCCAATAATTTTAAGCAAAGAAAATTTGATCTTTCCAACCGTTCCTTTGTATTTTCGATTACTATAAATGTATACAACTATTTAATCATACAATATAATTTTTAATAAATTTATTAATTCAATAGATTAGCTGGTGTAGGTGGGGATTTAACAGAACTGCATCCAGCAGATCAAGCTGCAATTCTATCGTTAATTCAGTTTAACAATGTCGTTCCGGGTTTCGGAACAATATTTGATGAAGATGCGATTGAAGCTGGTGTGGAAGGAGCAAATAATTTTGTTCAATATACAGATCATACGGGAACACCAGTAGTAAGCAGAAATTTTAGTTTAATTAATATTAATTTATATAAACCTATTAAAAATAAATTTTATCGATAAAATTCTTATTATATTGGTCACCTTTGACCTGCATTTATAAATTTCATTTATTTGCATTTTTTCGAAGCATCAAATATATATTTTATTATACTCAACACAAATCTCCGGGTTTGCCTTTATCAAGTGTTAATATGGAAGGATAAGATTTATAGATTACAGCACAAATTATAAATCTAAATGAAAATTCTAAAATATTCTAAAAATCGCTTTTACATTTATTATAAATTTTAATTTTCTTAAATTGAAAAAAAATGTTTAATATAAAAATGAATTTTCTCATTTTTTTCAGTTTATTAGAAAAGGCAGCTATGTTAAAGCTCAAATATTAGAAAAGAAAATAACGGAAGAAATTATAAATTTTGAGAGTTTTAATAAAATGTGCTTTATTTGTATGATTGTGGTGATAGTATTATATCTTGTTTTGAAAATTGTGATGCTTTTCTATGCTTTGTCGCTGTCTGGTCAAGCGGACGGATTCAATCAAGCTTTAATGAAAGTTGACGAAATAAACAATATGGCAAATAACATCACAAAATAAATGAATATATTTTTATTAAATTATCATCCAGTGGTTTTTTTAATTGAATTGGTTAAAAATTTATTTAATTGAACTGTTTTTAATCGTGTGTAATTGTTTGAAATTTGACTAGTGCACAAATTGATTATGTATAATATTTTGCATATGATTATATTATTATTGCTATGGTAACGGTTTATAATACATTTATTAAAATAATTACCGTTTTTATAAGTTAACAACAAACCAGTGGACCTTACAAACTGAGAAATGTTCTATTAACGTGTTGGGTACCTGACGGGAAAAAATGAAATTTTTGGTGCTCTCACGCTCTATTGGATTCCCAATAGAGACATGTATAAGAAAAAATTTGACCATTCGGAACCCGCCACAAGCGGCGTTGGAACTGTACTCGAATGGGTAGCCATCGCTATGACTGCTAATATCTTGACGCTCCGTGGATTCACGAGCTACGGCAGAAGGTTTCGCGCTCTATCTTCCATGATCTCCTTTTTATTACTAAAAAAATATTAAATCAATAAATAATTAACATTAATGAAAATACATTTAAATACAAAAACGAACAAAAGAAACAACCAAAACAAAATTAAACATAAGTGTAAGAATATTCAGAACATCGGTCAATTGATAAGCCCCAACAAACAAGCAGCTCTTAATTTACTCATATGTTCGCTCTCGTGTTTTCCATGGTTAGGATTTTGCCGATTCCTCATAACTTTCGGGGTAATTTCTGTCGTGTTGGAAGTGGTTGCTGGTGTCTCCTCATTTTTACTTGGGATATTCTGCATAATTATACTTTCCTGCTCAAATTAGAGCTGTTCCCCCCGCTGTACGAGCCTGATCAGATTTCGTCTCTCAAACGCAGATGTATTATTTCTGTGTATCTCTTGTGTATTGTTGCATTTGCTTGGTTCAACATCTCTCTTTCATGTTCTGATCTTTGTCGAATATCGTCTATCGTCTGCTGTAATCTTTTAACCTCATCTGGGCACATCCAAACCTGTTCAATGTTCCTACACCAGCGCAACAGAGCTTTCTGTTGTTGATTTTGTTGAATCGCCTGTTCATGGTATTTGGCAAAACCACTCCTAAACCTCTCTGGTAGGTTTAGTGGTTGATCCTCTAAAGACTTCAAGGTTAACTTTAAAATTCTTTTGTTTATTTTAGTAAACGTAATTTTATAGATTTATTTAACAAAAAAGATTTTTTTGAGAATTCCACATTGCGAAAGGTAACTGGGAGACGTGATATTGACGGTAATTATAATGACTGTATAATCTTATACAATTTTAGAAGGTGTCTACGATATTACCAGTATTCATCAACCCTAGGTTGATTGGTGGTTTAGGTTTTTAATTTCTCCTCTCAGATCCATTTTGATTGTAATAACAATAGACATTTTATAGCAAGATAGTTTATAATCGCAATTACTTTACGGTGTAAGATCAAACTACGTTTTAGTATTACAATGAGATTTGATGGAAATAATAATAATAATAATAAACGGCACAGATTTAAACAAATTAATTACACCCAGCTTTTTATCTGGGTTACAGTTCTGGACAAAAAAAAATTTAGACTCATCTCAGCTTTTGCTCAACGTAAATACTCCGGGGTCAGTTAAAATTGAGACCCGCAATTTCATCAATTAAGGTTTTGAAAGTGAGTATAAAATAATAATAAATAAAATAATTTTTTCAGTACCATATCAAGAGTACTTTACAACTAACGTACGATTAGAGTCGTGACTTCTACACTTAAACATGCATAAAAATGTAATGATAAAAGTATGAAAATACATAGTGTAAGTACGAACATGTTTTCAAAATTCTATTTTACAACATTCATGTAATATTTAAACAACATAAATTGTTTAATATTACATTATTCTTACATCCCAATCAGATTCATCTGAATCTTCAACAACTCTTTTTCTGATATCACATATATCATGAGATGACTTATTGGTGAATAAAATATTTTGATATTTAAATTTCACATTTTGAAACTTTTACTCTATAATCTATATTCTTTGTTATTTCTATAGCGTTACTTGTGTTGGGCCAGAACGTAAACGGCCTTGAAAAATGTTTAAATGGATCAGAAACACACACGCAGATACAACACGCAATTTAAAATAAACCTGAAAAACACCAATTAAACCATATAAAATCTGAGAAATAAAAGAATTAAATATAAATTAATAAACATAAAAATAAAATAAAATAATAACAAAATGCACCAAGATCCGCACGATACCTACACAAATACAACAAGAAAACACGACAAATTCGACGAAATTGAAAAAATCAATTAAAGTTCATTAAAGTGAAATTTAAATCGAAAATTTGAATTAGCAATAATTCAATAAAAATTCGAAATAAAAAATTATAAAAATAAATCAAAAAATATTAAAAATAAATAATAGAATTTGCTAGAAAATAACAAGGTCGAATTTTGTTTTACTGCATCAAATTTCACACGTCATACAAATAGGTATAAATACTGATCCATTTTCACATTTAAAAAAACCAATTTTGAAAAACGAACCATTTTCAAACTGTTTTAAACTATATTTTGAAAATTGTTAGAATCATTTTTGAATCAAAACTTGATTTTAAATCTATTGTCGGATTCAATTTTAGGTGAGAATTATTTATGGTGGAACCCTCTTTCCACGTCACGTCCTTGCATCTCAATGGAGCTCTGCTCGGCGTTGGCGTGGGAAGAGAGGTATTTATGTCATTTTGTATTATGATTTGATGTTTTTATGGAATGGTTAAAATGGGTAAATTTATTTGTTTTATAATTAATAAATATTATTAATATATCTAAATTGTTCTACATATATCTAACTTATTTTATATGCTTTTATAAATTTTAATGTCGAAATTTTTCCGGCCCACAGCCGACACATCACGCAAGATAGTAAAATCAACATAGTGCAGATGCATGTAAGAGCGTGGAAGATCGCCAATGATATGCACCCGTGAAGACTCAGCGTGCGCAACGCAGCGGTCGTAACGTCAATATTTATTCCTATAGCTGAAAAGAGAAATAAGGAAGAAGTCTCCGGCTGCTTCCTCGTTTCTCAATTCTGTAAAATCGACCTAAATTTATACTACACACGGCTTAAAATCACCACACCGAGTAGTCCAGTGGGCACTCAGTAAATATAATATGAACACAAAATGCGCCTAAGGCTTATTAAAGGGAAAGGACACGGGGATAAAACAAATTAAATCGTTGATATAGCTAAAACTATTGATATGCGAATTAAAATGGATTAAATATTTATTATTTAAAAATAAAGAAATCATTTGATTAAATACTGAAAACTATTGATTAAAATAAATAAATTGTTGATTAAAGATCCAAATTTTCATTGATTAAAGCAAAGGAAAAGTATTAAAACAAAGTAATCATTTGGTTAAATGTTGAAAACTATTGATAAAAATAAAATAATCTGTTGATTAATAATCCAAAACTTCATCGATTAAATAAAAGGAAAAACGCTAGGAATTAAAGATTTATTATAAAGTAATCGTTTAGTTAATTGCTAAAAATTATTCATTGATTAAATAAAAGGAAAAATTATGAATTAAAAATAAAGTACTCATTTGGTTAAATGTCGAAAACGATCGATAAAAACAAAATAATTCGTTGATCAATAGTTCAAACTCATTGCGTAATAAACGGAACTTTTACTTTGATTTAATTTGTTAATATTAGATGGATTAAAATAAATAAATTCCTTACTTAAAAGTTTAGTAATTCAGAATAAAATTGGGTATAAAATATTGACCAAAATAAAAATAAAGCCTGATAAAAATGAAGAAGTCGTGATCAAAAGAACTGAAATAAATAAACCAATAAATAGATACCAATCCGTTACTGAATAGAAATTGACAGTTTATTATCGTTACAAAAATCCAAATTAATATCATTGTCGAAATACAGGGATAAAATCGAAACTGAACCGAATTAGAAACGTGAACAGATTGATTTATTAGGAAACGAAATAGCATTAGATTTAACTTGACGGTAATCATTTAGCTTAGAAAGATTTTCTCGATATCTGACGAATATCCTGACACCGTTTTAGACCCGAGAATAATCCAATAATTTTCCCATAGAAACCAAACGAACGACTATAAAGTTAGTAAATAAAACAACAAAATCATGAGAAATTAACTTACGACGTGCTTAAAATCCGATATAGTCCAACTTAGACGAATAAATATATCAAATGATAAATGTCGAAGTGATGTTTGATAAGGAGTTCCATCATTAGAAAGTCTACGCGCACTCCACAACCGAAAATTGCACTAAGCGGTAATAGAAGTAGTCGATCGATAACTAAATTAATCTGAGAGAATCAACCGGAAGCCGGAAACCTACATTGAATAAATTTAACCTCCGCTTGATCGAAGAGATCGACGTTTCCGCTAACATCGTCCTGACAAGATGTACCTAAATTAAATATCATCAAATTAAATACAACCTGTAAATTTTAACTCTGTTTCGAATAAATATCAGCATCATAGAATAGCGAATTTTAGAATTAGTTTAATCAATATCTATGTTACATATTATAAACTGTAACCTTATTTTAATTAATATAACTATTATATAATTAACAAATTTCGGAATTAATCTTAGACAGTATTGGGTACTTGATAAACCTTAAATCAACCTCAATATCTGATAACATCGCGGATCCTTTGAGTTGTGAAATCGATTTTTTTAAACGGATAGTATCACTAGGCATTTAGTAATTTCTAAATAAATCTTAATTAGTAGTAATTCCATCCACTGGACAAATCCTGACTTAACAAACGTTAATGCCTGATAGAGTGTGGATTTTCGACTTACCCATTTGCATAACACTAGAATATTACTTAACATGTTCTAATTATTACCATCATCAACAAGAGATATATGGGAGTGCCGTGAGAAAAGCTAGCCAACTGAATGCATCACACCAGGAACTCACAGATAAATAACCCTAGTCGTTTCGCGGAAAATTGCAATAATAACCAAGCTAGTAGAGTTTGATGAGTCTATGAGTAATAGTATAATTGTCATTTAGTCGATCATTATTAGAAGTCAATGATTTAACCGAACTGGATAACGATAGTAATTTAGATATGCCTATCGACCGAATTACTGTTCAAGTAGCAGAGGAACCACACCCGAGGAAGGTACCGAAAAATGCCGCAGCTATCGACCAACTTCGACCCCGGTGGTCGTACCCGCCCACTTGGCGATTGTTGGGTCTCGAATCCGATCCCTGTGGACTCGCCGGACAACAATACCCGGCCGAAGAAATATATGAGCACGCCAGAAACCTCCTCACCCTCTGGGAAAAGGTACAAGAGCAAGTGGACATCAAGGTGGTCAAAGCCCGGATGTACCTCACGAACGTAGAGGAGGACATCCGCGTTGGGCGTATCGCGGAGGCATACCCACCTCACCCAGTCCGCGATACCCGACGGCCCTATACGGTGGCGGCTCTGAAGAGGAGTTTAAAGAGAGAATTCCCTGAAGAAGAACTATAGTAACGACGAAGTGTTGTAGAAATTGATTTAAATATTAAGTGTTTTTTGTTGTTATTTAATCTCATAAAAAACTTGCTCCATACAGTTTGTTTAACTAAATAAAAATTTTGACTTAATGGAGGCAATAAAGAATTTAAATGCTCTCTTCTATTATAGCAATGTCATCCCTACGACTTCTACAAGCGGAATTGGATCACGCAAGACAATCGAACGCAGAGTTACTCGCCCAAATCATTCAAATAACTCGAGAGACTCAACAGTTAAAGGCAACATGGGTTGATCCAACAAAAATGAGAGCCGTATACCACCGACTCACCGCGGCACAGAAAGGCTGGACAGAGGAGCGGCAGCTAAATCAGAGCCTGCGCACTCAAATTCGGGGACTCAAAGTCGCCCTAGCAGTATGCCGGGAGGGTGAAGCGGTCACTTATCCGCTCATCTTCGCCCCATCCCAGATGCCGCAGAAGAGCACCCAAGTAACGGAACAATCCATCACTCCAGCAAACAATCGTCGACCGGGACGCAAGGAGCGTGCCCGACGTCGAGCAACCCAACTCCAAAACGTCAAACAGTAGATATTCCACATGTGATTGATTCAAATAGAGTAGTTTTAGCCTTAGTTGAGTCGTTTCTTTTGAAATTGCATGTCAGTATTGTCACAAGTAACCTTATTACGTCTCAGTTTTCCACAGTCAATTAAGAACTAATCCTGAATAGTTATGAGGGACCGAGCAAAGCGAGCATAGGTCTTCTATCGACAGCTCGTGAACCCGAGGATTGTCCGAGCAACTATAGTACTAGCACATGGTACTCAATTTTTGCGGGCAGTCCACCACTTGAACACATTACCAACGTTGCCTAGCAACGGGTGCCAAGTGGCGGTTAGAATCATTTTGTATGGCGTTACGAGGGTAACCAGAACGATAAGCGAGATTCGAAACCCTGTAACCCACCACTTGTCACTGCTATGCTAGTTGGTAAAAAATGTAACAGCGATTCAATTTCCAATTTTTTAAAATTAAATTTATATAATAATATTATAAACATATCATATTGCAATCATTTAAATAACCGAGTTGCTTTTTATGATTTTTTCACTAAAATAAAATCGGACCACATTCCTTAAAAATTGCTTTCATAAACAATCATGTTTGCTGTCACTTAACTTAACACTCACAAAATGGTTTCAGGTGCAAATTTTTGTTTTGTGTAACTTTTTTCACGTATGCTAATGATGCACTCTCAGTGTACATTATCACATATTCCGAAAATTGGTATGCGCATAGGGCCTCATTTTCTGTAAACGCGTCACTGGATCGAGAAATGAAAAAGGGAAACATTACTGAAATCCAATAAAGATTTTCCCAAAAGTCTTTGAAAACAATTATTACTATTATTATTACTATTATTATTATTATAATTACCATTATCCTTACTATTATCATTATTATTATCAAGTTTTTAGTAGGAATCCTTTATAAAATATTTTTCTTATATAAAAATTTAGCCGTAATCCATTTGTATTTTTCAGTTTTCGAAAAAGTATTTTTGTTAATTTGAAAAATTTTAGCAGCGTTCCACCCTTATTTTACGGTTTTATCTTTATTCTATAATTTTCGATAAAGTATTTTCATTGATTCGGAAAATTTGAGCAGCGTTCCGCCCTTATTTTACGGTTTATAAGAATATTATACTAGCAATTGAACAACATTCCACCTTTACTTTACTATTTTCGATAAGTATTTTAATTAATTCGGAAAATTTGAGCAGCGTTCCGCCCTTATTTTTCGGTCTTATCCGGATATTCTATCAATTATTGAGCCGTATTCTACTTTTACTTTACTATTTTTGATAAGCATTTTAGTTGATTCGGAAAATTTGGGCAGCGTTCCGCCCTTATTTTCCGTCTCAACTCAAATAATTTTCTTAATTCTTAGATATTATTTAAACCATTATCTTCCCTGATTTTAGTCGTTCGGATTAATCTTTTTCCGATGGCTATTCATTTTAACTGTTGAAACGATTTCGCAATTTTTCCCACTACCATTTCCCTCTCTTTGTCCTTAAGATCTATGTATGTTCATGTTATATTTAATGAGTGCACACTGGACTACTCGGTGTTAATGATTTTGAGCCGAATGTTGTTAAAAATTTTATGTCGATTTTATCGAAATTAATTGCAAGAAAGTTGAACCAAAAGACCCACTCTCAAGCTACTATCTTTCGCTATTTACTTCAATGATTTGACATTCGAGTCCGTCGTTACCCACGGCGAGATCTCTCACGGGCACGAGCTATTGGCGGACTTACACCGCACTTACACTGCTCGGTAACTATGTGTGATTTTACTGACTTGCAATATGTTTTGGCTGTGGGTCGAAAAAGAAATAAATTAATTTACCATAGGAGTTGAATAAAAGCCTCGATGCATAAAGATTGCTGGCTTTAAATTTTTATTTGGCATACTACATCGTCCATAAATTCATTTGGTCAAATACGACAATGGGAATTCATAAAAATCGCAGTGAACTAATCATTAATTCATCCGGTATTGATTCACAAAATCATCAATTTCACCAATTCATCTGGCATTAGTTCACAATCAACAATCGCACGCTAGCTGTCAGCCGTCGTACTTAGACACAACACTTACCACGGTTCCCAGCTAGTTGTACACACCAATGAAAAATAAGATTTTAAATCAATACTGAAAAATAAGATTAAAATCTGTCAAAACACATCAGTATATATACCTATAATTTGGCCTTAACCTTGCGTGTTATTTTTATTGCGATTCAATAAAATTCGACCTTGAAATTATTTGTGTTATCTAAATTAAATTTTTATTATTTTCTTAATTTAAATTAATAATTTATTTTTAACATTTTTAATTAAATTTATTCAGCCAAAAATATTTTATTTTTATTCATTTAATTCATTAATTTTTACTTTTATGTAAATGTTCATTTACGGTCAAATTTTCTTGTTATTATGTTATTTTATATGTAGATTTCGTGCGGTTCTTGATGTATTTTGTATTTATTTTATATTACTTTTATGTTTTTGATTTTATATTTATTTATATTCTCTCAGATTTTAAAATGTTTAGTTGGTGTTGTATGTTATATTTTAAGTTATCTTGGTGCTGGGTTTTCGTGCTGTATTACTGATGCATTTAAACAATTCTCAAGGCTATTTGTGTGCTGGCCCAACACTTTTATGTAATTAACTGGCCATAATATTATACTATTCTCATATAATTCTCACATAATCCTTTTAATATGCTCAAACTACAACTTTACATTTAAAGTTGATTAATCTATTAACACGGATGATATGTTCTGCTAGATTATCATTTTAAACGAAATCACGTAAACCGAGACTAACAAATGTATAGAAAAGATGAGATAGAAATTTCTTTAATTTATATTTAAAAAATATGTCATATTAAAAAATTATAAATTCTGCTTTACAAATCTCAAGGTTTAAAATAATTGTGTTCACGGATATTAATCTAATCTTTCAGTTGACAGTTACCAAGAACTTGAGGACGGAGATGAAGGACAGTTATTTCAATGTATGTGGCATTGCACTCATTCATAATGATTAATTGGAAATATTTTATCCAGAATGTTACTGACCAAAGTAACATTCAATCAATCTTTATTGGATTAAATAAAATTTAATTGAATTCCACACATGATTGGGTAATTGCTAATGAACGTATAAATATGATATTTTGATTGAGGTTATTTATTGCCAGAGATATTCGCATTAAATCACATAATTATTTTTATTCTAAAATTATATAATATAAATGAAACAAAAAAGCAATAACGATAAAATCTGACAAATTTAAATGGTATTTACTCTAAAAATGAATTCTAATGAGTTGTTTACAATTAAAATGGCAGTTTTATTAGACATCAAATAACTTTATTTAACCATATCATAATACAAGTATCAAAGAAACAAACAATTACCGAAAAAAGAATAAATTTTTATCTTTTAAAAATGAATGAAATTCAATAAAATTTTCAAATTTTATTTGAGTTTTAAGTAAAAGAGATTTAAGTAAAATCGTTAAATTTTTTTGTCAACCTTTGATTTGTTCTCGACCTTGAAAAGCTTATTTATCTTCATTAAGATTTCGGCTACATGTCAATGCTTTTTTAACACAAAATTTCGCAATAAATGCTAAAATACTTACTCTGTAATTTTACGTTTATAACCATGAGTGAATGTTTCGCATTGGGGTATGATTTTATTATTAAAACATATCTTGTCACAGCTGATCTAAAATCTTTTACTTTATTGAAATCTAAAATTCTTACTGTTGTTGACGAATATGGTTTGTTTTATTTTTATTTTCGTAGAGATTACTGTATGATTGTCAGACTCTTACGTAAGCGCCTTCAAAGTTGTTTAATTTTTAAAAAAAATTCAATAACGGATTTTCTTGATTAAATAAAAATTTTTCTTTTAACTTTTTTTTTCACCTAATCACCAAGTGTAGGTTTTCTAACTGTTGGGGTTTTGGGGTTAACAAAGTTCACAAAAGTAAAATGGGAAATCAATAAAAATATTCGAAATAATAATTAAAAAGGCAAAATCAATTAAAATTTTAAAATAAATATTTATCGGGGGAAACGGGTATGGGCGGATGCCAAATGACGAGACGAATCCAAATATAATAAAATTAAGTCGATCAGGGTTCCCAGAAGGAAATATTTAATAAAAAATATTGGCTAATGGGAAACCCGAGATAATGGGAAGTCCGAGCCAACAGAAAACCCGAACAGTGTGAGAACCCGAAACTTCAACAAATTTTCTAATTACGGAAAACGAAATTGGTTGACGAAGAAAACCCGGTATAAAAAGGGAACCCGCCACCAAAATAATAATTGTAAACAAATGGAAACCCTGGGAGCCCAGAAATAACTGATTTGGTTTTGGACAGAGTAATGTCAAAAATGCCAAAACCAATTTTGTTTGCAGGTGACTTGATTTGCGAGATGAGTATAAAAGGAAAAGTCAGATCAACAAAATTGCCAGTTGGACGAAGAGAATATTTCAGACAGCGGAGTAAAGGAGGTAATAAGTTTAAAGATAAATCAACCAGCCAAATAAATTCAATTCTTGCGCACCAGACAGAGACATCTTCCTTTGGAAGACGTATCAATTAAAGAAGGACACCAAGGAGTCAGACCTAAGCACCGACTTTCTATATAAAAGCCCAACACAACGCTCAACACCATTGAAATATTTGAAATACTTTCCTTAACAAATTTTTTATTGTTTCTCAATTTTTTATCTCAATTGAAGAAACCATTTTTTATTTTTTTCGTTTTCCATATTGTAAAGAATAAGACCAAGTTAGTTAATCCAAAATTTGCCGTTGTCTCAATTAATAAAACAACTCAATGAATTTTACTTATATTCTCAATAATTAAATATATTTATGGATAAAATTTTAATTCTACAATTATATATAAAGTTTAACCATGATCACCACTGTGAGGTATTTTACTTATAAATTAAATTATTACTGTATGTTGACTGTATGTTGAAATTCTTACTAATGTACTAATTATTTTTATAGAAAACTCCTCAAACAAATTATTATGATTTTGTTTAAATATATTATTGTAATAAAATAGAATAAACAGTGTATTTAAAATATTGACTTTTTAATGGATCCAATTAACACCAGAAGTTCCGTGAATAACAATCACTATGCAATTTTTGAATAAGAATTAAATACCCTAAATTATTAAATAATAATTAATAATAATAAATATTTTTTAAATTATTGACTTCTTCAAAATCTTATAAATATTAGTATATAACATAAAAGTTGATAAATATTCTTCAAATAACATTCCCATCAATTCCTTTCATTTATTTGATGATATTTTAGTTTTCTCAAAAAGATTCAATATATTGAATGAAAATGCCCCACAAAAGATCTATAAAATATGAAAAAACTATAAAACCCTTTGTTTGACAAAACTCGTTTCAATTCTTGTGTGGTAAGCCTGCCTCGTCGTGATTTAGGTTTATGTAAAAATTGAAACTCATAATAATTTGTTAAACCCCCTTAAATTCCGAAAAGAATGGAAAAAACCTCCCAGGATATAAGTGATTTTACTATTGTTGTAAAAAATTAATTATAAATGGATTATATTTTAAATAAATTGTAATATATGTGTAATAAATTATATAAAAAATTGTTTTAAAAAATAATTAAAATTTCCCAGGGGCAAAATTTTATTTTTGATCTAAATTTTTATTTAAGTTTTTTATGAATATCGACTAGTGCCAACTTAAAAATATTTTTAAAGTTAATAAGGGTGAGAGTAGCGCAAGTTAAATTTAAAAAAAAATTAACTTGCCTATTGTTATAAATTTTCCTAACAATAAAAAAATTGGGCAACGTGTTACTACAGAAAAATTATAATAAATTTAAAATAATTTCTTGGGATTTATATTTCAACAGACATTAATTACAAAGAAACAGGATATTACATGACATAATAATAATTTTGTTTAATTATTCTTATGTAAATTTAACGCGTATATTTTATTTTGACTTATGATTTGGTAAACTTTCTTGCCGTCTTACACATATTTACGGATATTAATTAAAGATATGTCATAAAATCTAATTAGTCAAACAAGAAATGTAATATATTTAGCATCGACAACTTCACTGCAACTTTATTGTAATTTATTTTATATTCTTTTAAACTCTACTTATTACTTTTTTAACTCTAGAGATGACCAGAATCCCAATGGCAACACTTAACCGATTGCGTGAGCTCATTATTTACATATTAACGATAACCATTTATTTGATGAAATCTTTAGTTTTTTAAAATTTTACATCTAGATATGAATTTCCCCATATTTTACACTTTACAAATTTTAAATCATTGAAATACATCAGAAAATTCTCGAAATAATAATAATAAATAATTAAATAAACTTGTCTGAATTTATTACTAGAAAGAGCCATTCAAACACACGTTTTACTGTATATTTCAACCGGTTCACTGTCATCATCAAGTAGAAACCATCCAATAAATAATATGGATTTGAATTTATATATTTAAACAAATAATTAATTTTTGAATATTTTAATATCTTTTGTTTCAATTTAAATCATTAAAATCATATTTTATTTAAAATACATTTTTATATTAAACAACTTTTAAATGAATATTTTAAAAACAAACGACAACATTTTTACTTATTCCAGTTTCACCAAAAAAAATTCAAAACATTCGTACTCCTAGCATTTTATACATTAATCATTGGATCTAATGACATTATCAACAACGCTTCACATATATCACGTTCCCAATAATTATTAAAACTTTTTATTTAAATTTTAAAATTAGACATACATATTTTTATTCCATTCAAACCTTATTGTGTTCACTAATATTAGTCAAACTTTCAATCAACAATGCTTATGATCTCTAGTACAGAGATGACGGGAAGTTTCTAGAATGTATGTGGCGTTACACCCATTATATGCAAATTGATAAACAAGATCCGATCACAATCCAACCGGAGTTTTTAACTTATTAATGAACATTTTGCGTTCCTATCGCCACTTAGAAAAGACCCTATAATCTAAAATTCTCAACTTCTTACTTATCTTCTTATTATTTGTAAAACCTTCCGAGTACGATAATACTAAAACAAATTTAGACTCACCATTTTTACATGTTTTATTGGTATTATTTACATCAGTAGTTGATTCATATACAGTAGTGGCGCGATGTATCATATCCAGAACATTCTAAATTGAATTACTATATCTACCCTAGAAAACGTAGGTCAACTCAAAAGTTTATTTAGGTCACGAAAAACTAGGTCACATAACCCCAGCAAACATAGGATTGTCATGGAAAACATTCAAAATTTATGTAGGTCAATCCAAAATTAGCACAAATTTTCAACTCAAATTTATTGAGTTTTCAAGAAAAATTAAATAGGTTGTATCAAATTTAAATTAGAGTCACTTCCAGGAAAAAAGACATTAGCATAAAATATATTGTTATTAAATAAGTAGGTCTTATAAAACTGTCACTTACATGACAGTCTATATCTAATATGTAGTTCATTTCAATGAAAAACATTTTTTACATTGATTATGTGAGAATTCATGTAATTTCAATGAATCAAATCTCGATATATATCTATTTAAAACTAGTGTCACTTCCAAGACACTTTAGAAGTCTTTAATGTAATTTTAATAATTAACATCAAAGTTTATTAGACAACTTTCATATGTGTGTAAATGCAGGCCTTAACAGTAGAAACTCAGACAGCTTTATATAATAGAAAAAAATTCATTCGTTATACATATATAAAGACAATGAATAACATCAATTTTAGTAGGCTTTCAAACATCTCATTTTTAAAATACTTTAAAGACCACTTACATATCAAATATATATAGATATATAGAAACTGGAGCCTCCCCTTTTAAAGGTTCGTCATCATTTTGCCTTTCATCTTCAATTCGTGTATTGTATTCATCTTAGCAGTCTTACATCGTATTGCAGTGGCGTTATACTTCCCGATATGGCCTTCTGTTTCCGAATTTCCTCAGACACCCAGTTTGTTGTCTCTGTAATGATATTTGTCTTTATTGTTGATTTTTCCACAAACTTCCTGAATTGATATTAAAAATGATTATTTCTCAAAAGCTGACTGTATTTAACATTTGGACATTCAGCTCGTATGTGTCTTCTCGTATCTGTCTGTTTATGATTTCTTTTTGGTTTGGTCAATTTTCTTCATAATGTTACCTTGAAACTTATTTCAGATTTTGCCACCGCACTCGTTATGCATCGGTACAAACTGAAGGCTTGATCTATTACAAACAATAAACCTTTTGAAAATTTCGAAATCAAAATAGAATGCCGATTTATTATATTTTTATATTTATTTAAAAAACTTGAATCTGACATTTGCATCGCTCTTATAATATCAATAATGAGTTTCATTTAGTATCTTTCAACTCAGGTGTTCCAGAAACTGATATTATTCTCATGTTACCTAAGTTGTGTAAACAAAATTAATTTTTCCGTCGGAAATGCATAATAATTAGGTACAGCATACTGTTGAGGATACCTAAATAATAGAGTAAAATAATTAATAAACATGTAAAATGATTGGGGGGAAACAATCATAAGTGATTAAGATGTGGTTCTGGAGCTTAATAAAAAGGGAATGAAAAGGAAATGTCGAATAACGAGAAGGGAATAAGAGAAAATCAATAAAAACAGACAATTAAATAAAAGAAGGTCATTTATAATTAACAAGTGCAAATTTAGGATAACAAAAACAAAAGGAAAATTTGCACGTTATTTCGAAAGCTCTTTCAAGATAAGGGAAGAAATGTTGTTTGGGAATCCGGGAAAGGGCACCTCTAAAAAATGATTTATCTGGACAGCTGTCAGTGATTATGGAGGCCCAAAAGGAATTAGCGTTAAAAGATATTAGGAATTCTATTCGACATCAGTAAGTGTTATTCGATGATGGAGTATAAAAAGGAAGCGCAATTGAAATCAAACACACAAAAATAAGACAAGAAATTTTGCAGGAGACAAAAAGAGATTATTGGAGACAAAGAAAGACAAGAAAAAACGAAAGTAAACAGAAATTAAGCAAGGTCAAAGCAAAGCAAAGCAACTAAATCAGAGTTAACGATCTCAGAAACCCACCGCAGTAGTCAGGTGATTGTAAAGTCAATTGATCCGAAAAGTGCTATTCTTCCCGATATGTCGTAATAAGCACCAAACTGTGATTGATTGATAATTCGTTGTGTCATTTTAAAGTGGAGATAAAGTGTATTAATCAATAAAGTTTATATCGTTTGGAGTTCGTTACTATTGTTGAAAAGTACGCTTGGAGTCAGATTGACTATAATTCTTATTCGAATTCACCGACAACCCCAACAATACCAAGAAAATATTCGACAAATAGATTTCCAATCTCTTAATCAATCAAACCATTCATCATATTTTACTGGATCTCTTCGTCCTTAACATGAAGCAATTTGCCATTTCTCATACCTCTTTTAATCTCACAAACTGAGGAGCACTCAATGTATAACTCAACTTATTCACATATACGTCATCGTAAAAATAACTAATCCATTTCCTTTATCAAATAAAATTTAAAGAGAATGCTCATATTAAAAAATTGAATAATTTGAGGAGATTATTTGAGATTTCTAAATTTAGAGCGGAGAATAAATATGAGTAAATATGAGAATGTTATTTTGACTTAGAAAGAGAACAGTATTTTGAAATATAGTCCAAATCTTTGTATTAAGAATCCTATAAACTATATTTTGTTTAAATCTTTATTGGTATAAATTTTTACAAATTTTATAAGTAGCATTTCGAATTAACAATTTATTTCCCGACAAAATCAAAATCTAATTCCCCAATATTTATAAACTAATTATTTGAGATTTTCTCACTGTTTCTTTGGTAATTTTTCTCCAAGTCTGGATGGTCCCATAATTGGGACATCTCATTGCTAAAATGGACAAGGTAAATCAGCAAGTCACAAATACTTGAAATAAAATTTTATTAAGTAAATCATCAGAAATAATTGAAAGAAATTCTTTTTCTTTCATAAATAAATAATTTTAAAATTTTATCATAAACATTTCATGAAAAACATTAATTTTAAAATTAAAAATAAATAAATAATTAATTAAGTCCAAATAATTACTAATACTAATTTTAGGATATTCAATACTATTTTTACTGAATAATATTTCATTTCTGCAGAATAAATCATTCTTAGAATTTATTTTTTTGTTAACCTCACCCCTCCTTACAAAGATTTAAATTTTAAAATTTTAAAAACAAATCAAAACTTAAAATAAACTGTTTTAGAATGGCGGCAAGGATTATTTTATTACAGTTACAATCTCTTTAAAAGTCATAATTTATATAATAATTTATTTAATTCAAAAAGTGTCTACTTAATTCTGAAAATTAAAACAAAGTTTTTAATATTCATTATTGGACATCACTCTCCTCCTCTTCATTTTCTTTGTACTTCTCCAGCCATTCGATTCTTCTTGATTTGATTGAGTGTGGAAATTGTAATTCAAATTGTCTTGGTGATAAAATTTTGTAAGGTCCTTCATATTGAATTCCCTCCTTCTTTCGTCTATGTGGTTCCAAGCGGACTAATACTTTCTCCCCACCTTGAAATCTCGAGTACCCCGGTTGTCTAAATCTCTATTTTGCATATTTGTAGCTGCCTTTACTAGATTAGTTTTCGTTTCATCCTCAATTTCTTCTCTGCATTTTTGTATATGTCCTACTCCCGAATATAAATTAATTTTCCGGCCATATACAATTTCAAAAGGTGAGAATTTTGTCGAGTTTTGTATTGTAGCATTCAAACTAAATTCAATCTTTGGTAACAATCTACAGCAATTATTCTTTGTTTTAATCTCTACCAATGATATTGCCAACATGTGCCGAACATTTGATTGATGTTGGTACTGTGAACTAAATTCTTGTTTTATACCAAATTTCTCCATCCAATCACGAAACATTGATCCTTCAAAATTTCTTCCTCTATCTGTAAGAATGCTTGCAGGTCTACCAAAACGATATATCCAATTATTCAAAATGATATTCGAAATTGTTGCTTCATCCTGTGTACTTACTGCTGATAAACTGACCAATTTACTAAAACGATCTATTATCACTATCATGTATTTCTTACTTTCTTTTGTCTCCATATATGCAATATGCACTACTATATGTTCTAAAAATCGTTTTCCTGTTCTTGGCAATAAGATTTATTTTGCTCGTCCTTGATCAATCTTTCTACTAGCACAAATCTTGCATTTATTAATACATTCTGTAATAATCTGATTAATGGATGGCAAAAAGAAAAAGTCCTTAAAATAAAATAAGGTTTTCTTGATACCCAGATGACATAGTTCAATATGAAAATAATTTACTAATGATTTTACGTACGAATCGGGTACAACCACTGCAAGTTTTCCGTCTGTATTAATCATCAATACGTCATCTTGTATCTGTAATATTTTCAAATACTTGAATATACTGCTACTGATTGTTTCATAAGATATGTGAGCCTCATTTCCATAAAGATGTGATATGATTTCTGAAGTAACTCTGTCTTCGTTTTATTTTTGTTTAATAATTTTCAAATTATTTGAATTTCCTTGCAAACTATTTATGTACCGAGTTCTACATTTTGCCTCTTTGGCATCTTTGTGTTCCATCTGACAATGAGAGCATATGGTATTATTTAAATGAGACATACCATCAGCATTTCCATGTTCTTCTCTCTTTCTATATTTTAACGCCAAATCTTATTCGGTTAAATTTGCAATCCATGTCTGAAATTGTGGGCTTATTGGTTTTTTTGTTGTATTCATAAATGTCAATGCCTTGTGATCCGTTCTGGCTACAAATCTTCTCCCATATAAATATTGTCTAAAATGTACAATAAATTCGTGAAGAGATAACAACTCCTTTCTAGTCACACAATATCCCATTTCATACCTTGTCAAATGTCTTGAACCATACGCTATCCCTCCTTTGGTGCCGTTTTCCTTAATCTGAGATAAAACTGCACCTATGGCTCCAAAACTAGCATCCGTATCAATAATAAATAGTCGATCTGCCCTTGGATATTCTAATATTGGGGCTTCACATAAGAGTTTCTTCAAATTGATAAAACTTTTCCTACATTCTTCAATCCAAACAATCATTTTGTCGTTACCTGTCGTTGCGGCATACAGAGGTGCTGCTATCATTGAATAATTCTTGATAAATCGTCGATCACAATTTGTTAAACCTAGGAATGATCTCAATTCTGTAGTACTCTTTGGTTCAGTTGCATTTTCAATTTCCAAAATCTTTCTTTTATTTGTTTGAATTCCTTTTTCACTCAGTGTATGACCAATAAAATTTAATACACTTTTATTGAACGCACATTTCTCTGGATTGACTTTCAACCCGGAATCTCTAATGCGTGTGAATACTTCAAATAGGAGTTTATCATGAGTTTCCTGATTTTCACCATATATTAAATGTCATCAAGGTACACAACCACTCCTTTGAAAACTAATCTTTCCAATATCTGATGCATCAGTTTCTGAAAAGTGGCAGGAGCTGTTGAAAAACCAATGGTAACCTATTGAAACAGAATTGTCCTTCTTTTGTACTAAATGCCGTCTTGATTTGCGAATTTTCATTCAACTCTAGTTGATAATAGGCCTGTCCTAAGTCAATGGAAGAAAATATCTTTGACTTACCTAAGCAATCCAATAATAATTGCACGTCTGGCATAGGAAATGAAACCTTTTCTGTAACCAAATTTAATAACCTGAAATCTAGACACATTCTTATAGCGCCATCTGGTTTTCCAACGATCACTAATGGTGTGTTCCACGGACTTTGACATTTCCTCACAACTCCAGCTTCTAATAAATTCTGTACTAACTCTTCAACTTTGCCTTCTAAATGCATGGGTTGTCTTCTGGGATTTTGTAAAATTGGAGGACCTGAAGTCTTTATTTCATGTGTTATTACTTTTGTATGACCTAAGTCAAATCTGGATGCCATAAAAATGTTGCTAAACTGAGATATTAAAGTACCCAACTTCGGATTCTTGTCCAACTCGAGTGTCAATAACGTATTCTTTAACCGATCGGAATCTGTAAATCTCTTGTTAACTACAGAGGATTCAATATTATTGACTTCCTTAAGCTCCATGCCAAATATTTTCATGGTGTCTACTCCTCCTATGAAATCTTGATGAATTTTCCTAACAATAATAACATTCAATTCATAAATTCTTTGTTCCATTTTCCCACGATTTTAACGCTTCCGAGAGGTTTCTCATCTTCTTTTGAAAATACTCCACTCAACCGTATTCTACTGTCCATCAATATTGGACTGCCAATCATTCTCCAACATTTCTCACTCATCACACTGATTGAAGCTCCTGAATCTCATAGCATCTCTACATGAAATCCATTTATTTCCATCATACTCCACTTTCTGTCATCATCATTCTTAAACATCACATCCTTCTTTCAACATTTCGTTTTTTAAATTGTCTTTCGTTTCTTTCATTTCTATTTGGTAAGTTATTTCTGTTTGACGATTTGAGTATATTCTGTTATTAAAAGATTTTTGAATCCATTGCCTCTGTTTATCTTGAGTAACGTTTGCATAAGTCGATTTAACTACTGCTTCTTCAGATCGTTCTTTCGTATCGTAACCTTCTCGTGCTTCATATACCTTTGCTAAATTTCTAATTTCTTCTCTTGTAATATTGGCCTTCGTCGATATACTTTCTTTCAAACGGTCGTTCCGAACTCTGTGACATAAAATTAGTTTGACGATGTTTTCTTTTGAAATTCCACAGTCATAAACTTTGTCAAGAAGTTTCTTTACTCGAATTTCAAATGTAACGAATTTTTCATCGTGATTTTTTCTCACTGATGATAATTCACAAATTTTATCCATAATAGACTTCTTTTTTGTAAATGTGCCATTAAACCATTCACGAGCATTCTCACTACTTGTGGAGATGTCTTTAAATTATTTCCAAAGGATAGACGTCTCTTCAGATAAAAGTAAGTCAAAAATACTTACTAAATTCAAATCATTTAGTAGCATCCAATCTTCAATGTCCTTGAGCCATTGTTCTGCTTCCGTCATGCTTCGGCCGTCAAATCTTCTGACATTAAAATTTAAAATGTTTTTGCCTGTTTAGGCAAAGGTTCCATAATCAGCTTCCGATTCTGAATTCTTGTTACTGCATGAATCGGTTCGAATTTTTCGGCGTGGTCACCAGTTACAATCACTTCAAAAGTCATAATTTATATAATAATTTATTTAATTCAAAAAGTGTCTAATTAATTCTGAATATTAAAATTTTTTTTAATATTCATTATTAGACATCACTATTACATTATGCCTTCCTCTCTCCTATTAATACTAGTTAATCGCCAGTTTGAACGATATTTAAGTTCCTGGATTTAATATATTTCCCGGGTGGTGGACGATTTGTTTGACATCAGATTTTGACTTATTGGACAGTTCAGTTTATCCTGTACCTTTGGTGATGATAGCATAAAAATCCAGCTGATTTACAGACTCTACTTTTTATCAATAAAATTCTTATTTTTTGTCACCTTTGATCTGTTTCTCAATAATTATATTCAACTATACACATTTCATTGAGCGAGAAATAGAATTAATATTTTTCATTCATTGTATAAGTATGTTTCTTCGCCATTCTTCGGAATAAGTTAAAAACAACCTCCACAGCATTGTTAACAAAGTTAACAGAAATCAAGTCTGACATATGTACTTTCTCTCGATTAAAGTAACATTCCAGCAAGAAACGCACTTCTCAAATGTACTAATACTGTTAAAAGGATTACAACATTTTATACTTATTTAAAATATTTTTATCACTTTGTTTTATTGCTCATCAAAACAGTATGACATGTCAAAAAGATAATATTTAACAAACCAAATGCTTAAAAGTTTGAAGAAAAAAATATTTTATATCATGACTTCCAAAAATATGAAAAGAAAGTGATAAGAAGTAAACAAGATTTTAAATAAAAATGGAAAGATCATTATGATTTTATTGGAAGCAATGGTAAAATATTTTATGTAAAGAATTTTTACCTTGTCCATTGGGTAAAATGTGCGAGTAATGGACGTCCAGTTAATAAATAATTTTTTGTTTAAATTAATATGTATAAAAAATTTTCTTTTTTATTCCTTTTTCATATTTATTTTTGCAAACACAACTTTTGTTTTTTAATTAGATTATGTTTATTTTGTAAATAAAAAATCTGAAAACTTCTTATAAGGCACCAAATAATTCTTAGCAAGGGGTCCTAAATTTCATAAGACGCCACTGATAAAACTGGCAGCGTTGATATTAAAGCAATTCTTCGTGATCTGTTGAAATTTATTTTACGTGATATATGAAAATAAAATATAATTTATTCTTTATCGAAAGTTTATTTCTCCAAAAATTATAATCATAACCTCTTAAATATAGCAATGAAACATAAATTGAGCTCACTAACATAAACATTCAATAAAAAGTGAATTTATTCTATCTTTTCATTTAAAAAAATAATCATCATTAATTTAAACACATATCAATGAATAAATAAAAACTGTTAGGAAAAGTATTATTAATCTTTTCAAAATGGTAGTCAACCATCTCTCAATTAAACAAGCAATTTATGGCTGTCAAGCTTGGAAAGAAAAAAGTGAGTTATATATATTCATCATCAATTCAATGAATTCAACTAAACAAAAAAACGTTATCCCGCTCCAAATGCTAAACATTCCACCGGTCTGACTGAGAAAACTCGTTATTGAAATCACTTCTTTCTCTTCGACCTTTATTATAGAAAAATCCTGCCGATTAATTTGAATCGTGAGGAAATTCTTTTCAATTACATCAGTATTTTTCAACAATTTCTCCGCTTCCGCAATGCTTCCGTTTTTGATTTTTCTAGAGATTTCATCGTAGATCTTAAATTTATGCAAAATCGACTTTAATTCATTCATGTCTTCAATTTTCGAGGAATTTCTAATTTTTCTAATCAATATCTTTTGAATGTTCTTTGTGAAATACAAATGAAAAGATTTTGTCGGATAAATACCGGAACTGACTTTCACGTCGAACGTGTAGTATTGGCAAGGATTTGTACAAGTACTAAAATCATTGAGAAATCTATGAGAAATTATCTTTTTACATTTTGTTCGATTTAGAAAAAATTTCACATTATTTAAATCTAATTTGTATTTTGATACGTTTTTAAACACTGAATATTCGAAAAAATTACAAATATCTTGGCTTTTGTTTAAATGAGCAAATCGTTTTGGGATATTAGTGTATTTTATGCAACCGCAATTATCATAAAGAAGATTTTGAATTGTGTACTTTTGACAACCTTTTAAAGAATAAAGAAAATCTCCTTCTTCAAAAGCGTACTTTTCCACTAAGGTCTTGCTACATTTACCATATGGTGGTTGCATCATGTTCCATTGCTTAGTGTAGAATACGGCATCAGTGAATGTTCCAGGTGACAAATTTTGCCCTTCAAGAATAACATCAGGATATGTGTGAGCTGTATGCAAACTGAAACGAATTCCAGTCATTTGAGAAGCCGTAAAAAACTGATTGCAATCTGGACACTCAAATTCCAGCCTGTCATCAACATGAAGTATCAAATCCACTGCGGTTGCGGTTTGGAGATATTTTTCATCCATTGTATAAGTATAACAATTGAGGAAAAGCTCATTTTTCGTCAAAATCCATTTACCACCAAGCTCACATTTTGTAGATGATATTTCTGAGCCATTGGCATATTGAATGGAACAGTCTATTATCATAGAGTTTTGTGAATGCCCAATAGATTCTTTACTGATAGACAATGGTAAATTCATGAGAAACAACTCTAAAAATAAAGTTGAGGTAAGTAATTGCTTATCTTCAGAGGTCAAGTTCAACATGATAGAAGAGTTCATTACTACAGACCTTCCGAATCCGTGGAGAAAATCAACTAAAGACTTAATATTCGATCTTTTCAAAAGTTCTACGGTTCGACTAGAGAAAGGTCTGAGATTGCAAAATGTTACTGAGGGGAAATTTGACGGATCATTGTAAGAGGTTTTTGGTTGATGAATTACATCATACGCGAGATATTGTTTAATAAGCAAAATTGTACATGTCATACATGCAATGAAGAATACAAGGACAAAAATCACCCACAACATTCGAAATTGCTTCTTTTGACTGTGAACTATTTTCGGTACGCCTCTTAAGGAAGTCGTTTCACAGAATTTCTTAAAATGAAAAAGAATAATGGCCGTTTTGCTTTGAATTTTATCTTGATGTTTCGAATCAACAACTGGGAATTTTCGTTCAAAGACTAAATTACATTTGGAACAAAAATTGAGTTCATTTTTTGGACTTGAATCTAATGAAGACTCATTTTTTACACAAAAATATTTAGACTTTAAGCTTTTGGATCTTGGAATCCACGGATCAGCAGATAAATTATTATAATTATGATTGACACAATTCCATTCATAAAACGCTCCGTTATTCAAGGCCTCTAAAATTCAATTTATTAAAAAATTAAAAAAATCAATAAAATTATAAATTAATTAATTAAATATTTATTAGAACTTTAGTCAATGATTGGTTCATATAAAAATATAAATTATAAATATTCCAATATTTGATGAATATTTTGGAAATTTCTAATATCATTCAATGAAAAATGAATAAAAATAATTTATAATTATTTAATTTAATATTTAGGGTTAACTATTTTTGCACCCCAAAATTCTTCACCTTGATGAGATTGCGGCTGTATACAAGTAGATTGTAAATATTAATTTAAAAATGCATTATAAATGTGTTTTAAAAACATTGAACCAATATTTAGATATAAAATTTAAAAAATACTTTATTTTTGACTTTGTACATGATTTATCTAATTGGTTTAACCCTTACAACACTTTAACGAACTATTCTTTTCGACTTGTTAAGTAAAATAAAAATATATATTTTTTAAATAACTCAAATTCCAAAATTTTTAATTTACAAAATTAATTTTTAACGTAATTTCGTGAGAGTCGTTGAGAGCCCATAGATGATGCTATAAAGCCACATGAGGCTCGAAAGCCGCAGTTTAGCCATATCTTATACTATGAGATATAAAACTCTATAATTTAGCTTTCCATTCAAAATAAACTCTTCTTTCAAAAATCAAACCAAACACAAATCATAATTTTTTCAGACAATTTTCATTAAGGCTTTTGAATGGCTGAAACTTAGCAATTTTTCTTTAAATATATTGTCGGAAATAGGTTCACTTTTCAATATACAAATATTTTATCAGTAATTTAATAATTCTTAAGATTTCTCTTATTTTTTCTTGGATAGTTATTTACTATTTTTATTTACTATTTCATGGAACTTTAATCTTCGAAATACAATTAAACGAGAAACATCTAGCACATTTCTTGCACTTTTTTAAATAATATT
The DNA here is from genome assembly GCA_022537955.1 of Schmidtea mediterranea. NCBI lineage: Eukaryota > Metazoa > Platyhelminthes > Tricladida > Dugesiidae > Schmidtea > Schmidtea mediterranea. The sequence goes on along the minus strand of CM039679.1, from coordinate 180,972,383 downwards.
TTTAACCCTTAAATATTCACAAAATTAATTATATTCAACCCCTTTCATGTAAGACAAGCATTTTGACACTTTAATTTAGAAAGAAATTTTTGAAATGAATTCGAGCATGTAACATTTCTTAGCTATTTCGTTCAATTGAAAAGTTAAATTTGTTAAATGCTTATCAATTGTTTTCTGAAACATTCAACTGTTATTTCTTCAATTTAGTTTAAAACCACTAGCGCAATGTCTCACAAACTGTTTGTAGCGAAATATTTACAAATTGACATTAGATATTCCACTTATATCTTTAAATTTAATTTTATAATAAAAAACTGTTCAACATAAGAAACGTCAGCTGCTGCAGATAATTGATAGTGAAATGCGAGTGTGTATATACAACCAACGTTTATATAACCGTAAACCGAGAATAATACACATTTATTCTCGAAAAATTTTCACACACTATTAAATATTGTTATTTTTAATTTTAAAATAGGTATTTCATAATGTAAGTATTTCATATCCATATTACTCTTTTTCTCTTAACTTTAAAAAGAGGAAACTGGTGTGCCACAGGAAAAAAGATTTTTGGTAACACAGAGAACAAGTTCCAAGACATTGCTCTAAAGAAATGCAGAAATTACCATCTGTCACAAAAAGGTAGTATTTCTTATCTGTCAGCTTTAATACCTAAAGTTTTTATATCTTTTCACAAATTTTAAAACCTTTGAAATACTAGAAACAGAAACACATCATATTTGTTAAGTTACAGTTCTATGACTCTTTATTTTTAATATTTTTATTAGAAATTCTAAGATTATATTATTTGAGGAACTGTTTCCAAAAACTAAGTGAAAAATATTGAAAATATTTAGTAAATTATGTTAGATTCGAACTTCTATCAAGAGTCTATAACTGGTCAACTTAAAATACTTAAAGATTCTACAAAAAACTAAATTCGTTCAGATTCTAAAGAAAAAAATTATTAAAACAATTAAAAATAATTACTAAATAATTTGAATATTTGTTTAAATTGAATACTGTAGTTTGATCAATTGAAAAAAAGATATATCAAATGAAAATTACAAATCAACTGACAGATGGGTCATTTGATTGTCGACGAGATCTTTGATAACAACTGAGGACAGGCAAGAAATACGTTTCTTCTGCAACCTAACGAAATTTATGTTGAGCTATTAAAAATTTCCCCTCAAGATTCACTATCAGCTACGGTAAAGAAATTATTTCCCAAATTAACTTTTCAATGTATTTTGAAAATATATTTTAAAAATAAAAAAATGATTGTAAAATAAGTTTTTTAATTTTATAGTTTTTTATTGAGTCATGCCTCATTAAGATTGATTTTACTTATTAAAACCAAAATAAAATTAAAAAAATAAAAGCATAGGTTCTATTAATGCAGGTCTATTAATTTTAAAAATATTTTTATTTATTTAATATATAAATTTACAATTCATTTAAATCAGTGGTAGTCAACTGTGGGTTATTTTACAAATTACCAGGATGTTGGAGGATCAGTCAATATTTAATTGTATAAAAGTTATATAAATTTTGCAATATAAAATCAATACTAACTAAATTGTTTAATTTATTTCATAACATTTAATATTAAAATTAATTATGTTAATTAATTAATTTATTTAATCATACGAGAGAAAAACATTTTTCTTTCATAAAAAATTCATTTTTTCTTTAGCAAAATATTAATTTTATTTCTAATAAATTAATGAATATATTGTTTTCTTTTGTTTTATTACTTGAAATAATTAAATTTGAGTAAAAGCCTAAAAATTACTAAATATCATTTGCTCAAGAGCTGCATGTTTCACTCGGCGTTAGATTGCCCACTATTTTAATTAGAAAAATATAAAAAATCACTCGAGATCGAAATGTTAATGGTAACTTTTAAGTTATTGTTTGAATCTTGATAAGAATTATTAAAAAACATAGGAAATTGAAAAACATTTTGCTAATTAATTAAAATAATCAACTGTAAACAAACTGAGCATGATATTTTCTGATCTCTTTCAAAAATAATATTTGATAACATATATTAAAAAAAATTTTAAACTTCATATATTTTTCAAACATCTATTTTTCACTACTTAATATTTGCGTGATTCAAGTTTTACAAAATAATTTGCGTAAAGATTCTTAATATAAACTACAATTCTCCAACATTATTTTACAGGGAAAAAACAAAAAAATCATTTATGATATGCAACTAATATTTGTGACGGAAATTGAGTTCTTCTAATTAACAATGATTTCTTATGGTGTACATCATACATTAGTAAAAGCATTTTTATCTAATGATGCACCAAAGATTTTTGAAAAAACAGAAATAAAGAATTCAATAAAAGAAACATTATTATTGGCCCTTTTGAAAGAATACTACGCTTATAAAGAACGTTTTCATCCAACCGATATGAGAAGAGTCATTCAAATTATTTTTTCAGTAGAATTCACTCGATGACAAAGAAATTGTATAGGACATTAAAACGAATCAGATCAAAACTTTCGATTGCATTAAAAAACGGCTTAAAATTGTTGAAAAAATTCACAAGGAAGTTTTTAAAGAAATTAATGTTCTAAGAAATGAAAGCAAGGGTTCGGCAGAAACAGTTAGAAATAATAATATTCAGAAGAAACATTTACATTGAACAAAATAATAGAAGATATTTATATTCAAGACCTTCATCCATATGAACCACAACAGCGACAACATGATTATGGGACATAACAAAATCGTTTTGTTTACGATAAACGATAGTTCCAACAGCCGAAAAATAAAACAGAAACTGCCAAGAAAAATATCATATCAAACAAACATGCCGAAGTATAAAGTGTAAAAAATAAGATCATGTCAAATATCATTGGTTTGCAATTATTTCAGCGAAAAAAATGGAAGGAAAATCTGAACATGATGAATCAAATCCAAAACCAAGAAACTCCGGTACTTAATGAGGTGGTAAGAGCTCTATATCTACAGTAAGCAATTTTTATTTCGAGAATTCTGTATATAGTAGACAATTAAATAATATTTTTAAAAATAATAATCGTAAAATCTTGAATCTAGATTTAATTAACTGTAAACTATTAGATAATAATAATAAATTTTGTAAATTAGATGATATATTTAATTAATATATTTAATTGATATATATAATTAGATGATATATTTAATTAAAGACATTGAATTTTTAGTATTGCTGATGATCTCAGACAAAATTGTTGGATAAAAGATAACACTATTAAGTATTATTAATTTGGAGATAGACCAAGAATTATTAATATAAATATTATAATTGATAATTTAAAGCTTATTTATTTGTTAGATACTGGTGCTAATCTTAATGTTATAGATGCATCTAAATTATCAAATGGAAATTTGAAAACATTAAAAAACTTGATCTAACAGTAAAATGTGCTAATGAAAGTTCACTATAAATACTTATGGAAATAATTTAGAGTGTAGAATATAAAAAACAAATAATTATTATGTTTCTCATAACATGTCTCCAAAAGTGATTGGTTAGAAAATGGGATAATATATTTATGAAGCACATAAATGATATAGAAAAATCTCATATGGTGAAACAAGGGATAATAACTTCAAGTTCTCATATTCATATGAATCCTAGAAGACAACCAGTGTGCTTGTTACCAAAAATTGAAGAATGTGTTGAAGAAATAGAAAAATATGGCATAATAAAAATGTACATCTTCATTAAACACTCCATTAGTATACATTAAAAAGAAGGATAGTGAAAATATACGACTTTGACTTGATTTCAGATTATTAAATAAATCACCAGAAACTCATATTTCAAATTCCTAATATTGAAGAAATCTTAGATCGTATTTATGGCGTAAAGTTTTTTACTACAGTAGACCTTGGTGATGCATTCTACCAAATTTAATTAGAAGGAAGTTCTAAATTATTAACAGCTTTTGCTTCAAAATCTAAAACAATATTGACTTAGAATAGCCGCAGCACCAGCTATCTTTTCAAAGATTCATGAACAAAGTATTAATAGAGAAAAATTTAAAAATTTCTAAGGTATGCTTTGACGATATATTTATATTCTCAAAGGAATCATGAATCACACATCAGAGACATAACATGTTTTCATAAAAATAGTGAGCTGAATTAAATATTAGTTCTTCAAAGTGCAAATTTTAAAAGGCAGTAGGGAAGTTTTTATGACATATTATAAATGAAACAGGTTTAAAAACTGATCCTTCTAAAATATACTCAATTAATATTTTTGAAACACCTCAATGTGTCAAGAAACTTCGAATTATTAGCGGAAATTTGTAGACAATTACACAAAATATTCAAAACCCTTAAATCGTTAACAACCAGCCAAAATAGAAAATTAATATGGTCAGAAGAAAGCCAGAAAGCGTTCAAAGAACTCAGAACTCAAAGAGAAACTTTGCATGACACTAATTCTAATATATCCAAACTTTAATAAAAGTTTAAGTTTGGATCCTGATGCCAGCTTTTTTTGAATTTGTTCTGTTTACAGTTTACATTAAGAATTATTCATATTTTGCACTAAAAATTTATTTTATCATTTACTTGTTTTAATAATAATAATAATAATAATAATAATAATAATAATAATAATAATAATAATAATAATAATAATAATAATAATAATAATAATAATAATAATAATAATAATAATAATAATAATAATAATAATAATAATAATAATAATAATAATAATAATAATAATAATAATAATAATAATAATAATAATAATAATAATAATAATAATAATAATAATAATAATAATAATAATAATAATAATAATAATAATAATAATAATAATAATAATAATAATAATAATAATAATAATAATATATAATAATTTTATTATTTCAAATAATATTTATTAATTTAAAATAATATTCATAAATCACATATAAATTCAAGCTAAAATAATGCGAAGTCGAGAGCATTTAAAGTAACTTTTACAACGAATAACAACACCACATATATAAATATTTTTAAAAATTGAACATTTAGTCTAATATTTTTTTAAACAACGAAAACCTAAATCATCGATGAAAAACTAAAATATAAATTTAATGATTTTAATTAATTGCTTTAATATGACTTTTAATAAGTGTACTATTTCCGTGTTGAAGTTTTGTCTTTATTGATTTCAAACATAAAAGTAAAAAAGTAATTGTTTTATTTAAGTTATTAAACTGGGAATAATTATTTGAAATTTCTGTCAATCACAAAAAGCTTAAATCCAGGTTTCCTTAGTCCTACTGAATGATTGCGTGTAAGCGATTAACTTTCCATTGATATCTTTTTATGGGCAATAAAATACTATTCATTTAACATATCTTTTTATAACAATAATTTATATTCCTCTATACATCAACTTTGCTCAATGAACTTTATATATAATATATTATGCAATTTTACAAATAAAATAATCAAAGCTACCTAGACTTAATCTACATTTTGGGAACAATAGAAAATCTTTTCACTATTCTGAAGTGGAAACATTATGTTATGGAAAGTTAAACTTCGGAAGACTCACTCTTTCATATATTCATTGATGGAAAGTCTTGTATCAGTAAGCATTTAGCAATCTTAATAAAAAGTGCGCACACCCACATACATAAATAAATATTTACATATCTTCAAAAATAACTTTTTACAATCATTTTGGAAAGAACATTTTGATATGATCATAATAATTTCTTCAATCATATTAACCAGATTTTTGAAACTCTTCATTGACTGAAATCAAACTGACTTTATGCATTGTCATGTATTAAAAGAAATCCTTTTTTATAAAGGTTCTTTGTTAATTTTTAAAGGAATAACTGATTTAAATTCTTAGAATACATTTAAAATTTTTTTAATTTTGTAATATTGTCCTTTGCAGATGTCAACAAATTTTGACATAAATCCTACCAAAAACCAAAATGCTATAATAAAACTTAGTATTAAATAATTTGTGATGTGGAAACACCACAATTTTATTGGAAAACACCAGTAATTGTTTTTATATTTAAATTGAGGCCTTTACCTACTGCCAAGAGCCATTATTTATTGTTCAACTGAGTACATGTTTTATTATAGAAATTGTGTGTATCGTACTTTTGTATTTGGATTTATTTATCCAAGCACCAATCATGTTTGTTTTTTTAATATTATTAAAATAATTGAAAATTTTAAATTACATTAATTTTTAAAAATTAGAATATAAGTAAAAAATTTAAAATCTATCTTTTGTTAGTATTTTTATATAATTGTTATTTTTATTTTCTGATTGCGCTTTGGTATAGAGCCTTTTGAATCAGTTAAAAAACTATGATTTCTTTGTTCAGTATTATTTTTCAGTAAAATATATTCTTTTTTTCAGTAAATTCATTAAAGTTTCAGTAATTTAATATTTATTCAGTTATTATTGTATAGTAGAATATTTAAAAGTTCATTTAAAATGTCATTTTATGCGTAATAATTTATATTTATTCATTTTTTACTGAACATTTGTATTATTTTACAAAACATTTTTTAATTTTTACAAAAAAAATATACTGAAAAAATAAATATAATTAGTGAACATTTAATAAAAAATACTGAACGTTTAATCAGTTTGGTTATAAAAACATTGTGAGTACTATCGAAATCGGTTTATAATATTGAATAAATATAATCAGGCTCCTTTTGCAGTTATCAATCTATACAGTAGAGATAAGTATACAGCCAAAAGAGATTAGATGTAATGAATAATGATGAAGAGTCCTTGTCCAGCCATTTGCTAAATCATCCTTTCCCATGTCATCTCTTCATACCTTATGCATCCTTTATAAAATAGTCACTCGAACCTATCATAATATTTATACAAATGATCATTTAAGTTTTATATTATTGATGCAAATTTCGTTTCTGTTAAAAGTTTCAATTAAATTTTAAATATTTCACTCTTATCAATTACGTGTTGTTGACAAATTCATTTTTATCCATCAAAGTGAAAATAAATCCCCACAAGAAATTAACATTTGTTTTATTACTAATTTATTATCCTTTTTAATTTTAATTTTCCTTTCGTTTTATGTCTATCAATGATGAACATTTGTTTTGATTTAAAAAAAATATTGTTTCGAAAATATTTAAAAATATTATTAAAAAATGATTAGAATTAAAGTAATAAAAACAAAAGCTTTTATCAATATGACTACAATAATAATAACAACAACAATAATAATAATAATAATAATAATAATAATAATAATAATAATAATAATAAATAATAATAATAATAATAAATAATAATAATAATAATATAATAATAATAATTATAATAATTTATAATAATAATAATAATATATTATTATTATTATTATTACTATTATTATTACTATCAAGAATAATCAAGATAATAATTATTATTATTACTATTATTATTACTATCAAGAATAATCAAGATTTTGTTTGTAGGTTAACTATAAAGTCAGTTTGATCTAACTAAACAAGAAAATTGGTATATTTGTTAATATATATAAAAAATTTTAACCTAACTATTTAACTTATGGTGGGTAGCGGTAAATATACTTAGAAAATCTTATATTTTCAAATGAACACATCATTTAATTATAGATTAAATTAAATAAATTATTCACAATAATAATTTATTTTAAGTAAATATTAATGGATGAACCGGAACGTGTCTCGCATATAGCAGTCCATATAGTTTTTCCGGAAGTTTGTTAATTGATCCACACAAAACCTTTGAAAGATCAAATTGCGATTAAGTCAAACCCGAACGAGTAACAAAAACATTTTAAAATTTTTCTTACAAGTAAAACGTAAATTTTATTTTAGTAATATTTTCAGGCTTTTCAGTTTTATTGAATTCAACTGCAATTTCCTTAGCTTACCAATGATGCGAAAGGAACATATGTTCTTGAAATCATGATCAGGACACTTATCACACAAAATCTTCTAAGAAATCATAATTAGCTTAAATATTTGCTAATCAGGCATTTATATCAAACATAAATATTAATCTTCACTCCACAATAATTCATAAAATAATGTTTTTGAAATTCATTTAAACGTCGAAATTTCAATAAAATTCTAAATTAATGGTCTATGACAGTTAGGTTAGGATGAGGGTAAGATGGTAACTAGATAGTACAACTAGAATAACCAGTATGTGAATACGAATCGGCGTAAGTATAGCTACTAAGTTTTTAACCCTTTGCGGTCCTATGTCTAACTCGACATTCCAATAATTGCTCATTTGAAGTTTCAGATATCGCGATATATTTTTTTTGCATTTCTTGTTAAGAACAAATATGTGTAGAATGTAGATTATTTATTAAAAAACCCAATTTAGTTCAAGAAAATCATGTATAAAAAATCATTAAAACAATTGTGGACCTGGTGGGTAAGTTTTCTTACGAACCGCAAAGGGTTAGTAGATAGAACTAGTTCACCAGAACTCAAAGGTAAAATTTGACGTTAGAATTTCAAGGTTAAAGTCATTCAATATGTCAAAAGGAAATTATTACTAATAGGTATAGTACACATTACATTATTATTACATAATTATCTAATGACTATATAACTACTATTTACATATTAATAAGTAAACAACCGATTATTACTATTCAATTGATAGAACTATTTCAAAATTTCAAAAAGCTTTTAAATTTCTTTACGCATAATATATAAAACCTCTCGTTTTTTTATCTCGTCTTTTTAGCAATGACTTCCTCAGAACTATTTAATACTTATTATTTCTATATCTTTTTAAAATCTTTTATTGTTGGTTTTTTAGTGATATGTTAATATTTGACAAAATCGCAGCGTGGTTACCGAGACTGTATGTTCAATTTCGGTTGTCGCGTCTATGTGTGTGATGGTTAATTTTGATAGAAACAACTTTGTGAAATTTTCTGTGTGATTGAGTTATTAATTTCGAGTAGTTGAATTTAATTCTATTTGGATCGTTTGTGATTTTCTCATTTGTTTTAACTCTATATATTTAGAGCAAGGCTTGAATTTTGTTTCTGTAAGTTTGTTTTTGCTTCCAACAGTAATTGAAATTTAATATATATTTAGAACTTGTTTTGAAGTTTTCTGAAAAGATAAAATGTTATATGCTGACTTGAAAAAAGGTTTAAGGAAATAAATAGTTTTACCGAATCAAGCGGCACTGAATGTCTAGTCGAAATATTAAGACATGATTTCAATGATTCTTGAAATATTGGGTTAACCTGCATTATGTGTCAATTCAAACAGTTCTATCGTCATATGCGTCTTACTATGCAAGAGGTTACGTATTACCTCGCACAATTCCCCGAAATGATGACAGATAGACGAGGAATTATTGTAAATAAATAACAATTAATATGAATGTATTGAAGATGTATGGAAATTCTCTACATTAAGATTTTCAAAAAAACTGTGATGTTTTTGAATTTAATAATAATTAACTGGTTTAAATTAAGAATATTATGCACAATAAAAATATCACATCAACACTAACATTTATTAATGAAAAAACCGTATTTTAATATTAAAACCTAAAATCTTTTTACTTTTCAAACTGACCATCAGTTCAATTTATCAAAATTTTATTATGACATTTTCTTACGGCCGCAAATGTTCGAAAATAATAAAAATTTATTGATTTGTTATTATCTGTTTCTGTGTATAATTTGTTTAAATTAATTTAAATATCATTAAATAAAATTTATATTATTTTTAATTTTTTATGTTGATAATTATATTTATTTGTATTGTAGTTATTACTGAAAGATAAATTATTATTATTAATATTATTATTATTATTAGATTATTATAGCAAAATTATAAATCTGACAAATTCATCTTGTTTAATTTTGGAATTTTAACTAATTACATTTTCTAAAGTCAATGCCATTAATATTCTGGTGGCTTAATACTTAAAAAGTCATTCTATTTCTGACTCTTCATGCGTTTTCTTTAAAATAGAATTACCAAAACCAAACTCATAATACGTTTATTAAATCTCAACATAAATTTACAAATATTTGACTTTTCTTTCAGATATTGATTCAGTTAACGTTAAGGCAGAGAAGACAATGGGGAATCACTTTGTCTGTAACGTTAAGTTGATTTGAATTTTATAATCAAGGTTTATTTCTTTTGCATCACTGACCTCTGTGACTTTTAAATCCGCATCAAATAATTCATTTTCATACACTTCTCTTCGGCCAACTAGCCAATAATCTCATTTGAACCCTCTTTTTATTCCGTTTTTTAAAGAAAAACATTTTAGTTGTTGTAAAAAATTATTTCCAAAATCCGAAGTCATTGCTTTCCAAACACTTAAATTGTTCGGCGGGCTCTTGGAGTAATATATTCTTAATTAAATAAATTGGTTTATTAATTCCTGGACTTTTCACACAGATTGGCTCTCTACACATCTCACTTTTTCCACACTGCTGAGGTTTCCCATCAACTTGGAGTTTCCAATAGATGATTAATTTATTTTAATGTGTTTTATATAACCTTCCCCGAAGATCATTTACTAAATTTTATTATTATATTTTGGCTCGCACTTTATTCAGCGTTCAAACATATTAAATTTCAAATTTTTATAAATTTTAATTACTTTTTTTTTCATTTATTAGATTTCCATAATTTTATTTTATTTATATCATTTTATATTAACCCCAACACTTGAATTAGGTTATATATTTAACTAGTATTAGTAACGATTTGTGTACAGAATTTTAAAATTAAAAAACTAATGAAAAATATTTTTTGTTTCTCCTTATCACATGCTGGTAGCGCCTAAACATCTGAATAAAAATAATACAATTATCTGAAAACATAATTAATCTTCGGATGACTTATAACGGATGATTTTTCAATTTATTTTTCAATTTTAGTCATTTAGTATCCACTAATCTTGTAAAGCAGCATTTGTAAGTAATGTAACTTTTTCTGTTATTTGCTGATGATTTTTATCTTTTTTAAAAGATAAATTATAATAAATTTATATGCATTTTTACATCAAATATAAAAATAAAAATGTCAATAATTTTGTCAAATTGTACAAAAAATTTTCAAATTCACATGGAATTTCTCATTCTGATATTTCACATTCCTTTTACGTTTAGATTAAATTACCTTTAGAAAATTTCAATAAAAGTTTCATAGATTAATTAAAAATAAGTAATCATTAAAATTAAGTAAAAAAGAAACATAATTATTGATTATAAGAAAATTTTTATTTCCTAGAAAAAACTAAAATGCAATGAAAAGTACAGATGAATATTATTGTATTCTTTAAGGTAATACAGATTTTAATTATAAAATCTTTTGCTTAACTGAAGTTAAAATATTACTTAAGTAAGTATTACCGTGTTGCTATTATTATTATTATTATTATTATTATTATTATTATTATTTTTTTTTTTTTTTTTTTTTTTTTTTTTTTTTTTTTTTTTTTTTTTTTTTTTTTTTTTTTTTTTTTTTTTTTTTTTTTTTTTATTTATTATTATTATTATTATTATTATTATTATTATTATTATTATTATTATTATTATTATTATTATTATTATTATTATTATTATTATTATTATTATTATTATTATTATTATTATTATTATTATTATTATTATTATTATTATTATTATTTGATAAAAATAAATAAAATTGTTAAAATATTTTATTGATATTAATATTGGACGAGAAATATTATTTATTAATTACTTGTGATAAAATGCCATGCCCTGCACGTTTACTGCTATCTGTTTCAAATGTCCATATGATTTATTAAGCAAGTTTTTTGACAGTTCAAAATATGATCTTTACTTTTAAACTTAATAATTTTAATTTAAATCTTTTTTTCAGTTAATATAAAAGAAACAAAGAAATTCACATTTATCTTATCCATATTCAACTAATTTGAAACAAAAAGAAGATTTATTTCAATTAATTAATTTTTTTATTCGGTAAAGACAAATGTTTTTTTAAAGGTTGATTCAAAATTTGGTAGAAATTTAGAAATAACTCCTCCAAAATTGTTTTTTCTATGTAAATCAACATCAATTGATAATGATGAAAATCACTCAAAAACGGAATAAATTCTGGAATAAAAATTACCATCTAATAAGGAGTTCTTTGTTGCTTTTTAACAATAAAAGTATATTTTAATAATATTGAAGAAATTTTAAAATATTATTTAAAATAATTTAATAATAACCAAAGTAGAAAAAGAAAGTTATTAAACAACAAAAACTATAAAAAATAACCTTATATTTTAATATATGATATGATTTTATAAATTGAGCACAAAATTATAAATTTTAAAATTCAATTAATTAGTATATTTAAAATAATTAAATGAGTTTGGCAACGATTTAATTATAAAAAACGCAAATAAAAAACTCTTTGTACGATATATTTTGATAGTTTAACTGTCATCTTCAGGCACAAAATACTAAATAAAATAATATGAATTAACTTTTAAAATTTAAACAAATTATTTTTTTATATTAAATAAATATTTATTTTCTTTTAACTTATTTTTTAAATTTTTTTTTATATAAATATTATAATTTTTATCTATATTATAATAAAATTTTAAAATAATAATACAATATTTTAAAAATTAAATTAAATTATTTTAATAATATTAAAACTTTAAAAACTTTTAAACAATACTAAAACATCAATTTATCACAATTTCACATTCTCAAACTATTTAAAAAACATTCAAAACATTCGTAGTCATAGCATTTTGAATATCAATCTTTGAATTCAATCACCTTATCAACAATGCCTCACATATAACAATTCCCCAATAATTATTAAAACTTTTCAACAACATTTTAAGATTAGACATTCCAATTTTATTTTCACAGCCTCTATTGTACTCTCTAATATTGGTCGAACCCTTCAATCGGCAATGCTATAGAACTCGAATACAGAGATGAGTAGAAGTCTCTCCAATGTATGGGGTATTTCACCCATTACATGTAAATTTATAAACGAGATCAGAACACAATCCAACTGGAGTTTGTGATTTATTAATAAATATATTGTGTACCTTACACGAATTAGAAACGATCTTATACTCTTAATTTTTAATCTGTTTACTTAAATTTTTTAATAATTTGTAAAACATTCAGAGTACGGTAATAATAACACAAGGCTCATTCTTTTTATATACATTTTTACTATTATTTATAGCAACAATCAATCAACATTCAAATTACACTCAGAAGTTCCAAAACATGGAACCTTAGAATTTTTTATCAATTTTTCAACAGTCTCTTTTATCATCAACAGTAAAAATGATTTAGAATACTCATTCTTTATCAACAACTCAACCAATTTATCAACACCTTTTAGCAAAAGTAAAAGATAAAGACTATGAACGATAAATCAATCATATTTCCTTTATACTTAAATTCACAAAAGCTTTCAGGAGAATTATAAAGTTGGTTTTCTATAAATCTCTATCTCATAATGTTTATCTTTGCGTCGAACTAACAAATCTAAGAACGCAATCGATTAATTTCTCTCCGTTTCACATGTGATATGATGTTCTTATGCAACAGCGGCTCTACATGTTTCTGATTTTTAAAAACAATAATAATATGATCTACATGTTTCAGTATTGTTTTAAAAATTTTTAATTTTAATATTATTAAAACAATTTAATTTAATTTGTAAAATATTGCATTATTATTTTAAAATTTTATTATAATATAGATAAAGATTATAATATTTATATAAAAAGTTTTTTTAAAAAATTAGTTAAAAGTGTTAAAATATTTATTTATTAGAATATTTATTTAATATAAAAACATAATTTGTTTAAATTATAAGTTAATTCATAATATTTTTAATTGGTTTTTTTAGTTGCCTGAAGATGACAGTTAAACTGTCGAAATATATCGTACGAAGAGTCTTTTATTAGCGTTTTCTTTTATATTTAAAATATTAAAATAATTAATTAATTTAAAAAAATCAAAATTTAACTTTAACAAGACAGCCAATTAAATAAAATACGACAATTACGGACAAAATAACTAACTGTCATGAAAATGTTGATTATCTTGACATTCGGTACTTGATAAACTAAAAAAAAATTCATTAAAGTTATTTTGAAATTTATATTAAAGTAAAATAAAAATTATCAATAAAACAACAAATTTTTCTATTAGTAATTTCAGACTAGAATTGAATTAAATTTTTCAATAATCTCTATCTTTGTTATAGTTTTTTTATATTTCGACAATGAAATTTTTACAAAAACAATTGAAACAAATAATTCAAATTTCCTCGTTAATTACAATTTTACGAAATAAATTTTCCAAGCGGAAATTGTCAATGAAATAAAACTTTTTAATGCTTTTATTGTGATTTGAAAAATAAGGATTCAAAATAAATAATAATCCAAAATATTTTATTCTCGAATGAAATTGAGCTTTTAAATTTTAAGTTTAATATTAAAGACCAAATTATTATTTTTAAAGTTTATGCTTATCTTGTGTTTTAATTTATGAAATAAAATTTATAAATATTTGAATAATTTAATTGAAATAAAACAACCAAATCAAAGAAATACACTAATTTTCTTTGAATTTAAAATTTTTTTAATAAGTAAAATTAATAAATAAAAATAATTATTTTTATAAATTAAAATATTTCTGTAAAATTATATATATATATATATATATATATATATATATATATATATATATATAATTAGAACAGATTTGTCCATTAAAACAAGTATATCGTCTGCTAACTAAATAAATACTTCTCTAATATAAAATATCAAAAAAAAATTGTTATAGCAACAAATTAATCATAAATCTTTATTAAAACTGAAGTGAAATTGTTAAAACAAGAAAAATTTCCATTTTACACATTATATTATAATAATAATTTGCTATTATATGTGTGACAACTCAGAGCATATAATTATTTATTAATAAAAACACCATGAAAACATTACATAAAATAAGTGGAACAAATTTTGAAGTATAAAATTAAAAGTAATTAGAAATTAATTCAGAAATTTTATATCAATTTGTAAAAATAATGCAAAGATGTCAGTGGCAAGCAATTATATAATAATTCATCTACAAAAAGGCGTTGCTGCCAATTTGTCTAATATTTCACCATCTGTTAAGTGCGACACATTAGCCAATTGCAATTTTATTATAATTTATACAGAAATTTTCAGATTTATATAATTTTCAGTTTTGGCGCGATTTAAACAAAAACAAGTATATTTATTTAATTATTTAAACAAATAAAATAAAATGACTATAATATACAAACCACACAAAGAATATTCACCCCCCCCCACACTTGTACAATAATAATGTAGTAGTTGCGTAGCTCTTGCATTATTATTACATTTATAACACTAGTAGTATGCAATGACAAGCGTACCATACTATAACAATAAATAGTTATTTGATGTATCTTCATGTCAAAAAAATAAGATCAATCCTGATTTAATGGCAAGTAATGAGAAACGTTGAAATATGAGAGTTGAGGGATTATAAAAATAATAATAGTTATTAAAGTTATGGTAAAGTTGGGATTATAGTTGGGAATAAAGTATACAAAGACCCAATAAAACATCAAGACAAGAGAAGACAATGTAAAGTAAATGCATTTAATATTACCATGTCTAATAAGCGGTAGCCAAAAACACATATTACTTCGCGTTCCTAAAAGTCACTGGTGCATTCTCAAAGTAATACCAATGGCATACTAGCTTGACGGAATAACCAATTACCAGCTTGCAAATAAATATGTAAATAAATCGATAAAACGAACTGCACCCAATCCCATTTTATTTGAAACTATAAATAATTGTTATTTTTTGGCAGCATCTAATCTTTTACGCATGTCTTTGTTTAATTTACATGCAAAGTCCAATCTACTGATATATATTAAATTATATAGTGTTCAAATTTTTATTAACTTTATATTATTAACCTAGCATAATTTCAATGTAGAAAGTCAGTAATAATTATTAAAAATTATCATAACTTTGTAATTATTATCAAAATTGCTTATTATTTAATTACTTAAATTCACAAAAACTTTCTGGAGAAGTATAAAGACCAGTATCAGTTGGTTTTCTATAAATCTCTGTCTCATACTGTTTATCTTTGCGTTGAATTAACAAATCCAAAAACGCTTCACATGTGAATACAATGTTTTTATGTAAACTGTTCATAAAATTCAAAAACGGTTCTACATGTTTCTGGTTTTCAAATATAAGAAAAATATCATCCACATACTTTTTATAAACAAAAGGTTTTTCAAATTGGAAAGAAGCAATTTTCTTTTCCAAACTAGCCAAAAATATTGATTCCATCGTTGGTGCTAATTTGAAAAGCCTTTTGTTTATAAAAGGTATGTGGATGATATTTTTCTTATATTTGAAAACCAGAAACATGTAGAACCGTTTTTGCATTTTATGTACAGTTTACATAAAAACATTGTATTCACATGTGAAACGGAGAGAAAGTCATCAATTGCGTTTTTGGATTTGTTAATTCAACGCAAAGATAAACAGTATGAGACAGAGATTTATAGAAAACCAACTGATACTGGTCTTTATATTTCTCCAGAAAGTTTTTGTGAATTTAAGTATAAGAGAAATATGGTGAAAGGATTGATTTATCGTTCATGGGCTTTATCTTCTACTTTTGCTAATTCGGTAAAAAGTGTTGATAAATTGGTTGAGTGTTTGATAAAGAATGGATATTCTAAATCATTTTTATTGTTGATGATAAAAGAAACTGTTGATAAATTGATTAAAAATCCTAAGGATCCATGTTGTGGAAAGTCTGAATGTAATTTGTCGGATGGGTGTGAATTGAGTGTTGATCTGGGTGATGGTAAAAATGGATATAAAAAAATTGAGCCTAAATATGTGTTAGTATTGCTGTACTCTGAAGGCTTTACAAATTATAAGAGGAAGTTGGGTAAACTGATAGGAAATTTAGAGTATAAGATCGTCTCTAATTCGTGTAAGGTACGCAATATGTTTATTAATAAATCAAAAACTCCGGTTGGATTGTGTTCTGATCTCGTTTATCAATTTACATGTAATGGTTGTAATGCCACATACATTGGAGGGACTTCCCGTCATCTCTGTACTCGAGTTCTAGAGCATTGTCGATTGAAGGGTTTGACCAATATTAGTGAACACAATAGAGGCTGTAAAAGTGATATAGGAATGTCTGATTTTAGAATTTTGTTGAGAAGTTTTAATAGTTATTGGGAACGAGTGATATGTGAAGCATTGCTGATAAGGTCATTGGATCCAAAGATTAATGTGCAGAGTGCTGTGACTACGAATGTTTTGAATGTTTTTAAATAGTTTACGTATGTTAAATCATGTTTGTTTTTGTAATATTATTAAAATAATTGAAAATTTTAAATTACATTAATTTTTAAAAATTAGAATATAAAAAATTTAAAATTTAAAATTAATTTAAAATATATTTTTAAAAATATTTATTTATTAAAAAATTAAATTAATAAAAAATAATTTGTTTAAATTTAATGTTAATTTATAATATTTTTAGTTGGTTTTGAGTACCTGAAGATGATAGCTGTGCTATTGAAATATATCGTACGAAAGGTTTTTTATTGGCGTTATCGTTTAATTAAATCGTTGCCAAATTTATTTAATTATTTATTTAGAAATATTTTACAATTAATTATACTAGCATGTCTTCTGAATTCCAGTCACAATATTCTCTTTTGTTTCTTCAGTTTAATCTTTTCATTTGTTTTAATATTATAAAACAACGTTTCCAAATAATACATATTTCAGAAATTTCTATCATCCCCACTCCTTACTAACATTAGGAATTTACAAAATTTCACTTACTATTTTAAAAATACATTTAACTTTACAAATTGTACAGATTTTTACTTAAATCAAAGCATATACTAATATTTTATCCAATAAAACAACAAGAGTAATAGATTAAAAACATGAAATATTTATAGATATTAAAATTTTACTCATTACGCTCTAGGGAAACTTTTCTTGACAATTTATCTGCATCGTCCTTTGTAAGTGGGAAACAGAGAGTGTCAGTCCCTGTTAGATTTTGCGAATCCATCCCACTTGACAATTGCTCCATTTCAATCATGCTGAATAAAAATTAATTTAATTTAAATATCATTTTACCAAACTAAAATATGAAATAAGATATATTTTACTGAATTCATAACACGGAACGATCATTGAAAATGTTTTAATAAATCCAATTTTTTAAAAAAATAATAAAAAAAAGTTTTTTATTTTTTATGAAATAGAAAACTTTACAACTTTATGCTCTATAAAGAAATTAATATTTTTACCTCATGATCAACTTTAACTAGCAAGCAGAATTATTTCAAATTTTATTCAATATTAATTTAAATTAAATAAATTAATTTCA
This sequence comes from Schmidtea mediterranea, assembly GCA_022537955.1. NCBI lineage: Eukaryota > Metazoa > Platyhelminthes > Tricladida > Dugesiidae > Schmidtea > Schmidtea mediterranea. The sequence continues at coordinate 180,953,900 of CM039679.1, read as the reverse complement.
AATTGTAAAATTAGTTTTAATTAATTTTTTTATTTCAAATTTCATTGGATAATAATTTAAATAAATTGCCGTAAAGAATTCTATCACTTTATTTGAATAATCATTAGTTTATTTATTTAAAAAATGTATACGATGATTTACTTTTCTAAAATAAAATCCTGTTTACACATTATTATTTTCGATCATTTTTGTATTTACATTTAAATATAATAATGTGATTTATTTTACTAAAATTGATAAATTAAAAACTTCTCTTTTTTCCAATCTCCATTATATAAATCCTCTTTTTGTTTTAATTATCCATTAAATTATGTCATTTCTCATTATTCTACCTTCACATATTTGCTGAAAAAAATAATTGACTAAAGTGAATGGAAAAGGAAATACCAGAAAAAAATTAAATAATTATAATTTTGTAGAAAATAAAAATTCAAAGTTCCTAAAAAATATTTTTTCACTTTTGTTATATTCTTTTAAAATTTAAACTGGGATTTATCTGACATTAGTTAGGAAGAATTTTATTTACAATTTGTTAATCTTATTCGTTTTATTTTTCCCAAAGAACTCATTTTCTTTGGTTAGTTTACTACTTATTTATAATGCATAATTGAAATTAAAATTTAATTGAAAATATTAATTTAATGTTTAATTATTAAATTAATTTTTGTTTTAAAACATTCAAACATGTGTTTTTTCATAATACTTTTTATTACTTAATGAAATTTGTTTTTTGACAATGAATCAGTAACTATGAATTATTACGGATTATATAGTCAAAAAATTTAAAATTTTAATGTTATTGAAAAATGAAAAGAAATCAGACGTGAAAACCAAAAGAAGTTTTTAAAATTTTTATTATATTTTTTTGAATCTCAGGAATTACATAACACTTTTTCTGATCATTATTTTTTTAGTGAAATCAATAAAAAGTATATGGTTATTTGTAATAATTTATCAAATTAATTAAAGTAAAAGAAAACCCGTTTCAACCACATGCTTTATGGGCGTACAGACACTTTATCCCGCTTAAATAAATAATAAGCTTATTCAATAGTATGATCGCATGAATAATTTGGATCTTTGGACAACTAGCACGGACTGGATTGGCTGACATTAAGAAAACCACCATAACTCTTACTTCTTGGCTAACTCACATGGGTTAGTATATCATATTGAATATTACTAATATTAATTGAATAATAATATTAATATTATAGGTAATATCAGTAATGTGGGTTTACAAAATAATTATAGCCAATGACTGACAAGATCATTTTGGTACAACGTCGAAAAACAAGCATTTTTGTTATTTTAAAAATAATTTTTAAAAAAATATATATTTATAATTATTATAATTAAATACACTCAAAACTACAACAGAATCAACCACATATTTCAAATTTACTACTAAAATATTTAAAACATTCAAAACATACTTGCTCACAGCATTTTGCACATTAACTTTCAGATTTAATAACATTTTCAGCAACCTTCACCTATTTACAAGTTTACAATAATAATTAAAATTTTTTTAAAATCAAGCATGCTTAATTAATCCATCTAGCTTTTATTGCGCTCAGAAATTCTATAATTCTCTCCAATCTTTTGTTCTTTTGAGGTGTACTAAAACTCGTTCTATTAAAATTTTCATCAAATAATCTGTCAAATCTTTCCCAGCCAATTTCATTACTTTAAACTCATCATACCCATCATTGAGTTCAACAGTAGCACCGTGACAACTTATTGTTCACAGAACAGCAAATCCATTTTTATGGAGTTTGAAATCTTCGATAATAAATATGGCGCTACAACATCATCTTACCAAGATCATTTTAATCAAATGAATCATATTTTCTTCCTTTATTCATATACAATGATGTAATTTTGAAAAACTTCTTTCCAGTTGCACTGATATAAACCTTTTTGATTTTCATAGCCATAGAATTATCTCCAGCAAATCCAGTTTTGCACATTGAGTAATACTAAAAATCTTCCATGTCATTATAATTTGACTCAACACTACGTCCAATATAGCTATCTATTTGATCCATTCTAATCACAACAACCTGATTTCTTACAATCGACTGAAACATTCATATAACTATAATCCCAGAAATAAAATTCCAAAGATTTAAAAGAGGAAAATAATTCAAAAAATTTAATTAATTCAAATTCTTATAGAAACCCTCATCAAAAAACCAAGTTCAAAATTTCACAAATCTAAAATTTTCAATGAAACAAATATAAAAAAATTATTCCTTGATCAATATCGATTATCTAGAGCAGGACAAATTACCACTTATGTTGCCAATAATCAAAAATTAAAACAACAAACTATAAAATACAAAAAAGCGCAAAGAAATGTACATTATGATTTTAAAATCATTATTCAAAAAGCAATATATTTTTAAAATAAGTACAATTTAATAATTATACTGAGTTTTGTGATTGATTTTTCTACAAATTTTAAATTTTAAAATTCAATAAAAATAATTTCTAACTAAATTTAAATGATTTATAATACAGATAAAGTAGAAAATTGGTTCCTTCTATCAAAAATACAACCAAATTTCATTTCATTAAAACAACGAATCTGAAAATAAATGAAGCTTCATTTTCGTTTCATTTTCCTGTCACAAATTAATAATTTAATCGTGCTTTATCTATTCATTTATATATTTGAGATATAAAAAAGCCTAATTAGATTAAAATAAACAAATTTTTATTATAAAATACAATATTAAAAATTAAATTAATGAAAGTTCAAAAAACATTATTTTTAATGGAATATTTAAAAATTCTCGGCTACTCAATTTCTTGGGGAAAATGATTTTTGTTTCACTTTACTTAAATCTATTTTAACTGATGACATTTACATTTTGACTGTAGGTTTCAGTTTCAGCCCATCGTTTTAATTTCAAATACAAATTTAATTATAAAGGTAGATTTTTTCTAAATGTCACCATATTTGCTTTCAATGTTTTCAATGATGATCAAATTATGTCATTATATGATTCTGTCAATATATTTAGGGTTTCTTTGATTTGAGGAAAAATGATATTAATATTATTAATAATAATTATAATAATAATAATAATAATAATAATAATAATAATAATAATAATAATAATAATAATAATAATAATAAAAATAATTAGTGTCAATATAATTTCCACTATAATATAAGAAAATAATCAATAAATTATGTTTTAAGAAACATTCAAACCTGATTTTTTCATTGAAAATTCATTAGCTGTTACATCTGCTAATTATTATTGTTTTCAAGATCGAGTAGACAAATTAATGAATCATACAAACACGGCACATGCAATTTCTATTATAAAAAACACATGCAAAAAAGCATCTAAATGTAAAAAATACAAGCACACATTTATTTTTAAATGGCCATGGAAAAGATTTCTGAGGCTCTTACTCGAAGTATACATTTATTTTTGGAACATTATGAAAGAAATTCGTAAGTTTTAAAAGTTTAAATTATTAATAAGACATCATTTTTATTATATTAAAGTTTTTTACTATATCCTTAACAAGTGGTTAATTTTGTGGGCTTAATAAATCGATAAATTTTAATAATATTTATTTAATTATTTAACAAATAAAGCAACTAAAATTAACATACATAATTTTGCAAAATAATTTCTCATTAAATACATGAAGGTAATGAGAGAATTATTTATAATGTCAAATTTCCAAAGTTTCATAAAACAATCTATATAATAATTTTAAGCAGATCTTACTCATTTTTCGGATGTAAAATTTTTATGCTGTGTAACTCGGCTTAATAAACAAATCACAAGTGATACAACAAATATTTCTTAGCATAAAATATTTAAATTAATATTTAAATTAAAAGACCAAAGCTACGATTCGTGCAATTATTTAATTTTCTTACGTTTTAAAATGACGGAAAAATGTTTAATTTGTAAAACTTTTCATAAATTAAAACAAAATAAAACGAAATTAAAACACAAAGATTTACCTCCACCTTTTCTTAAAGAGATTTCGTTCTCGACATTTTATAAAAAATTACACATCAAGGGAAGAAATAAAAGTAATGCTGAATTTTATCAAGCAAAATCTCCAGTTTCTTTATAATAATAAATATCACAAATATAAGCAAAAACCGAAAACCTTTGCGCTAATCGATTAAATTTTGGAAACTAAAGACGATTTACAGATTTTTATTGTTCATGGAAATGTTAATTGTAAACGAAATTTTAATTGAATTAATTTAATTTAATTTAATTTAATTAATATTTCACTATTAATTTTTAATTTGTCCAGTTTTGTTTGGATTCAATTTTATTTTGATGGTTAGCTTGAGCGTGTTGTTTTTTATTAATTGATAAATATTTGTTTTTCCAACAATATTTACTATTTCCTTCCACAAATATTTCATCGTTATTTTTTTCAGTATCAATTTTTGTTTAAATGAAATAAATTTTATAATCAATTATTATCATTTGTCTAAATGTTTCTATAATTTTGTAAGTGTTATTTAAATACAAATCAACTAATAAATAAATCAGAATTATGCATTTGTATAGCGTCTAGTGTTAGATTTGTCAAACATTGAAGTGTAGAATGTTAATTAGGTAAATATAAGACATTCCAAGAAAGATGTAACTAAATTATTAATTGAAAAGGAAGTTCTAATAAATGAACATGATGAACTAGCTACAACAGGAGTGACATAAGATGAAGGTGCTCTAGAAGGAGGTTAAAGTTAAAGATGAGATATTCAGAAGATATAAAGCAATGAGACAGTAAATAATACATAATAGACAGACTACATAAAAAGAGAATGAAAGGATTCAAAGATAATGACAAACAGAATGTAAGGTAGGTGGAGTGTAACCTTGAATATAAAGTACATTCAATAAGTTTATTGGATAATGAAATATGAATTAATGTAATAAAAGATCTACCGAGCATATAGAAAGGAGGATGGAAGAAAAAACATTTAATTTATTTGTAAAATCTAAGCAAAATTAATTAGAAATATAACAAACTACAAAAGGACTACAATAATACAATAGTTAAGAAAATGTTGACATGGCCTTTTTATTATTTAGTGATTAGATACTCCGAATCAGAAACTAATAATGATAAAATTCAGAAGATAACCAATTTATCTAGGAAAGAAAGTAGAAAAAGTTAGAGATAATTAGAGAATGGAATTTTAATTTACACACGAAAAGAGAATATAAATAATAGACTACTTAGACTTTGGACAGCTGAAGCCTTTCCAATACAAAAAACACGTGAGAAATTTCAAAATTTTTAAAGTATGAAAATGTATATTGCCAAGTAGAGCTAAATAAAATATTACAGCAAAATAAAGAATTTATAAATTAAAAAAATAATAGTGCACAAGACTCATGATGTTGAAAAAGTGTAAATTAAGTAATTCCTTAATTGTTGCACAATTTAAAAACAGTAAATCCTTATAGAAATGACGAAAAAATATCTTCTAGAGATTTGATATCCGAGCATTAAGGTCTCATTATTTTATTTCGTATTATCTTGCAATTTTAATAATTTATATTTATTAAAAAAATTATAATACAAAAAGGTTTTAAAGAATCATAATGCACAATAAAATGTTTTTTTTAACTATAAAGAACCCCAGTCGAAATTTAGCAGTCGTTGCAATTCAAAAATAATTTACTATTTCATATTTCAAAGAAAATGAAATAACAAATGAATTCAAACAAAAAATCAAGAAAAAAATTTAAATATTTATTCAGAAATTCTTTGAAATATCCAGATAAAATTGTTGGAAATACTTCAAATGAGTTATAAAATTCACTAAAACACTTTAACAGGCTAACTTTTAAGTATAAAAGCTAACTAGAGGCAATTTTTCAAAATTATTGTTTTAATTATTTCCCAGTCTCAATTTTTAGAATACTGATAAAAATCAATTAAAATAAATTTTTTGAAAATAATTTTTATTCAAGCTCATTCAATTTTATTATTATTATTATTATTATTTTATTATTATTTTTATTATTTCTTGAATATTTAGTCTTATCTAATTGATGTTTTAAAAAATGTGACCAAATCAATTTGGAAAATTATGATAACAAATTCTTTGTCAACATGTTTCAATCATTGAATTGAAATAAGATTTTTTATTAAATTTTCAAGCTTCACAAAAGTCTAAAATTTCTCAACCTGGTGCCAATAGCGGCAGACAATCTCTGATAAATTTATCAACATTCTGTGCCTCATTACCCAATCTCGCAGTTCGAGTGAAATTTCATCCATTAATCATTTAATCTGATAAATCCCAAGAAATGCGTAACGTAGAACTGAAGACTAAGCATTATTTAAATGTAGTTTAAAAAGATTTAATTATTCAAAATAAAATGACATTAGCTAATAAATTACGGAAACCATAAATACAACTTGTGAGTTTAGATCATCTCGATGGGCGTAGTAAATAATTTATGATAAATATATATATCAGATGATAAACAAATAAGTAAAGTGCTGTATAAAAATACTGACACCACATCACAATTTATTTACCGCTTTTATTAAATGTATGAGAATATTTATTTAATATCTTACAAATTAGGCGCATTAACAACTCGTCAATCTTTTATCACCAACTAGTTGTAATCTTAGGTAACCTTTTAATGGGACAGTTCCGATTTTTAACAATTTATCCTGCGTCCCGTGGGATTTATGAAAGTCCTGATTTTTAGAAAGACAAGCTAGGAATTGCTGAGAAAACAAAAAGTGAATATATTGTTTTTGGCTTCCATATAGCTATTTCACACAGATATTACATTACTTTTCTAAATTTTATAATGTTTACCTTTAATTCTAAAAATAAGTTTTGAGAACTGATTATCCGGAACTGCTTATCAAAGTTCACCTTGATCAGTTGCTAGAATTTGACCACCATTGTTTGGACTTTGGCTTTTCTTTGGCATTGGCAGTATCGAAAATATTTTGTAGTTGTAAAATGAAGACAGAACACTTTGTATACTTTCACAGATTATATTTTCTAGTTTTTGCTAGCGATCTAGCATAATTTGGAACATTGTTGTAATGGAATTACATCTCATTCAAAAGTTGAAAACTGATGGGAATTTTAGAGACGAGACGGATCAAGGTGTAAAGAGTTTGTTGGTCATCTATGAAGTATTGCATTCACACATTAAGTTTTGTAACTGTATCTCATATGATACACATCTTGCTCAATATAGACAAATTTTTAATTAAGAATTCTTCCCTCTGTCAAAAGTGTCCGTCTTTACAAATGTTAAAATCTTTTATACTCTCTTTATTGTAATTACCCATATACACAAATTTATATAAATCTGATAAAGTAGCAGAAAAAATAGGGTTATTTGATAAAACCGGAAATGGTTTGATCTTTTTCTGGGGGTCTTGTCGCAAAGTTAGTTTATTCGATACTAGGTGAGATCGGGTTTCTTACATAGTACCAATAAAAGCCAAATAACCTGAAAACCAGTTTGTCATTAGAAATCTCATTGAAAACAAATTTAGTTTATTCAGTAAGTCACCCAAAAATCTAATGATCTTATAAGTTTTCAACATAAAATTTTAAAAATCAAATAATTATTATTTAAATGAAACGAAATATTTTTTTTAATACTCAATTTTCAGGTTATAAAATCTATTTAAAAAATCCAAGCAGTAAATACATCGATGAGATTCAAAAATAAATAATTAATAGATTAAAAAATTAATAAAAATAATTAAAATTTTAAATAATAAATAAAATTAGTCAATTATGGCACAAATTGGAAGAACTAACAAATATTTGTGTATTGTTTGTTATGGAAAATTAAAAATAATAATTTAAACTATTTAAATTTATTGATTAAATTTATTAACTCCCTAATTCTGTAAGCTTTCAACACGTTTTTATTGAACCCTTTTGATGTAAGTATACTTTTTGTTGAAATTATATAGAACTAATATCAAATAAGAGAATAATTTTATTAAAATATGTGCAATTTTCATGGAATTAACACGCATAACCTGCTTGTCTGCATGAAAAATTTTGGCAAGATGATAAATAATTATTATATTTATTTTTGTCATTAAATAATTGGACAAATAATTTTGACCTTATTTTACTATTTATCTTAATTAAATATTGAAAATAATTACCTAATTATTTTTCACTTTTTATTAGGCATTTATGGCAGTCCTAAAAATAAGCGGCTTAGTAAGAATTTTAGTTTTCAAAGTATTAAGAAAATAGGAAAAAGTGATTTCAACATGCCAAAAACTATGTGAAACATTCTTTTTCATTTTCGTTGACATTTTAATTTTTTATTTTATTGACAGTTAATTTTTAAATATTTTATTTGTATATTGTAATTATTAATATTAATGTTATTATTATTATTATTATAATTATTATTACTATTTTTATTATTATTTTTTTTTTATTATTATGATTTAAATATATTATAATTAATTTTAATTTCTTGCAATGATATTTTTCTTTTCCTTTTTGATTTTTGCTTTCCAATTGATTGATAGAAATGATGTTTAAATATTCCGAAGTCCTTAAAAAGATTAAATATTTTATTATTAGCCAATAAACTCAAAAGAATAAATTTCCAATAAAATAAATTTATTACAAGCTAAAATGAATTGGATAAAGAAGAAAGAAATAAAATTTAATATACCTTTTTGATAATTATTAATTAATAATATACTTAATGAACTTTTATTATATTAGTTTTATTATTAAATTTAACAGAATAATTGTTTCCAAAAGAGATAAAATAATTTATAAAATTTAATATTATATTAATAAATAAAGCAGTTTTAAAATAATAATTATGAAAAAAATATTGTCTAGTATTTATTAGATATACATTTACTTAGAATAGATTAGTCCCTCTCACAAAATTCGTCATGGTCATAGAAAGACCGAAGACATTATAAAAAAATTGTTTGTTATTATACATTTTGTAAATTTTTTTTATTACCGGTGTTCATATATTTTATAAATTAATTTATATTTAAAATTCTAATAAAGTAGTTAATTAATTAATATTGAGTAGGTATTGGAAGTCTCATGAATTCAACAGCCAAGACTTTAGACGTGACAGAGATGGTTAATGCATTTGATTTCCGGTAATTACAGTAATCCATTTTCAATCAGTTTCAGTTTCAAGAGTGGTTAAATTTTATTGCCTTTATAAATGCATAATAGCAATGCCTAAGTATTTTCACTTTTGAAGTTTTACCGGAACAATAGGTATCATTAGTGCTAAATAAACACTCAAAGGTAGGCAAATCTGATTATTCCAACACAAATCCTGTTAAAAATTAAAAGGTGGAAAATCAAAAATATTAATTCTACAGCAACTTCAATACTAATTAAACATTTCCAATAGTATTATTTTGTGTTTTGGAAATGTAGAAATTGAATTATAAATTATACAAAAAAATTTTATAAAACTTTTGTAATTTGTAATTTTTGTTTAAATAAACCGAGGAATAATTCGGTGTTTATAAATGTAATTTTATATATAAAGATTATGGATCAAAATTTATTGTTTAAATAATCTGAATAATAATATAAATTAAATGTATAATATTAAAGTTTTAGTTGGATCATCATAAATACCAGACTTGGTCCGAAAATTTCTAAAAGGTTTGTAATAAAATTAATGACGTAATCTCCAAAAACTTTAGTAATGAAGAGAGATGTTGAAGTCAAAAGGTCAGTTAGAGAAGAAGATGCTTATAAATTTCAGATTGTGAGTGGTGAAGGAATACTTTGCTTCTTTATGCAAGACAAGATAGAAAGGACATATCTAAAGCTTTTATTTCAGCAAAATCATTAGCAAATATTTTTGCTGTAGCCTAGTGTTAATAAATATAATAAGAAATGTAAATAGTGTGGTTAAATAAAGTTAATATTGCTATTAATTAGTCTGTAGGTTTGCATCACACCAAAAGGTCTGAAGCTTCAGGTCTTTCCTAGGTTAATGATAATGTTATGGACATTTTGAAATTGTTAAAATATCATAAGTCGATATCAATATAAATATGGTGAATATTTTCCAGGCACTGAAGGTATTTCAGATATTGCTGCTGGGAAAGAAAAATATTTTATCCTGTCCATTTTACACAAAAAAACTAAAGAAATTGCACATTCGGTGAGCCTAATAATTAACACCTTTCATTCAAATAATGAAATTTTCCTGAGAGGACTAATTTTAAGTTCAAGCGATGCTCTAGCCTAGATCGTCAACAAAAGTTTAACAGACTCATCAGTTTTGGATATTGCTAAATAGTGTCTGATTAGAGCTATTCCTCATAATGATGCAAAATAGTTAACTATTAGTATTTATACGACTAAAACTGATTTAAGTAACAATTGAGGAACAGTTCTAAGATCAGGTACTAAAGCTTTTACAAAAGTAATGCTAGATCAATTTGGGATTGGTTTCTACTCGTCTTACCTAGTTGTGGATAAAGTTCAAGTGATTTCCAAAAGTAATGATGAGGAACAATCTTCATGAGAATCGTCAGCTGGGATTCTTTGAAGTTTAAGCTTGATAGTTTTGAACCGATTGGTAGAGGTTTAAGGTTTGAATGATAAAGATGATGACGATGATGACGATAAAAAATATGAAAAAGTATCTAGATGACATCAGTCAAAACTCTTATGCTGATTTCTATAAATCCTTAACGAATGATTGGAAAGATCACCTGCTAAAAGGGAGTTAGATTTCTAAGCTTTTCTATTTTGCCCTAAACAATTTCGTAAAATGTTTAACAGAATAAAAATATGAAGTAATAAAAAACAATTTTTGTGGAAATGATGAAAGGTGAAGATAATTAATTCCAACAAGCCTGAATGTATCAATTGTCATCGTCGTTTTTATCAAGGTAGCCTCAACAACTCGAATTCACTATTGGACATTATCACCAGCACCCCAATGATGTCATCTCAACTCATTTGATGACGTTCAATAACATTTGTAAACTACAAGGCGAACATCATAAATAAAAAAAGCATGCACGACTTGGCTTATATATTGGAACAAACCTTAACTATGGTTCATGGTAAATCAAATATAACCTCTCTACTCACAGTTTCGTGAAAGGGTCAAATTATTTTATATGGGGATATTACAAACAAGACAGTTGAACAGATATTTATAATAATGTTAAGTAATATTCAACCCATTTTAAACGGTAAACTAGGTACCATTCTCATGACTCTCATAGGTACCATGTGTTAAACCAAGCTACTTTGAGATGACACCCAAGAATTTTATCAAGTATCTTTGTATAACGCTCTTGTTTGTAAATGTAAATTTATTTTAATTTTTAAAAAATTATTTTTTATTGCTTATTGTGAAAATTACTTATAATTTGAACTTTGTTTTGCTGGGTCAGTTTAATAGAATGTTTTGACTTGAAATTTGATTAAGTGAATAAAATTTATAATTATCTTGAAATTTTTGTTTTTCAATATTATTAATGAATTACTTGTCAACACAAGATTGTGAATTTGTCAAAATCAGGATTTATAATGAAGTTAACGGAATTAATGACTATATATTAAAAATAATGTTTTCGAAATATTGGTCAATGTATTAGTCGTCATATTATAAGGGATTTTCGTTATAAAACAAACCCATATGCCTTTATCGAACGTACTTGCCAACCTTCTGCAAGTTTATCTTCATCAGCAATGGATGGAATTTATATGTGCAACTATCAAATTAAAGTTAACTGGGCAAGTGGATCTAGTACGATACCAGGACCTTCAGCTGTAACATCTGTCAAAATCAACTATAGTGATTCAGTACAAACATTTGTTGGTGACATTGGCTTTGATATAGATGAATCGATGTTGAAAAAAGGATTTAGTCAATTTGGGCAATTTGATAATGCTTAAGAATCTACCCTTTATGATCCAAAGGACATATGCAATTTAAAAAGAATAAAATCAAATCTCAATCAGCAACTAATCGAGGAAATAGCTCTTATCAAGTGAATATAAATATATTTAATATCTTATACACTAAGCGTATAAACAATGTATAATCACGAATAATGTTTGTAAAATTATTATTATAAATAACAAATTGTAAAATTAAACTTGAAAAGAATACGGAGGAAAAATAGTTTTGTCAGCAACCTAATGCAATTTATCTGGATCAAATTTGACAAATATACAAGTTTCATGAGAACAGCTGGATGTTACTTCTGTCATCAAAATTCAAAGAATTTTAATAGATTAAAAAAATAAATTTTTTTGTTTTATTGCTACTATTCGTGTAAAATATCCACAATCATGTTTATGATTGATTAAATATTAATATTTTAAATGTTATTGAAAAAACTTTTTTTGAAAAATTTCAATTTCTTTTATTTCGATAAATATAATGATTTAAACAAACTGCACAAATGGACTGGCCGGTCTCTCACGAGGCTTAGAGGGGGAGTCAATTGAAAGTAAGTTAGCATAAAAATTCATAATTTATTTCATAGTCATGACTAGGAGATTTTTGTAGATATTTAATTTAGATAAAATTTTCAGTGGATCCCTGATGGAAATGATTTCTTTTTCATCTGCTAAATAATTTAACTGTGAAACTGGATAATGTTACATTGAAAACAAATTCATTATAACACTTTTCATTGTAATAAATTATCTTTCATCTTTTTGACCTGAATTTATTTGTGAAAAAAGTTGCTAAATTGAATATGATTTTAACAATGCAGAAATAATATTGAAAATTAATATTATTGAAATATGAAATAATAACAATACAATTAATTAATTATGTAAAAAAATTAAAAAATAAAAAAAATTTATTGAATATCCGATAAAAATAATACATTGTGTTAAAAAAATCGAATAGCTACAAATAGTAGTGAAAAAAGGATTGACTTGGATCCGAAATCTTTAAAGTCCCACTTATATACGTATATATATGTATATATATATATACAATATTTAAATTTAAGAAAGTTTACAAACAGGCTCACATGGTATTTTCAATAGTCAATCTCTTTCTATTGTTATTATGATGCGATAGTTTCTGATTACAGTTTTTCTTCGAAAACGGATGACATTCACTTCCAAAACAAACCCACTATAGTGTGGCGGTCAATGACCTTTGACCTCGTCATCTAAAAACAATGTCAATCCCCTTTTCCTGACAATAATAATCAAGGTAGGAAGGAGGAACAAGATCAATCAGCTCACTTCTCACTACGATAAATGTATGTGAAAAGATGTAAAAAATAAAAAATAAAGCAAAATTTATTTGATAATTAAAAATTGAGAAATAATGATAATTTAATAACTAAGAAATTAAAACAATCATAATTATTGCAATTAAGAATTATTTTATGTGCAGAAATATCAAAAAAATATATTCTTATTTATATTTTGCATTTCAATATAATATTTAAGGATTGTGAATGCTGTTTTGTATTAATTACTTTATTTTGTAACTATTTTAAATTATTTATGCTTTTTGTTATGAATTAACTTGTTATGAATCAAAGTAATATTATGAATAGAATGAAATGCTCTATATTATTTCCGACTGCTCCATTTTTTTCAAGAGTTTTAATAATTTATTTAAAATGCATCTTTATTATTGTTCTGTACTTTTATCCAATTTTTTATTCTGCGCTTATATAATTTCTCTTACAATACTCTTTCTACTCTCCTTTAATATTGCAATTCAACCATTATTTTCCTTTGATATAAGTATAAAGATTACTATTATTTTATAATTAAAATATATATTATAGATATTTGTTTAAAATTTAAAAATAACTAATATTCAATAACATTCATTATGTGTAATTAATAAAAGTATTTCTAACCAAACGATGTAATTATATATTATTTGTTTTAATTGATGAAATTATCATTAAAAAAAATTTGTTGTTATAAACACGTGAAATTTTTGCACTAGATTGAATCTTCATTTAAAATTAGAAAATCAAATAATAATATTTTACAACACAACAATACAAATGTGAATTTGCATTTGATTTAGATCTGAATTTAGAATTTCATAAAAACTTTTCTTTTTAGCCTAAGATAAAAATTTGTAATTTAGAAACTTATACAAAGTAAAGAAAGTTGAGAACAAAAAAGTCACCTCTGATGAATAAAATTGAAGATATTTCCTTTTGCCTCAGAAAATATAAATTTTCTGACAAAATTCAAGTCATTTTCTGAGTAATAGATAAACAAATATATTAGATTTCCATACTTTTTAACTAATTAATTATAAATTAAATTTTACATTACTGAAAATATTTGAAATTTTGGCTTAGGAAGATCACAAAATATGAAGAGTTTTAAAAAAATTACAAATTCATCTTTTTCATCATTTATCGCTTCGCACTTTTTGACGAGTCTCACTCGTCGTGTTTTTTAACCAAAAAAAGACAATGAAAGATTAGACTCGTCATGAAATTTGTAGTATCAGGTATCAAGTTTTTATTTTATTTAAATTAAAAGAAAATAAACTTATATAAATATGCGCAAATATTGAAATTAATTTACATGTTAAGAAATGACTTACCATTTTAATTAAACAAAATAACTTGAGAATCGTGAGACAAAAAAAAAATAATATATTTGGCGTAGAAATTAAATATGATTTATAAGTTATAAGTCAACATGGTTTTTTTAAATGGTTACAATTCTTTTGTCAAAATATCTTAAAAGTTCACTTCTTTAATTTTTAAAATCTTTAAGGTTTTAGAAAACTTTCAATTTATTAAATCCTATGCTACTGTTGATATTTTTGTTTCAAATATTGCAGTTTAGTTGCAGATAACTTTACTCCAGTTTTTAACTTTAAAAAAATATTTCTAATAGTAGTTTAAATGGAATAAGTTCAAAATGGCGAATTCATTTAAAGAAAAATTATGATGACATCATACGATCTTAACCTATTCTTTATTGCATGTGTCATTATGTAATCGAGTGTGTTATATAAACTCTGGAGTTAAGTTACGATCACGCAACCATATATGTTATTAAAATCCAGGGATTGCGTAATGGTACGTGTGATTGCGTCTCCATTACCAGCACGAGGATTACGTGACAGATGCAGAGGGTCCCTTTGGGCTGGTCCAGACATAATGTATTACTATTAGTTACTCAAAGTTTTATTTTTGTATAAATATTGATTTTCTTCCCTACTTGAATCATTACTAATAATATTTGGATTTAAAGTTCCTCTCTTGTGACATTATTTTTATAATTGCAACAAATTTCTTCAACATTATTTTTTATGCCAGACTGGATTTAGTCTTTGCCATATTTCATGTTATTATCTGCATTATTGCAGAATATTATTATTATTATTATTATTATTATTATTATTTATTAATTTATAACGTATTACTTATGTATCACAGCTAACTTTCATATAATTATCACGTTTTGCGAGATATAACAATATAAAAGATAAAAAACAAATAAAATTAATGAAAAAACAAATGAGAAATTTACGGAATTCAGAACGAGCAATATTGTCTGAGTGAACATAAAACGGATATGTTTTATGTTTTATTAATATGTTTATATTTGACAAAATGTTGTTATTTTCGATAAACAAATTTTCAAGATTTGATAAAAGTACTTGTCAAACAAATAAATTTCTATAAATTTCGATTGGTAGATTTTATAGAGATATATTGGGCTCCATTGTTTTAGAAATATAAATTCAAATATTTTGGTTTTTTAATCAACTAAACATTATTTATATTTATTGAAAACTATTATGACAATTTGCTTATTTATTTTATAAGCAATCATTTAAATGTTGTCATTATGATTGATTATATTTGTATAATGTGGAAGAGTTTGCTTATTATTTGAAGTAATTCTAAGGTAATCTCAATGTGTATATAAAATATTTTTCAAGAATTATAAGTTATTAATAAAATTGTTCTAGTTATTCATTATTCATTATTATTCATTATTATTATTATTATTATTATTATTATAATTATTGTTATTATTATTGTTATTATTATTATTATTATTATTATTATTATTATTATTATTATTATTATTATTATTATTATTATTATTATTATTATTATTATTATTATTATTATTATTATTATTATTATTATTATTATTATTATTATTATTATTATTATTATTATTATTGATATATTTATAAGCAAATAAAGTATTATCAAAAATGTTTTATGGAAATTTTCTTTTGCAAAAGATCATCTAATTTCGAAATACAAAGGATCCTTGATGAATCTATGAAAGAAATAATCCCATGGGGATTTAAATTGTTAAACGTGTTTAATAAATGCACTTATTACTTTTCATTTAATTGTACCATTAATTGGAGATTTTCCTTATCTGATAAACAATGGTTTGTTTTTACTATCGTTTGTCTCTTGTTTATATTGTAAATAAGGATAAAAGTGATTTTAAAATAATCTTGAGTTAATTTAGATTTTAAATTGTTTATTAAACGACTTTCTGCTTAATTAACTGTTAAAGTGTATATGACAAAATATATTTGGTCATTTAAATAGATTACCTGAAATAAAATATTGTTTTTTCAAATAAAATTAGTTGTTATTTTTTTTACAATATTTTTTAAACAAAAAGAAATTAAATTAAATGAAACAGATTAAAACTTGAGACATGATACACAAAATAACTAATTTTATAGCATTTAAATAGCATTTAAATTTTTCATTTAATAATAAAGTGACTAAGAAAATGACTTGTTAACAACCTTAAACATTATTAATTAAAAAGAAAATATGATTTAATTTGACAAAATACATTCCATCAAATTCATAGAATGAATTTTTATCTTTTTTATGCTTTAGTAGCACAATTCAACCTTTTTTGGGTCTAAGAATTATTTTCACATTGTCTTTTCGTCCCATTAGAAAATATTTATTGAAATAAATAAAAACAATAAAACCAAACTGTAATAAATACTTTTTTGATCACTTGTATTATTTTTTCGGTGTATATGGTTCAATGTGGTAAGTTTTAAAGAAAACACTGAACTAATTATTTAGAAAACCTTTATAATATATAATTCTAAAAAATAATTTTTTAACATCTTTATACGATCTTTTCGCAATGATTAAAAATATTATAAGGACTTTTTTTGTTTTTCACCTCTGATTTCTTTTTAAGTGACATAATATTTTCTACACAATTTGACTATGAATCAGATTTATTTAAGGTATTCACGAATTTTCGGCACAGCTTTTTCAAGTGATTTCGATCATTACTTATTTATTTAAAAAAATAGGAGAAATATTTATATATTTTTTTATTTTTTTATTTTCCTATTTTTTTTTAAATAAATAAGTAATGATCAAAATCACTTAAAAAGGCTGTGTCGAAAATTTGTGAATATCAATAAAACATCAATATCATTACTGATTCATAGTCAAAATTAAAAAATTCTTAATGTTAGTGAAAAATGAAAAGTGTAAACCAAAAGAAGTTCTTATAATGATAGCACAGAAATTTAGATTTTAATGTCAAAAGCATTCAAGAACCGGTTTTCCATTCAAAATCTAGATTTTCTTCCGAAAACCGTTTTAGAAACCTATGTTCAAACAAATTGCATTCTTTTAACATTCTTGGTAATTTTCATTGTGATTCCTCCTTCTACTTCGCAAAAAAAATAAGAAAATAAAATTTCTCTAGTAAAATTTGTAAACCAAATAAATTATGCTTTTTCCAGGATTTTATAACGTTAGAATATTAATAATGTTATTAAGTTAATAACTGCATTATGTTTACTTTTTATCATTGTTATAAGGTCAGCACAAGCACGCATACAATCACACGCAAACATCCCAGCCGCTCCAAAACATTTTATTTGCCAAATACATAATAATAATTATTATTATTGAATATCTGGTGAAAGAGAGCTTTTATGAGAGCTATTTTTTGTTTTTTTGTTCAAACCATAACTCACCTTATGTAGACACTTTCGATGTTTTTAAAGAAAATTTGATTGATTGTAACTGTAGTTGATTGATAAGTTGTAGGTTTTCTATACCCCTGAATATTGCAGTTTTATTACTGAAGAAATAATTTCTTGACTTCAACATAAAATCCTTGTTTTGTTAAACATTTACTTACTCCTTTCATATTTTATTTTAATATTTAAAGTTTCTAAAACTAGACATATTTTCATTTATTCAGATAAAACATTTTTTCATGCTTTTAGCTGAAATACCTGTTTGATATGTGAGACTGACTGGTATTATTATTGATATCTTAATGATAATTCATGAAATGTTCTAATTAAAAGTTTGATGTATTTGTAATTTTGTCACAATAAAGGTAAAGTGAGTTAAAAAGGATAAACTAATCGTCCCACATTGAAAACCAGGGAGGCGTGAAACCTATTTATATTTATTGATTTTGAGGGAAACTTTAAACTTGATCATTGAATGAAAGAACAGGACTGCTGAACGTCTCTTAAATATCTATTTGATATTAATATCTTTTGGAAATAATGCTATTATTCTGACATATTAAATTTATTAATTGTTAAATAAGGAATAATGAATTTCTAATATCTTTTAATGATTTGGTTTTTTGATACGTGTTTCCACGCACAACCTTATTGTTAAAACAAACAACCTTTTACAAAATATAAAACTAAGAGTTTGTTACAGCGTCCAATGAAAATATTCCACAACGATCATTAGACCAATGATAAATGATTTGCATTTTTAATTTTTAAACTTCTATGTAATTCAACAATTGTGACCATGTTATGATCAGTTACTAATGAAATTTCAAGTTTTAACGTTTATTTAAAATCTTTTTTTTACTATATTGCACGAATAGACTTTAACAACAAAGATATATATTAGCATTGATTAGCATTATTTTACTATAAGCATATAATTGTCAAGTGATATTTGTTTAGCTGAAATGATATTTTATCTAATAATTTTGGTAAAACATCATTTAAAAATTGTTGTTAGTAAACCAAGAAAATCTATATTTATCGTTTATTTTGATTGGAGAATTAATGGTGAATTTTCATTGGAAACTTTATTATTATGTATTTTTTGTTTTGCATATTGATTATTATAATCTTGTTTCAATTAAATATTTAGATAAATCAATATCAATACCAATAACATTTCTTTATTTAAGATTTCTGCCAAAAATTTGTATTAAGTGGGTAAAAAATAAATGTTGATTTAAAGTCGAAATGAAGGCAAATAAAATTCTAAAACAAATGAAATTCAAAGATGTATCGAAAACTTACTTTTTATTCTTACAAGCAATGAATAGAGGTTCCATGAGATGAATTTATGTTGATTAATAATATTTAAATTTATAAATAATGATAAAATAATAAATATTTAAATTATTGATTTATTTATTTGTGAAAAGGTTTTATTTTTAAACATTGAATGATAATTAATATATATTTAATAAATAGTTGTCATTTAAAAGTTGTAAATGCTTATATTTTTGTTAAATAAAATACTATAATGATTTTTATGAGTTTTACATACTACATTAAATGTCCATTACATTTATTTATAATTACATAAAATGATATATAGTACAGAGGAATGTATAATAAATAATACTGTGCATATATCATAATATATGAGTACTTGAAATATATAATGTATTAAATAGGTAACGAAAGGAACTCGGAACATATGATGTTATCAGTAATTTTTTATATAAAATATCGGATTATAAAGTCTTAAATAAATTAAAAAATAAAACATTGTACTGTGAGGGATATTTAGAAAATCCTTAAAGGAATTAAGAAAACCTAATCAAAATTAAATTAAATTTACATTGTTAAAAATACCATGTTGAAAATACAATTCTTCTTTATTTTTAATTAAATATTTAGACTATATAAATATTTATTTTTATTTAAATCAAATTAAATTATTTTATTAAAATTAAATGACCACACATTTTTGAAAATACTTAAAACAAAAATTGATTCCCAAAATTTGAGACATTTTTTAAATTGATATAGTATAAATATAATATTTATTTTATATTTGTAAAGTTGTTGGAAGAATATGTAAAGATGCCAAACATAATAACATGTGCACATGAAAGCATATTAGATTAGCATATAAGATTTTAGATAGCGTAAACATTTATTCTCAAAACCAAGAATTTTTAATATAATTTAATATAATTTGGTAAGATGATTTTATTTTGGTAAAACTAAGATAGCACATTTCCAAATAAAAAAAGATTGAATAAACATTTAAATATTTTGTTTAGTTGGCCAAAATTGAATACTTTTTATCTTTTACTTGAGCGAATTTTCCTTCAGGGAATTGTTCAGGGTTTTTTTTTGCAAGAATAAATTCTACATTTTGTAAGTGGTTTTGTGACTTCCTTTTTGACAATATTTTCAATGTTTTCCAACAGGCATGTTCCAATTATCCATGCAAATGGTCACCATAGTATATCATAAGAATTAGTGACAAAAAATACTCCATAAATTATAAGACAGTCAAGGAATTTATTAAAAGAAAATATCGCATTTATTATTTTTAATTAAATTCCAATGAAATTCATGAGAAATAGTATTTGAAATTGAAATTTAATTTGGTTTAAAATTTTAACTACCGAAAAAAACAAGAAAAATATTTCCTCATTTAATTTTTCTCATACTAATTGCGATTGAAATTCTTCAAAAGAATTAACCGTTTTTAGTTATCCCTTTCAAATTATAAAAATACAAATCATCAGAAAAAATAATGAGATCGCTTTATTGCTTTAAGTCAAAGTTTGAATTTCCATTTTAAAATTTTAAATAAACATTTTATGAATATTAATATACATTTACAAAACAGCGCCATTCAAACACACGTTTTATGATATATTTCGCAGTCTTCCTGTCATCATATTGTAGATTATTTAAACAAATTATACGAATTCTATTAATTCTAAAATAAGTATTTTTTTATTAATTTAATCGTTTTAATTTTTGGACTCTTAAAAATAAGCATTTTCAAATTAGTTTTTACATTTTACATGAGTGCCCGTCCGTTCTGCTCTCAAGGTTTTGTTCATAGTCGACTTATGGAATTGGGTGATATTAGTAAACGCAATTTCGCGCTGCAAGATGAAAATAAATGTAAAATGTTTTTTATTGAAAGTTTGAATATATTTTATTAAATTTTAACCAAATTTTGTTAAATTTCAATTTTATAAAATATAATAAGTTAAAATTTTTAAAATAATTGGAATTTTTAAAACAGAATTTGATTTTTTTAATTGGAATTATTTTTAAAATATATATAAAGAAATTTCTTTATATAAAGTATTTTATATCAATAAAGCTTTAAGTTCAAGACTACCTGACGATGACAGTGGTGGTGTTGAAATATATTGTAGTAGAATATATATTTGTTGATTAGTGTTTTCTTTTAAATAATAATAATAATAACTATAATAAAATTTTGTTTTGAAAATGACTTTATTAATATTAATAGAGTTTTGAAAATACATAATTAAAAAAGATAATAATTATTATAAAATAGTAAATGACAAGCATTTACCGATAAATAAATCCCAGACATCGTATGTCGCATAAAAATCAAAATTTCCGGTCTTTAAAAATTTTTATTATCAGTATAATTTAAATTCTAGTAATTTAGCGTTTTCTAAAAAAACAATTTTGAAAAAAAATGATATTTGAAAGAATTACTAAATGAGATGATAAATGCATTTCATAAGTTGTGATGTCTTTATTGTTGTTTCGTGCAAATTTTACAGGTTATCAAAACAAATATATATATATATATATATATATATATATGTAATTAAATGAATAATAAATAAATGATAAATGTATATACAATATTATTTTTAAACTAATCACAAAAATTAAGTTTTATTATTTTTTGTTTTATTACTCAGAATTCTGAAGAAAAATTGTATTGTTTTCATTTTTTCAAGGTAAAATTTACAAGTTATTTTAAATTACTTAATTTTATTACATAAAATCTTTCATTTACTTGCACTAGCATCATATTTAGTAATGAAAACATTTGATATTATTGAGAAATGCTTTGATTAATAATTCCATTTTCTAAAATGTTTCTTTTCAATAGCTCTGATCGCCCTGAATATCGTTTGCCTCACAATTCCATCATTAATGAACGGAAAGAAAATAACAAAAGATCATAAACTATACCCATTAACCTTCAATGTTCTATAAAATATATTTATTAATTGAAAAATTATTGTATTAATGTCTTCAATGAAGCATTTGCATGAGATTATAATAATTTTATTTATAATTCCAACCAAGAATCAACTTAAATCAATGTAAATAATAAAATACTAATTTTTACTTATTTTGAGTAAGTAAAAATAGGTAAGTTGTATTCGTTCGACCTACACATTAAGAGAAAGTTTCAAAGCATATTCCTTCATCATTTACAGTTCACGACTTTATCTATTAGTTTACTTTTTAGGTTTAAATATACATTATATAGTAATTTACAATTCATAGGCAATATTTTATATATTTTAGTTAGATTCCATATTTGTCCATTATTATTATTATTATTATTTTATTATTATTATTATTATTATTATTATTATTATTATTATTATTATTATTATTATTATTATTATTATTATTATTATTATTATTATTATTATTATTATTATTATTATTATTATTATTATTATTATTATTATTATTATTATTATTATTATTATTATTATTATTATTATTATTATTATTATTATTATTATTATTATTATTATTATTATTATTATTATTATTATTATTATTATTATTATTATTATTATTATTATTATTATTTTATTTTTAACTGAATTCTCAAATTTCTGATTTGTCCACTTTTATGTTATTACATCAATAAAAATGTTAACAAAAAAGTATATTAGACAAGCACTTTAAATTAAAAATTTAAAAATCCCATTTATAATGCAATGTTTAAATTATTTAATTATTTAAAGAAATGAAATATTAATATATTTTAAGGTGTCTATTTTATCTCATTTTTCCAATGTAATTGTTTGAAAGTCTTTTATAATTTGCTAGTTTTAATTTTGTGAATATATCCCTTGCTATGAAAACTACTTTTTAATCTGAAATTTATATCTATATACTTTTTTATAATAATTACCTAGTAAATTATCTTAACTTAAAATGTCATAATAATTTGAGTGAAAGAACAAAAATAAATATAGAAAATATAATAGATTAATCAAAATAATGTATAAGAAAATAATTCATTACAAAAAAATCAAATTAATTTTCTGAAAAAAATCACAAGCTCAAGATGTTCATGGAAAAGAAGGATTAAGTAAAGAATTGTCGGCAATTAGTTAAAGATGATTCAAGATTTATCTTCAACAACAAAGAAAATAAATAAGAAACTGAAAATTATATATTATATTCATAATGAATTGTTTGTTCACTTTTGATGATTTCTTTTCTTTAAAATTGGTTTTATTTTCATTTCATTTTGTTTTCGACTCTAGATCACTATTTATTTGACTTATATGATATAAGTTATATCTCATTGATTTTCAGTGAATGTTTGAATTAAAATAATATAAAACTTTAGGAAACTTGCATTTAGAGATTAAATATGTCGAATTTGAATAAAAACTATTTAGCAATTATTTTAAAATAATTTTGAGAATTGAGCGGATAAGATCAAAATTATTATTTTTATTGGCGCCAATATACGGTTTTATATTATAAGCTTTTCAAATCTACTTGTAATTAATAAGAAGGCGTTTTGCACATAAAGGCTGCAAAATGTGATATTGATATTTTTTTAAAATATTTTAACAAAGCTACTTGTAATTGTATCCTTTAATGCAAGGAAAATTTGCACCAAAACAGTTATTACTTTGATCTTGCTCCAATTTTACACAGCGTCAATGAGAGCAGAATAAGTTTGAAATTAATCTGTCATTAGAAATCTCTTCCAATATCACATTTAAACTTTATTTTAAGCAGTCAAATTAAAATGCCGATTTGGTTTTATTTTATGATCTTCATATACAAATTACAAATATTCAACAATTTCTTTGTAATTTGTGAAACAATACCATGTAAATACACTTAATTATTATTCAGTAAAAGTAATTATAATATTTTGTGAATAATTATTCATTTTCTATTCGAATTATTATTTTTTTATTTGTTCAATAGTTAAGATAAATAGCGTATATTTTTAAACGTTCTTTTAATTCAGATAAAGTGATATTTTTCCATGAGTTTTGGAAGATATTTTATTTTCAAATTTTCTCCAAATGAAAATTTAAATAAATAATTTAAATTCAACAAAACACAAGTTATATTATATTATATTATATAAAATATTATATATACATAAATAAACTTATACTGTATTATTCGAAGATTTTGAATTATAAACTACAGTTAAATAAAATATTTTTTGCATATTATTATAAATATTAAATATATAAAATTATATGCTTGATAGTCACAGATTCAATGAATTTCTTTAAAATTTCTTCCGTTTGATTGATTATTGAAAATATTTTTTGATTTTGGCTTCGTTTAAAAATATGTTTTCAAATTCATTTTAATTATCATTAAACCAAAATCCTAAGAATTTATATTTTTAAAAATTTATAAATATATGTTAGTTAGTTGACATATTGATTCAAATTTTAATTAATCTGGTATTTTTTAATTAAATTATTATTAATAAATATATTCTTAATATTAATTAATGTTACATATTATTAAGTAAAACAATAAGTATTATTATCAATGGACAGATTGAGATTCTTAAATAATTTATTAATTAATAAATTGCTAGTAAATGAGTTAATTATTACTTTTAAAGAAGAACGAAAAATAAATTAAGATATTACTTTATATACTGAAACAGTAATTTGACTTATGTAATTTGGATGAAAATCCGCTTTGAATATAGAAAAAATGATTTATTATTAACCAAAATATTATTTTACATAATTTTAATGTTTTTCATTTTCAAGTGTTTCTATATAAATAAACTGGAGTAAAATACGAACATAAGACTTTATTAAACTTTAAAATCTTTTCTCTTGTCGATGGCGGAATCTTTATATAAATAGAATTTAAATAAATAACAATGTTAGTCAATTTTTGCAATGTTTTTTAATAAAATATGAAATATTTCTACCGATAAACGGCCCTGATCACTCATAATCAAAATTTAAATAGACTTTTGCTTTTTCTTCTTCTTCACTGATTGATAGTTTCTTTCACTCAACTGTAATTAGAAAAAAAACTTTTAAATTGTTTTTAAAAAAAAAGTTATTCATTCAATTTCAATAAATGAATATACATTGTGGAAATTGGCTAACATTGTTATTTATTTAAATTTCATTTATATAAATTATTCCGCCATCGATAAAGAAAAAATTTAAAAGTTTACCTAAACAAATCTCTGCCAAGGTCAAAAGTCGAAAAACCAAAATTTAATCATTAAGTTTATTTATATTTATTAACAATTTTTCTAAAATGTGATTTAGATTTTAAATATTAAAAAACATCTATTGGAATTTTATTTTTAAAAACAATTTAAAAGTCTTTATTCTAATTTAAAAAATTTATAATATTTGTAAATCTAATTTGATAAATATTTTGTAAGTTTGTTTAAATAATTATATTTGTTGAATACAGTTGAAGTGAAAGAAAATATCAATCCGTGAAAAAGATTAGAAATCGAAAGTTTAGTTAAATTTTGGTTATGAGTGATAAGGGCCGTTTATCGGTCGAAATATTTCATATTTTATAAAAATCATTGCGGAAATTGGCTAACATTGTTATTTAATTAAATTTTATTTATAAGACTTTATTGATATAACACAAAAATCTAATAAAAGTAATATTTACCTTAACTAAATTTACATTAAAAATGAAAAGTTTGTTAAGTTGTTTTTATTGGGTTTCAATTTTTTGCCATATATATAGTCACATACTTTTTATAATTTATTTATTTTATTAAAATTTGTTATTATAATTTCATTTATTTTAGGATTTTAGAGTTATTTATTTAATATTATTATTGTAATCAAATCATGATTTTTTATTATAATACATAATAAGATTGAAAACCATATAAAATCACATATTGTCTCCATTATCATGTTTACCGTAAATTTGTTTTTGCCAACTTTATTAATTCAAAATTAAAAGTTTATCTAAATAAATTGCCTAAATAAATTTGAGCTAAAACAGTTATCATTTTTCTAGTAAATTTCTTCATAATTTACTTTTGAATTTCCTAATTTACCTCTGAATTATTAGGAAATTTAGTGGAAAGTTAAAAATAAATAAAATTGAAAAAAAGGGCAAAATATGCAACTAAAAATATTCAAGATAGACTCAATAAACAAATCATAGATAATGTAGAAAATTGACGGATGGAAATAATTGTTTATTTCAATATTTTTTATTTACACAAATCATTGAAAAGTGATTGGATGTTGGAGATATTCCAGGCTTGGGAATGAAGGCAATCTTTCAGTTCTTTTAAACAAATATCCAGATTTGTTTCATTAGTGGAACTTATAAATAAGAAAATAAGAAAGATTTAAGTTGTTTTATAAATATAAAGAAAAATATTTTAAGTGAATATATGTATAGTTAAACATAATTTAATACAAAAAAGTAAAATGATGAAGGTTGTTTATTTCTAAAGCATAGAAAAAATAGTGAATATGAATTATTTTTTTAAGTAAGAATTTGCAAAACTTTAATAATTAATTTATCTTATTACTAGTATTGTTTTGAAAAAAGTTGTACAAATAATTCATTTTGAATAAATTAAAATGAAGAAAAATGGGGAGAAATAAATAGTGAATTAAGCATACATTATAATTAATATCATATTAAATATTATTATTATTATTATTATTATTATTATTATTAGTATCATTATTATTATTATTATTATTATTATTATTATTATTATTATTATTATTATCATTATTATTATTATTATCATTATTATTATTATTATCATTATTATTATTATTATTTTTATTATTATTATTATCATTATTATTATTATTATTATTTTACTTTTTTGTATAATTATGTTCTCCACGTAACTTTATCCATTTCTAATTAATTTTATATATTTTATATATTTTACTAACGATATAATGCTATCAGATTTAACATGTCATTGAAATTAATTTATATAAATCCAAAAAAACTTTTTTTATTATCATACTTTAAATCATCATAAATACTTATAATATAAGGCATTAGTAAATTAAACAAAAATATGTGAAACCGTCAATTAAAGATTTTATTAATTTCAAAAACACATTAAAATTAAATCTATTACTAAATCACTACAACATGTCAAAGAAATAATTTTACGTAGAATAAAAATTAAATTTTACAATATTGTGTATTTTTATTTTCAAATCGTATTATTATATGTTAAATTAGGCTTTGTTAGCAGGCTACAATATCAGTATGAAATCGCATTATAATTTGTTATAATGTTTCTATTGTGGTATACTCCCACCATTTATTTACTCAAAGGAATAAAAGTTAGATAATAATATAATACATTTAATAATAAATTTGATGAATGTATTTGTTAAATATCTAGAAAAATATGAGTTAATTTTCCAAATGAGAAATTAAGTTAAAATAACTTGAAATTGTCAATAAGATAAAGCATTTTATTATTATTATTATTAATATTTTTATTTTTTATTATGAATAAAGTCTAAAATATCACATCGTTATTTTTAAACCTTCACACTAGCAAATAAAAATATTTTAAAAATTAACTCTTTTATATAACCTTTAGGATAAAAATAAGACTTAATGAAAAATGAATTTTACATTATTTATAATTTATATAACTTGACAGCATTCAAACATTGAAGTATTATTTGTTTAAATAATATTTAAGAAACTTTTTTAAAAATATATATTGTTGTTTTAAGATATTAAAAAAATATCTTATTTAAATTAAAACAAATCAAATGTAAATAAAATAATGTTTCTAATATATTTTAATTGTAATATCAATAATTTAAACCTTATACCTAATGTTGAAATGCCTTCTGTAAAGAAGGAACTAATTGGTTATATGTTCCTATTTTGACATTGATCATATAGAAAAAACTGGGTGATATTTTTCTTTTATTCGTAAGAAATATCAATTTTGCATTGATTAAGGCAAAAATTATTGATCAGAAAAATATTAGTGACTTTACCATTTCATAAAAGTATATGGTCATTATTTAAAACAAATAAAATAAATATTTACAAATGTAATTGATTTTGATATACTCAACCTTTTAAAAACATTACTTAGTAAAAATATTTATTTAAAGAAAAAAATCAATGAAACTATATTTTAATAAATTTTTAAAGTAAATTAATTATTCTAAAATTAAAATTGTTTTAATAGTTTTATTAATATAACTAATTTATTTATAAAGTGTCATTATAAATTATAATTATAAATAAAAAATTTTAATCATAAAAATATAAACTTATAATAATAATAAAACTTGATCTTATTATTATAATAATATTAATTGATGAAAATTTATAAAGTAAATTTTGATGTTAAATTTTAAAATTATCTTTTTCTGCATAAAAACAAATTTCCCATCATAAATAAAGAAATTTCCGTTACTTGGGTCACTTAATTTGAATGACAAGAAATAGTAAAATTATTCGAAACAAACATTTCCCATTAAATAGAATAACGATATTATAAATTTCAAAAAAAGTATCAGAAAGAGAGTGAATGTATTTATTTTTTTATTTTATTTTTGTTACATGTTTAAATAAACATACAAATTTTCTTAATAAGATAAGATATTTACATAAGAAACAAATCAATTAATCTTTGAAAGTTAAAAAAGACGATAAAATATAATAAACTTTAACTTATTTTACAATTTATATTTCTTTGCAATTAAAATATTCAAACAAAATAAGAAAATTACTGAACACATACCGGAAAATTAAAATCAATTAAATTATTCCGCGAATAATAAATTTAATTAGATTCGAGCTAAATTTGATAAATCTTGAAAAATATGTATTTTAAAACCGAACAATTTTACTATTTTAATTTGCCATATTTTCCGCCAATGAAATTCGATTGTGAAAATTAATTCTCTCAGCTCAGTCAGTCGAGAGTCAACACTAAATCATTTGTTATAATTGACATCGGTGTTTTTTATTTGATATTTTTACAAATCGAAAATACAATTGATTTTCAATTTTTTTCAAAAATAAAAAAAACATCGAAAACCAAAAAATGTCTATCAAAAAGAAGTTGATTTCTTTGAGATTAATCAACTTAATTTTAGTTTAAAAAATAAAAATTAACATTAATAATTTTATTGACAGAAAATCTTTTTATAGTTATTGAGGTTATGCTGGTGAAATTGAAATTTTATTGACAGATATTAGAATTATTAAATAAACAATTAAATAATTTAATTTCAGTCAATCAACTTAATCCGACAAAATCACAACGCAAAAATTACTTTTTCAAACTGTTAATGATTTTATTATCTTTCAATGTAAAATTTATTCATAATTAAATTAAAAATATAAAAACTTTTATTTACGAATATATTTTATTATTGTAGGCAATATTATAAATAAATAGAATAACAAACATAAATATAACATTATCGATTTTTTATACTGTTTTGTAATCATCTTTGTAATCAATTTGTTTTATTAAATCTATTAATATTAGGGTTATATATTTTTTAGTATATAAACAATAAATGTAAAAGTAATAAAAGTTGAGAATTATTTAAGAGATTATAAAGACAAAATACATTTATTAATTTTATTATATATTTGCATATTGAAAAGTATTTTTAACGTATTATTAAATTGATTAAATGATTTATTTATTTTATACTTTAAAATTTTATCATTACTTTTTTTCCATTTCTCCTTCACGAATAAACGAAATAATATGACGAAAATATTATTATGTAATTAAAGCAACAAATACACTATTTGTAAACATTTTGCGATTGTTATATTCAAGTATTTACTTGTTCTATAATTATTAAGTCACTTTGAGATAGTATTATATACTATATTATTATATACTAAATTATTAAATTATTATATTAAATATATTAAATATATTAAATTACTATATAATATATAGTACTTTAATATCATTATGAATCAGACTGTACTTATTATGTAATATTGTATTAGTCTTGGTCGAGTTTTGGTGTACATAATCACTGTCAGAAAATGTAATAACTATAATTTTAAATTTACATGTTAACATAATATTATAAAATTTGTTTTTATTACTCATTGGAATTTTATTTCAAATACAGTCAAAAAAATGTTTTATTTATTTAAATATTTATTTATTATTTCAGCTTTTTTTGATTATATTTATCATCTTTCTGGAAATATTGTAAAATTTAATTTGAATATTCTATTCATAATTAATGAGTTTCATCACACTATCCAAATATAAACTTTTTCAAAAAAAACATAATTTTCGTTAATAAACAGATGAATTATTATTTAATTTAACAAAATTAATTTACTGTCTATCAAAATAGGTTTAATTAATTTTGTACTATTTTTGTTATGTCAAGTTTCCGCATCTGGTATTTATAATATCTAACTGAAAACCATACTCTGATCAGAGAAATATTTTGAAACGCGGTTTCTTTATTATTATTATTATTATTTATACAATTTAAAGAAAACACATAATGTAATTATAATGCATACATTGGAAAGACTGTCTGTCATCTCTGTACATGAGTATGCTAGCATGCTCGATTGAGTATACACAGTAATATTATTGATCTTCATATGCTATGTGAGTCGCAAAGAGATAATTTTAAAGTGTTGTTTTTGAGTTTCAAAAATTATTAGGAACGTATCGAGGTTAAAATAATCTAAAAGCTAAAATAAAATAATTTAACTTTAAAATTTATATTATCATGCGTTTTGAAAGGTTTTAATAGACTTCTTAGGATTACTGAAATTTTATAAAAAATTTGTAATTAATTGAATTTGATTTTGTAATTAGTTATCATCTTAATTTGAAATTTACGGCCCTAGAAGACTAAAAGCTGTAGGGATTTTATCTTTGAAGTAATATTTACAGAATTTTATTTGATAGCTAAATAATTGTTTAGAAACACCCAGTTAAATATAAAAGATGATACACTTGAAAGACAAAAGAAATAAAATAGTTCTGTGGAATACACTATCTAAGATCTCATGAGGTAATGGTAGATTTTTATTTTATGGCATATAATTATCAGAAGAGCTTAAAACTCTAAAAAAACATATATGTATATGTTACTTTCAGTTATTCAATTTTATGACAATATATATTTTATGAAGGATAATATATATAAATGGTATCAACAAATAGATGGAGTCGCTATGGGTTCCCCTTTAGCACCAACGATGGCATCAATATTTTTGGCTAGTTTGGAAAAGAAAATTGCTTCTTTCCAATTTGAAAAAACCTTTTGTTTATAAAAGGTATGTGGATGATATTTTTCTTATATTTGAAAACCAGAAACATGTAGAACCGTTTTTGCAGTTTATGAACAGTTTACATAAAAACATTGTATTCACATGTGAAACGGAGAGAAAGTCATCAATTGCGTTTTTGGATTTGTTAATTCAACGCAAAGATAAACAGTATGAGACAGAGATTTATAGAAAATCAACTGATACTGGTCTTTATACTTCTCCAGAAAGCTTTTGTGAATTTAAGTATAAGAGAAATATGGTGAAAGGATTGATTTATCGTTCATGGGCTTTATCTTCTACTTTTGCTAATTCGGTAAAAAGTGTTGATAAATTGGTTGAGTTGTTGATAAAGAATGGATATTCTAAATCATTTTTATTGTTAATGATAAAAGAAACTGTTGATAAATTGATTAAAAATCCTAAGGATCCATGTTGTGGAAAGTCTGAATGTAATTTGTCGGATGGGTGTGAATTGAGTGTTGATCTGGGTGATTGTAAAAATGGATATAAAAAAATTGAGCCTAAATATGTGTTAGTATTGCCGTACTCTGAAGGCTTTACAAATTATAAGAGGAAGTTGGGTAAACTGATAGGAAATTTAGAGTATAAGATCGTCTCTAATTCGTGTAAGGTACGCAATATGTTTATTAATAAATCAAAAACTCCGGTTGGATTGTGTTCTGATCTCGTTTATCAATTTACATGTAATGGGTGTAATGCCACATACATTGGAGAGACTTCCCGTCATCTCTGTACTCGAGTTCTAGAGCATTGTCGATTGAAGGGTTTGACCAATATTAGTGAACACAATAGAGGCTGTAAAAGTGATATCGGAATGTCTGATTTTAGAATTTTGTTGAGAAGTTTTAATAGTTATTGGGAACGAGTGATATGTGAAGCATTGCTGATAAGGTCATTGGATCCAAAGATTAATGTGCAGAGTGCTGTGACTACGAATGTGTTGAATGTTTTTAAATAGTTTACGTATGTTAAATCATGTTTGTTTTTTTAATATTATTAAAATAATTGAAAATTTTAAATTGCATTAATTTTTAAAAAATTAGAATATAAGTAAAAAATTTAAAATTTAAAATTAATTTAAAATATATTTTTAAAAATATTTATTTATTAAAAAATTAAATTAATAAAAAATAATTTGTTTAAATTAAATGTTAATTCATAATATTTTTAGTTGGTTTTGAGTACCTGAAGATGATAGCTGTGCTGTCGAAATATATCGTAAGAAAGGTTTTTTATTGGCGTTATCGTTTAATATATAAAATTGTTAGTTAATATTAACAAATAAGATAAAACTGAAAAACCAGACCAATTCGAGTAATTAAAGAAAAAAT
Source organism: Schmidtea mediterranea (assembly GCA_022537955.1). Classification (NCBI taxonomy): domain Eukaryota; kingdom Metazoa; phylum Platyhelminthes; order Tricladida; family Dugesiidae; genus Schmidtea; species Schmidtea mediterranea. The sequence continues at coordinate 180,920,950 of CM039679.1, read as the reverse complement.
AAAATTAGTCTTTTCTATATTAATTAACCTTTTACAATTTTCTTTTTAATAATATTTTAGTCAATTTTTTTAATTTAAACAATTGTAAATAAATCAGTTTTGTCAATGAACTTAAGCTTTTTGTTTAATATTAATTTATATTAATTATAATAATAATAGTAATAATAATAATAATATTTATAGTAATAATAATAATAATTCAACAACAGTCAAATATAAAGTTACTGGATATCAACATTAATACAAAGTACTTAGCAGATACTTAATAAAAAATTGATAAAACACAAAGAAATATAAGTACTGACTAACAAACACATATAAAGAACACATAGAAAAACAAATAATTCAAAATTTATTTAATTAAAATCTTCCAAATAAATATCATGTTTTTTTGATCTTATATTTTTTATACTGACAAATTTTTTTTCTGTATTTAGTTTTAAACAATCTTTAAAATATTGATAAGTTATTGTTTAACCAACACATTTTTTTATTCCTTTGTTTCTATTTTCTTCACATTTTTCACATTGTAATGAATATTGTTTTGATCGAATGAATACAGCATCCATTATTGGTTTTAAAATGTAAACAAATCACCAAATTTTTTTATTAATTTATTTAAAATTTCAGTTTTTCAATTTCTTCAAAAACATCCTTGTGTTTATTATCCCAATCTTTATAAACTATTAAAAACATTGAATCTATATCCATTGCATGCATTGATAATCTATCATTAAAATGAGGTTGTAAAATATCATAATATGATTCATAAATTTGAAATTTTGATAGTTCAAGAATATTAAATCCAATATACATTAATTTGATGCATATTTTTTCATAATTTCCAACCTTTATAGAAATCAATGATTTAGAAAATTTTGACCAATTCTTAAAAGATGATTTAGTTAGAATTTATATGTTTTTACATCTTTGGCACTATTTGTTAATAAATAAATAATTAAATAAATTTGGCAACGATTTAATTAAAAGATAACGCCAATAAAAAACTTTTCGTATGATATATTTCGACAGCATAACTGTCATCTTCAGGTACTCAAAACCAACTAAAAATATTATGAATTAACATTTAATTTAAACAAATTATTTTTTATTAATTTAATTTTGTAATATATAAATATTTTAAAAATATATTCAAATAACTTAAATAATTATATTAAAAAAAAGTTTTTTTTAAATAACAATACATAAACATGATTTAACATACGTAAACTATTTAAAAACATTCAAAACGTTCGTAGTCACAGCTCTTTGCACATTAATCTTTGGATCCAATAACCTTATCAACAATGCTTTACATATCATGCGTTCCCAATAATTATTAAAACTTTTTAAACAAAATTCTAAAATCAGACATTCCTGTTTCACTTTCACACTCATTTGACAAATTACACTCAGACTTTCCAAAACATGGATCATTAGGATTTTCAATCAATTTGTCAACAGTCTCTTTTATCATCAACAATAAAAATAATTTAGAATACCCATTCTTTATCAACAACTCAACCAATTTATCAACACTTTTTACCGAATTACCAAAAGTAGAAGATAACGACCATGAACGATAAATCAATCCTTTCACCATATTTCTCTTATACTTAAATTCACAAAAGGTTTTTTTAAAAAATTGATTAATTTGAGGAAAATATTTGGGATTTCTAAATTTAGTGTGGAGAATACTGTGAAAAATTTGAGTCAAATAGTTTTGACTGATGAGTAAGAACGTGTTTTAAAATTTGGTCCAAATCACTGTATTAAGAATCGCTTGGATGAAACAAAATTGTGTGCAAAAATTGAAAGTTTATATTTTCATATATCCCGATCGATGAAAGGCATTAATGGCAAATATCTGAAGAGCTCGTTAAGGGCAAGTACGATGGAGTATATCGATAAAAACAAAAAGCAGAATATTAGGGATTTTATGACTTTAAAAAACATTTAAAAAAATATAAATATCTGTAAGTTTGACAAAGGAAATGGAATAGTTATTCTTGACCATGATGTATATGTAAATAAGTTGAATGATTTGTTAAATTCTCCTCAGTTTGTGAAATTGCCAAAGAGTCGGAAGAAAGGAAAATTGCCTCTTAAGCATGAAGAGTTTGTACAAAAAATGTTAAATGATTTTATTGAGAGGAAGCTTATTAATGAAGAGGTAAGTAAGTCTATTCGTCCAATAGGATCACAGTCAGAAAAACTATATGGACTTCCAAAAATCCATAAAGATGGTGTACCTATTAGACCAGTTTTGTCGATAGTTGGTACTGCCCAGTATAAAATAGCAAAGTTTTTAAATGGATTATTAAAACCGTAAAATGTGATCAGAGTTTGAATGTAAGGATAGCATTGAGTTTGTGTCTTGTATTGCACAGTTACAAAAACGAAGTATGAATGATGTTATGGTTTCGTTTGATGTTTGCAGTTTGTTTACAAATGTACCACTGGTTGATACAATTGACTTATGCTGTACGTTATGGGATGAAAATGATTCTGAATATCACACTTTGGATAGAAGGGCATTTCGTAAACTTCTTGAATTTGCTACTTCAAATGTCAATTTTCTTTTCAATAATGAATGGAATCAACAAATCGATGGAGTCTCTATGGGTTCCCCTTTAGCACCAACGATGGCATTAATATTTTTGGCTAGTTTGGAAATGAAAATTGCTTTTTTCCAATTTGAGAAACCCTTTGTTTATAAAAGGTATGAGGATGATATTTTTCTTGTATTTGGAAACTAGAAACATGTAGAACCGTTTTTGCATTTTATGAACAGTTTACATGGCAAATTCACATGTCAAACGGAGAGAAAGTCATCAATTGCGTTTTTAGGTTTCAACGCAAAGATAAACATTATGAGACAGAGATTTATAGAAAACCAACCTTTACTGGTCTTTATACTTCTCCAGAAAGCTTTTGTGAATTTAAGTATAAGAGAAATATGGTGAAAGGATTGATTTATCGTTCATGGTCGTTATCTTCTACTTTTGGTAATTCGGTAAAAAGTGTTGATAAATTGGTTGAGTTGTTGATAAAGAATGGGTATTCTAAATTATTTTTATTGTTGATGATAAAAGAGACTGTTGACAAATTGATTAAAAATCCTAAAGATTCATGTTTTGGAAAGTCTGAGTGCAATTTGTCAAATGAGTGTGAATTGAGTGTTGATCTAAATAATAGTAAAAATGGATATAAAAAAATTAGGCCTAAATATGTGTTAGTATTGCCGTACTCTGAAGGTTTTACAAATTATAAAAGGAAGTTAAGTAAACAGATGGGAAATTTAAAGTATAAGATCGTCTCTAATTCGTGTAAGGTACACAATATGTTGATTAATAAATCAAAAACTCCGGTTGGATTGCGTTCTGATCTCGTTTATCAATTTACATGTAATGGGTGTAATGCCACGTACATTGGAGAGACTTCCCGTCATCTCTGTACTCGAGTTCTATAGCATTGCCGATTGAAGGGTTTGACCAATATTAGTGAGCACAATAGAGGCTGTAAAAGTGATATAGGAATGTCTGATTTTAGAATTTTGTTGAATAGTTTTAATAATTATTGGGAACGCATGATATGTAAAGCATTGTTGATAAGGTTATTGGATCCAAAATTTAATGTGCAAAGAGCTGTGACTACGAACGTTTTGAATGTTTTTAAATAGTTTACTTATATTAAATAATGTTTATGAATTGTTATTTAAAAAAAACTTTTTTTTAATATAATTATTTAAGTTATTTGAATATATATTTTTATTAAAAGATAACGCCAATAAAAAACCTTTCGTACGATATATTTCGATAGCACAGCTATCATCTTCAGGTACTCAAAACCAACTAAAAATATTATGAATTAACATTTAATTTAAACAAATTATTTTTTATTAATTTAATTTTTTAATAAATAAATATTTTTAAAAATATATATTAAATTAATTTTAAATTTTAAAATTTTTTTTTATATTTATATTCTAATTTTTAAAAATTAATGTAATTTAAAATTTTCAATTATTTTAATAATATTACAAAAACAAACATGATTTAACATACGTAAACTATTTAAAAACATTCAAAACATTCGTTGTCACAGCACTCTGCACATTAATCTTTGGATCCAATGACCTTATCAGCAATGCTTCACATATCACTAAGGTACGCAATATGTTTATTAATAAATCAAAAACTCCGGTTGGATTGTGTTCTGATCTCGTTTATCAATTTACATGTAATGGGTGTAATGCCACATACATTGGAGAGACTTCCCGTCATCTCTGTACTCGAGTTCTAGAGCATTGTCGATTGAAGGGTTTGACCAATATTAGTGAACACAATAGAGGCTGTAAAAGTGATATAGGAATGTCTGATTTTAGAATTTTGTTGAGAAGTTTTAATAGTTATTGGGAACGAGTGATATGTGAAGTATTGCTGATAAGGTCATTGGATCCAAAGATTAATGTGCAGAGTGCTGTGACAACGAATGTTTTGAATGTTTTTAAATAGTTTACGTATGTTAAATCATGTTTGTTTTTGTAATATTATTAAAATAATTGAAAATTTTAAATTACATTAATTTTTAAAAATTAGAATATAAATATAAAAAAAATTTTAAAATTTAAAATTAATTTAATATATATTTTTAAAAATATTTATTTATTAAAAAATTAAATTAATAAAAAATAATTTGTTTAAATTAAATGTTAATTCATAATATTTTTAGTTGGTTTTGAGTACCTGAAGATGATAGCTGTGCTATCGAAATATATCGTACGAAAGGTTTTTTATTGGCGTTATCTTTTAATTAAATCGTTGCCAAATTTATTTAATTATTTATTTATATATTTTTATATATTTATTTATTACAAAAAAATTAATAAAAAATATTTTGTTTAAATTAAATGTTAATTCATAATATTTTTAATATATATGTGTGTGTAAGTTTGATAAAATATATTTATGCAATACTTTACCTTTACATTATAAAATATAAGTAGAATAAAATAGATCTAAACTAGTTGATTTATATAAAAAAAGAAAATTAACATTTGTTTCTAAAAATAATTGTTTTCGAATCCAATTTTGTACTTAACCATTTTTACTACCAACATCTACGTGAAAATCTCAGTACATTTTCTTTGATCTTAATAGTAAAACTATAGGTCTAAGGTTTTAACGCTGCCCATTGCACATTTTATTATTGTTTTCTTTCAGCTTATTCAATACATTACAGAATTTTGTAACCTCTCACCTGTTTTGTCAGTAATTCATCAATATGTGCAAACCTTGCAAAGCAATTATTGTTGGTGTTGATTCGTTTTAAAATTTAAAAAAATAACAAATGTAGAATTTAAACCAATTTTTTTTGCAAATTATTGAAGTATAACAATTTTTTTACTTAAAAAAGATTTCGATTCAGAAACATAAAGACTATTTTTATTTCATTTGCAAAAATGTTTTATTGTTAGTATAATATTAATATATAATTTTAAATTATTTTCTAAATTATAAAATACTGTATAAATTACAAAATAGTTTAAATATACATATATATGTGTGTATGTATGTATGTATGTATGTATATTTATTAAATGCTTACCACTTAATTATATGATTATTACTTGAAATTTTCGTTAGCCTTGCATCAGAATGTCTTATAAAGCGCTGGATCGGGTTCCAAATAACGTGCTGAACCCTCCTCATGCCAGTCCTGGCTGTATAATGATCAAATTCAATGTCCAAAATATAAATTTGGATCATGAGTTTTCAATTTATTTCAAGCAACTCTATTTGATATTGAAAACTAAATTAAGTATACTTGAACTGATTCTATTATATTCGCAAGTAGGTTTAGAAAAGAGATTTTTATATTTGGCAAACCGTTTAAAACAATATTATTAAAAATTGTTATATCATTTACAAGTAACGTCAACTGCAAATCAGAAACCAAAACTTAAGATATATTTCTTTATTAACGAGGAGGATGTAAAATATTAAATTTAGCATGTTAAAATTAATAATCTTAAAATTTATATACTCGAAACAAGATGGATATTAAAAATAATTGTAAATATTTTTTTATTTTAGATTAAATTAAATTTAGATATACTAATGTATGCTAAAATTCAGGTTATTAAATCAAATCATTTTTTATAGTTTATTGTATAAAGTATAAAAATTTTGGTATTCGCAAAAAAACAAGAACCAAAATTTCTTTTTGTAGATTGTTTAAAATTAATTTTTAAAATAATTTTAAAATAATGTTAATATATTTTTTTTAAATATAGTAAAAAAATTGAAAAATTATTTCTTTTTAAATTCAATTATTAAAAATATATTTATTTTAAAATTAATAAAATTGATATAAATTGATGTAAATATATCGCAAAATGTGTGTTTAAATGGCGCTATCTAGTAATTAAATGAAAAGAATTTGTCTTTTTAAGGAAGTTGTTTTATCTGAATTTAGCGTAAATTCTGAATTAATTACAAATTACTTTTGAACAATATGTAAAATGGCTAAATTAAAAGCGAGTTTTAGAAACCTGAAATAGTTGATTATAATAAATTAGAAATTTGAAATATATTTTTTTAAAATTCAAATATTATTGACAATATTTTTAAACCCAAAAATTTAAAAGTCAACATTAAAAATAAACAGAATTAGGAAATGTAGAATTAGATTAAAAAAATCGTCAACACTGATTTATGTAAATGGAAATTAACTGCAAAACGTTATTTTTGGGATTAAATGGATAATTTCTGTTCTGCTATTTAATATTACAGAAAATATTAAAATATTAAAAAAATCAAAATAAATTATATTCATTCGAAATCGGTAAACAATTTACTTAATTAGAAACTCATTGACCAAAAATTAATAAACATTAATATCCGTAATTACTGATTATATATGGCTAAAAGTTATCAAAAATGTTTTATTTAATTTTGCATATAATAATAATAATAATAATAATAATAATAATAATAATAATAATAATAATAATAATAATAATAATAATAATAATAATAATAATAATAATAATAATAATAATAATAATAATAATAATAATAATAATAATAATAATAATAATAATAATAATAATAATAATAATAATAATAATAATAATAATAATAATAATAATAATAATAATAAAGAAGGATAATAAATTGAAAACCAAAAATTTATAAAATAAAAGGAACATATTTTTAAAAATAATTAAATATTTAAAAAGAAAAAAATAACCATGGGACATAATAAAATAATTCAAATAAAAATATCTCTTTTTATATTTTAATACGTTTTTTATGATTTTATATTTAAAATATTTTACCGTTCAACTGATAAGCGGAAAAGTTAACTCAAATAATATTTGTTAGATCCGACCTATCAAATTCCTAGAATAAAAATAATAAAAAATACATTTTTACTTGATCGAGTGCATTAATCTATTTTGTATGAACTATTCAAAAAATTTCGCCTAGTTCTAATGGCAGAGAATCTCCATAAATTTATTACAAATAAATACTCAAGCAATATTTCTATTATTTTGTGAACTTAACTTTTTGGCAATTTCCTGATTGGCGTCATCTCAAAATTATCAAAAGAATATATAATTTTTTTCGGCACCACATTTGCAAATGAAATTTCATTTAATTTTCAATAAATTACTTAATATATTAATTAAATTAATAATTAAAATACATTAATAATTGAAAAAAAATTCTTTGGCATATGAATTTCAAAAGATTTTCAATTATTTTAGAATATTTATCATTAGTTAGAATTGAAAACGATTTTGTAAACGGGATTCCACACAAAGGCGTAGTCAAACTGGGGAGGGAGGCCACAAATTTCTCACATGAGATTGGGGAAATAAAATTGCAACAAGTGTTTTGTAATTCCACTGGTCACTCCCGGATGTGGTTTTTTGGAAATTGAAATTTGGAATTTGTGATTTTAAATTTTGGATTTTGAATATTTTTGTTATTTTCAGACAAAAAAAGAAAATTTGATTTTCAGATTTAAGAAATTTGTTAAAATTTTTTTTAATTACTATTTATATTTATGATTAATGAAATAAGTTGATAAAAAATGTAAGTGATTTAGTGATGAAAAATTTAACCTTACTTATGATTAAATTCTTCGATATATTTTGATCTTGTGCAATATCTGCCACCCTCTGGATACAGGGATATCATCTGTTGCCATGGGCGTCCACATACTTTTTTTTCATATAATGTACAGTAATAAAAAACCAAGACATTTTTTAGACATTTATTTACAAATTTTATTTTGAAAACCCCTGATAAAAAAATAGGAAATACGATAGTAACAATTGATTTAATTTAAAGTTAAATTTGAATTATGTTTAATAGCGCGTCTGTTGCATCACCCAGAATATTTTAAACGACCGGCAAAAAAATTAGATAAAATTGGAAATTCCAAGGGAGGCAGTTGAGTTCCTCTGCGGATGCCCATGTCTGCCACCTTATTAAAAATAAGTTTATTTGATAATTATGTATAAAATTTAGTTATTTGTACTGAAAAAAGTATATTGAGTATTTACTACACAAAATAAAAATGCACAAAATTTTTTTAACAAAGGAGCTGGGTCGCACGAATGTTTTTCCTTCCGTTAATCTTCATTTTTATTTATGTACATAGAGATTCGACATACTGGGTACTTGAATCAAAATAATTAAAGAAATGGTTCTCGTGTAAATAACCTAAATCTTGTCTTACTTTGTTATATGAATCCCATTTATCACATACATGAGAAATCTTTCCTATAAATAGAATTTCGTCGGAGTTGAACTGGTATCTGCTATTCCAAACACTCAGCTTTGCTTCTTGGAAGCTCTTTCCCTGTTGTACTTCTGAGTACGGCAGAAAATTTTCTTATCGATTGGCAGAAAGTACCAAGGCCACGATGTCTGATGAATTTTCTTTTGCTAGTCCACAAAACTTCGCATACAGATTTCTTGTAGAATCTATATCTGTGAACAGCTTCACAAACTTGAACAGACTGAGTCCACATTAGCACTAGAGTCCAAACATCCGCTAGTGATAGACAAATGTCAGCAAAAATAGAGCCATTTATTATGCCTATTGTGGTTTTATTTTTGGGACCCAAGACAATATTTATATTGAGATTTATTTTCCTCTCCACGATGGTTTCACCACAACAAAAACAGGCTATTGTTCTTTTCTAATTCGCACAGGACAGATTTTAATAAAATAAAACCAGCATAAATAAATTAATTGATCAAAATTTAATATCCATTTAATAATATTTAGCCATATTTATTTGAATAACTGATTTAATTTTTTAAATTCAATTTAATAAAATATTTTTATATTTGTCATTTTACAATTTACTGAATCTTTTTTTTAACAAATTGTGCTATTTTTTATTAATTATTTGATAAACTATTTAAGTAAAATATAAATTAATGATCTACTGATAATTCTCAGTAGCAATAATAATAATTAATATATATTCTAGACAAAGTTTTTGTAAAGTCTTAAAGCATTAATAAATATCTTTATAGAAAAAAATATGTTTGGATTTTTAGAGTGCTAGAAAATAAAAATAACTAATTAATGTAATTTTAAACTTCAAACATAGAAAGATCGTCATTTTTGACAGGTTAAAGCTAGTTGTTTATTAATTTTCGTAATATGTATCTTGTATAACGCTATAAAATTATTCTGCTCACTATAATAAGTAGAATATATTACAAAATAGAATTTTTCTTAAATTAGGAATAAAATGTCTTTTGAAAGAAAAAGGATTTATTTTTCTTCTATCATTTATAATGGGATAGGGGACTAGTAATTAAATAGAAGAAAGGTATATCATTTATCTTAGTTTTCCGATTCGAATTGTTTCAATTCTTTTACAACTTCATTTAGATTCGTTTAGATTTTGACGATAGTTTATTTTTTCTATCTAATATACATTTTTGGCACAGCCTTCTTACTACTTGAAATAGCAGTTTTGAAAATTTGTGAAAAATAGAAATAACATTAATAAGATATAAAATAAATGAAAATCGAAATAAAAACTATTGTTTGCAGAATTATAAAATTATTTAAATTTATCAATGATTATTGTCACTATAATTTAAGGACTGGGTTTATTAAGTCTGTTTAATGATGGCTGGTCACTATCACGTATTTTATGACACAGGTTTGTGAGGGTGACCGTTTTAATTCTTTTGTGCATTCAAGCAATGCATCAATTCATTTTAATATTATTTGCTATTTTAACAGACATAATTACATCTTGACTTAATTTTATTGCGAAAAACCTCGTTTGATGGTACTTTTTTTTCTTTAGTGATTTAAACAATGTAAAGCCTCACTCTAGGTGAACGGATTACTTAATTAAAGAATTGCTTTTTTAAAGATTACTTAAATTAAAATAAATATAAACTATGTAAAAGTAATATTTCGAATTTTTATTACTGTTGTTAGAAGCTATAACATTCAATTCTTCAGTCATCAAAATAAATTACTAAGACTATTAAATCCAAATTATATTTCATAAAATCTGATTATATAAACAAATATTCTTGGGACATTTTCTAAGTTTTAATTTCAACCAAATATCAACATACCATTGCATTCATACTTGAATTTCAATTTTATTAAAAATTATTTTATTTTAAAATTTCAATTATCATTTCAATTTTAATATCTTAAAATAATTTAAGTTTCAATTAAAACTTTACAAATTTTAATCGTGAACTAATTTAATTTAGTATTTTAATTTTAATTCCTCACATCCCCCTTTTTTAAAATGTTTGATCTTCTCAACATTTCTGACTACCATCTTCCCATTTTGATCCTTAAGTAAGTAGCTCCGTTCATGTATTTTCTTTATCACTTTGTACGGCCCTTCCCACCTTGCATCGTCTTTATTTCGAATTTCTTGTTTGATCAAGACCACATCTTCCATTTCAAAATTTCTCACTGTTTTGCTTATTTTTGGTTTTAGTGTTTTATCCTCTATTCTCTTTTCCATATCTTCTCTATTTATTTCTTTATTCGAGTACCATTTCATTCTGTCGATCTTCCTCCCAAATATAATCTCTGCTGGGCTTACTCCCGTTGTTTTTTGAACTGTTGCATTTAACGTATATTCTATTTCTGGCACTATATCAGCCCAGTTTTTCCTTCCTCCTTCATTCAATGACGCGTTAATATACTCTCTGATTGTTCTGAATTGTCTTTCAATAATACCATTCGTGTTATGGTGATATGGGCTTGAGAAAATTAATTCAATGCCAGCTGTCTTTGCTAGTTCTTTTATGCTTCTTGCTTCAAAGTTCTTCCACAATCTACATGAAGTTCTTTTGGCGCTCCAAACTTTAATATCCATTTATTTAATAACGTCTCACTAATTGTTCTTTCGTCTTGCTTGTTTATGGCCGTTAATGAGATGTATTTACTATAGTGGTCAATGATTCCGCAAATATATTTCTTTTTGTTGAACGTTTCTTTCAATGGCCCACATATATCCATATATATCTTCTCGAATGGTTCTGTACTCTTTATTGTTTGAGTTTCCTCCTTTGTCTTGGTTGTTATCGTTTTCATTTTCTGACATCTTTCGCAGTTCTCAATTACCTTTTTACTTCCGTTGCTAGATTTTCCATGTCGCAGTTGTTCTGGATATATTTTGTTACTTTCTGTGCACCTGCATGGCACAGCAATACGTGTACTTCTTTTATCATCCTCTGTCTATTATCTGACGGTATCCATATTTTACCTTGTTTAGTTAGTACCGTGTTGTTTTCCATTATGAACTTACAATCTTATTTTCTAACTTATTCTTTATTTCTTGGACCTCCATATTGTCATTTTGCCACTTGTTATATCCGCCTTCTGCTGTTACTGTTAATATTCTGGTTTTAATTTTGCCGGTTTTTGCGTCTTCGTGTTCCATCATACACTGTACACATGTTCCGCATGTTTTCCTGGATAGCATATCCGCGTTTGTATGGCTTGTTCCTTTCCTGTATTCCATTTTAATATCCAGACTGCTTAAATAGTTGATCCATGTCTGGAATTGAGCCGTTATTGGTTTCTTCGTTGTTACCATAAACGTAATAGCTTTATGGTCCGTTCTCAGTACGAATCTCTTACCATATAAGTAGTGGTTGAAATGTTTACAAAAATAGTATATTGCCAATAATTCTTTTCTGGTAATGCAGTATCCTTTTTCGTGGCTGCTCATCGCATGTGAACCATATGCAATGACATGTTCATGTCCTTTTTCATCCTTTTGCGAAAGAACTGCTCCAATAGTATCGAAGCTCGCGTCTGTGTCTAATATAAATTCTTTTCTGAAATCTGGAAATACCAATACTGGGGCGGTTATCAATGCTTCTTTCATTTCCCCGAAAGCCTTTTCACACATCTCTGTCCATCTTATTTTCTCATTGTTTTTTCCGCATATACTTTCTAGTGCTCTTGCCTTCTTTGCATAGTCTTTTATGAACCGTCGATAATAGTTACAGATACCCAGAAAGCTCCTCAGATTCTTCACACATTTTGGTTTTTGAAATGATTGTATTGCTTCTATTTTAGTATTATCTGTTTGTATGCCGTCTTTATTTATTATGTGTCCCAGAAACTTCACTTCTTTTCTAAATATTTGACATTTTTCGGGGTTCAATCTTAGTCCTGCTGTTGCGATCTTCCCTAGGACTTTTCCAAATATGTTATAATGGTCTTCTTCTGTCTTTGTGAATATTAGGATGTCGTCTAAATATACCATCACTCCATCTTTCCACAAGTCTTTCAATACTTTCGTCATTAATTCTTGAAATGTTCCTGGTGCCGCTGCAATACCGAACGGCATCCTGTTAAAACAGAACTGTCCTTCTTTTGTTGAGAATGCTGTTTTCTCTTGAGATTCTTTATCTAACTTCACTTGGTAATAAGCATTTCCCAAGTCGATTGAGCTAAAATATCTGGATCCGTGTAGGATGTCTAAAATTTCATCTACATTTGGCATTGGAAATGCTTGTCTTTCTGTTATCTTGTTTAATTGTCTGAAGTCTAGACAAAGCCTGATGTCTTTTTTCTCTTTCTTCCATACACAAACTAAAGGTGTGTTCCACGGTGAATTGCACTTCCTAATTATTCCGTTGTTTTCTAGATTTTTTATTGCTTCCTCAATCTTGTCTTCCAAATTTATTGGCTGACGTCTCGGTTTAATCATTATTGGCTCTCCTTTCGTGATGATCTTATGTTTTATCAGATTGGTACACCCAATGTCCCATTTATCTGCCATAAAAACATTCTTGTTTGCCTGAAATATTCCTAGCAGTCTCTTATTTCCGGTAACTTTTAAAACGTCGATGGCATGACGTAATCTTTCTTCATCTGTTATAATCCGCCCAAATCTAGCTTCTATTTCGCAAATGAAATCACTACGTTTTTCATGTTCTTCTAGTATACATTTCAATTCTATACCAAATAACCTTTGTAGTTCTACCCCTCCAATAATTTCTGGTATTAAATTCTTTACTATAATGAATGTTACATTTCTTTCCATACTGCCCATTTTAACATTGATGTTTAGTTTACCCATAGTTTCTAATCTACTGTTGTTTGCACATCTTAGCGATTCCCTTGTTTCTAATATTTCGATATTTTCTAATCGATCAATTACAGATTTAGCCATCACATTAATTCGCGCTCCTGTATCCAATAAACAATCTACTTTCCGCCCTTGGATATCCAGTGTTGTACTCGGTCTACCTTGCATTATATTATATGTTATTACTGGACTTTTTTGTTCTTCTACTGACAAAATATTCTGCTCTCTAGTATCTTCTACAATTTCATTAATACACACGTCTCCATTTTTCTTTAGGAATTTGTAAATTTTCTCTATCGTTCTTTCCTCGTGTTTTACTACTTCATTTACTTTACACTCCTCTTTAAATTTTTTCTGACTTTCCTTATCATTCGACTTTTTAATTTCTACACTACTATTATTATTAATATCACGTTCAAAAACACTACAATCTTTATCAATCATACCATCATCATCCATACTTAAATTACACATACCGTTAGCATTCATTCTTTGGTTGAAATCAATCTTACTTAGTAAATTGCTCCGATCAATGTCCCGTTTGACGGAGCGTGCTCGTTTGGGTCATTCTCCTTGTTATACTCGTCTGGCTGGCTTGACTGTTTTGTATTCATCATCTCATCATCAGACTCGATAGCTGCAATATCTTTTCTGTTATATTGTTGGTTTCCCCATTGTCTTTGATGTACGTTCCTTGGTTGATACATATCTTCCCTTTGTTGATAGGTATTTCTTTGAATTCTTCCTCCTGACATCTTCCTTTGGTCTCGATCTCTTCCTTGATTTCGTCTTTCCATATTTGTGTAGCACTCTCTTTCTTTGTGTCCTCGTGCATTGCATCTATGACATTTGATTGTTGGGCATTCTCTTCGTATGTGACCTTCAACACCACATGCATAACATTGAAATCTTCTTTTTATATTACATTCTCTGCTACTGTGTCCCGGTTTTTGACACGTCCAGCATTCTATCACTTTAACTCTTGTCTCTGGTTTCCATTCGTTGATTTCTCTCTTCGTGGCTCCAACTTGTACTACATCTCTATAAGTTCTTCCCCCAGTTGTAGGTCGTATTGATCTCACCGTGTTTACTTGTTCAATAACCTTGTTAACTTTTTCTATCTTCTTTATAGTTTCTTTAATTTGTTCCGCCGTTTTGAGATCTTTCATTTCGATTTCTTTCCTGACTTCTTTATCTCTTACACAATGTGTCAATAAACATTTCTGAATTTCTTCCTCATTCCAAGTGTGTGAGGCCAATTTTTTAGTCATTTTTGATATTTTCTCTATAAATATTTCCGCTGAATCGTTACCTTGCTCGTAGTTCAAGGCTTCTCTTAAGTCATCAATCAATGACGTTGGTCGATGAAAAGCTGCTCTTAATTTCTGTTCAACGGTTTTACCTTCTGCGGCTTCATATTCTTCAATCAAAGTCCTGTCCAGAAGTGTAATAACTAGTACCATTTGTGTCTTCACTGGTGTCTTCGTTATTTCAAAGAACCTCTGACATTCTTTGATAAATAATTCGAGGTCATCTCCTCTGTGGAATTTCTCTGGAAGTAATCTTCCAATAAGCAGATCCGTTGGAATGGTCGCCATGTTAGAAGCTATAACATTCAATTCTTCAGTCATCAAAATAAATTACTAAGACTATTAAATCCAAATTATATTTCATAAAATCTGATTATATAAACAAATATTCTTGGGACATTTTCTAAGTTTTAATTTCAACCAAATATCAACATACCATTGCATTCATACTTGAATTTCAATTTTATTAAAAATTATTTTATTTTAAAATTTCAATTATCATTTCAATTTTAATATCTTAAAATAATTTAAGTTTCAATTAAAACTTTACAAATTTTAATCGTGAACTAATTTAATTTAGTATTTTAATTTTAATTCCTCACAACTGTCAAGAAAAAAAACAGCTAAAAACATATACAGAAATAATTGACATTAAGTTTATGGGAAATTATGTAACTATTATGTAACAAAATATTTGTTTTAATTAACAGTGAAATAAATCCCAGGAATAAATAAAAGACTTATTTTGGCGGGCTTATTTCAACCGATTTTCCAACAACTATAAACAATATTTACGATTTATAATCTAATTCTGCAAAGATTTGTCTCACTCAAAGATTTTGTTAATAAAAATAATTTATTTAATATTATGTATAAATTAAATTATAAAATTAAGAGAACTCAAAAATATAAATGGAATATTTTACGGTAAAATTGTGTTTATTTGTAATAAAAATTTGAAAGTTTTAATTTCCGTTTTGTTTTATTATTTTAGTGAACTCATATTGAACATTGGATTAAATGTTGATCTAGTTATATTTACATTTCAAAACTTTTCTTTCTCCCGATTTCATAAACCCGAAATTTGTGTTGCTTTTTAATTAATTTTCAAGTTTTGCTCCAATGTGTCCTGGAGAAAGAAATGTCAAAGAAAGATGGTTTTGATTTCAAACAATGCGTTTCTAATAAATATGCGTAGTGTAATGAATATGAAACATTTTACAAAATATTAAATTTTTACTAATATTTTGATTAAAACAACTTTAAATTCACGGCATTTCATAAATGATACGTTTCTGTTCAACACTATTTTAAATAAAAGAAATATATTTTGAGGAAATTATTCTCACTATCAGTCTGCCATAATAATCTTGGTTAAATGTTAAATACGGAAACAATAATGATGTAAAAGTTACGATTTAATGATTTAATTAAAAAATCTGAATAAATTTGTTGTTGATTGAACGTTTATTTTAACAGATTGTGATTAAATCACCAAAACCTCACATAAAACTCTTTTCCACTCATTACTGAAGTTTTTATATAAATTTTAAAATCTTTTAAATTAGTTGTTTCTTTGTTCCTTCAATAATGTTACTAACGCCTCTCAATCGACCTTGTTCCTGAACCCGTTTGCAAAGATGACAGGAAGTCCCTCCAATGTATATAGGATTGCACCCATTACATGAAAATTTATACACTAGATCAGAATCTAAGCCTATTTGGGTTTGAGATTTATTAATAAACAAATTTATTGGTTTTAATGATTTTGATACTATTTTAAATAAATTTGAATTGCCTAATAATTTTGTAACAGACAATTTAGAATTTCTAAAACCTTCCGAATATGGAATTACAAAAACATGACATTTTATGGGTTCACTATCATTATGTTTGCAATATTTGTCCTTGTTTTCATCAGAACCAACATAAGGCGATCAATGGTTTTTTAGTCAGTTTTTTTACAAATACCTTAGAATTTTAATAATTTTTAATTATTTTTATTTTAAATCATTTTTATTATTGTTAGTCATATAATAAAAAACTCGTTTCGTCTAAAACTGATTTCTTAAGTTTTGCTTTAATTTTATTTAAATTATTTGCATTCTAGCACAAGTTATATATTTAAAAAGTAGATGTGGCATTTTTTACGATGTTCTTAGACTGAAGACTGCCTTTTTGTTTAAAATTCGCCAAATAGACGCAATTGGACCTTTAATTCATAACATTTGAAAACTAGAATCGGCTTTTTCATTCAAAAATTAATCTAAAACTGTTGTTTTCATATATTTTGTAGATTTTGAACCAAAAATCTTCTTTTTCATCTAAAATTAAACAAAAATAATGTTGTTTAACTGAAATATGATAATTTAAACAAACATTCAAATGGTGATTACATAATAGATTATGCACGTATGAGTCACTTATTACGTCACATGACTTTGATCTTGACGAAGTAGTTTCTCTAACCGCTCATATTGTACTACTGGAAGACCATATTAAGAGTAGATTGATTCATTCTTATGTCTTTCTAATTCAGATTTGATGGTTTCTAGAAAATGGTATATAGTAAGCTGAAGAAGAGGATTATAAAAATTTGATAAACTAATTTGTCCATAATTGGGGAGTTTTACCAAAATGTTTGCAATATACAATTTTCAGTGATTAATTTGTTTTTTTAAATTAAAATTACTTTAAATATAATAGAAATACACTCAATTCTTTTTTTGAAGTTTTTGAAGTTATGCGATTTTTTCACCTTTATTCTAGATATTTTGTATGGGAATTTCGGTTGTTAATGGTTTTTATTTGTTTCTTGTAAATTTTTTCATTAGAATTTTCGGTGCATGTTAATTTCATAAATGCAGAATAGAAAACAAAATATAATTCAGAGAGAAAAGTTGTTGACCAACTTTGAATTTGGTGGGTTTAAAAAAGTTTCACAGATAATACAGTAGTTTTAAATGAAGAAGATTTGTGTATAGTTTAAAAATTATATAATAATAAAGTGAACCCGTATTTCTCCTGTAAAATAATCAGAATATCTAATACAATTCATTTGAGTATAACATTCAAAAAAATTATTTAAATTTCGAGATTTGGATTTTTTAAAATATAATTTTAATTAAAGAATAAGTTTTTTCTTATTTTTTTATATTTTGCTTATATTTTCTTCAACGGCACGAAATTAACTTGCACCGAATTTCCGTTATATATAGGTTTTATTTATTTCTTGTAAAATAGCCAACAGTGATCATTATTATTTTATCTGCGTCATTTTAAGTTTACATTTGTGAAGTTTAAATGAAAATTTCCCTTTTTCTTTTTTTATAAAAGAAATTTATAATTGTTAAGAAAATCACTTGAAAAAGGCTGTACCGAAAATTCGTGAATACTTTATATAAATCTGATTCATAGTCGAATTGCGTAGAAAATATATGTCACTTATAAAGAAATCAGAGGTAAAACACAAAAAAAGTCCTTATAATGTTAAGTTTATTCTTTTTTTTATTAGTAGGTTAAATGTTTTCAGTTTTAAAATAAAAATTTGATATTATCCATGGGAAAAAATGCAACGAAAAGCTATTTCTTAGGAAATAAAAATTGCGGAAGGAGGAAGATTAACAGATGTTGGTAAGCATTTTGGCTTCAGCGAATTTACTATAAGAGTCATCGAATGGTTTAATCATTGTTTCATTCCAGAAGTAGAAGTTTATATGAAGCAGAAAACACTCGAATTTAAAGTTTTATTGATAATTGATAATGCCCCATTTCATCCGCATTTAGAACATTCAAATGTGCAGATATTGTTTCTTACACCTAATACAACGAGCATTATTCAGCCGTTAGATCAAGGAATAATTTCCACTTTTAAAAAATATCATTTAAAACATACCTTCCAATTTATTTTGGGTCAAGTGATTCAGTAACAGTTGCTGACGTTTGGAAAAGGTTTTCAATTTTAGACTACTTAAATCATGATATTTATGCAATCAGTGAAATAAGACTACAAACCTTATATGCCTGCTGGAAAGAAGTTTGGCTTAGGTGCATTACAATCAAAAATGCAACTAATCAAACATTGGCAGTTTCTACCGAAATTATTTCTTTGGCACATGAAATTGGTGGCTTAGGTTTTGATACATACAACAATATTGATTTCGATGACTTGCTTGAGGATAAGGCCTTAAGTAATGATTGTGCTCTTGGAACATTTTTGAATTCGGTCGAAGATCCAGAAATAATAGTAATGAAGAAATAAACGAGCCTGTCCCACTCACTGCAAAAATAATTCAAAAAGGTCTTCAACTTTGCACTACATAAGAAAATCATTTTCTTAATTATGGCCAGAATTATGAACGAGTAATCAAATTCAAACGTGAGATGAAGAACTGTATTTTTGGTTATCAGCAACTCCTTAAAAAATTAAGCGATTTTTCGGTTTTATATGATTTTCGAAAGTTATGGAACGTATTTCTATTTATCCAGAATAAGTTGTGTCTTTTTTATGTTTTTTGGTTTTATGCAGGGTTCAAAAATTATGAAACGTATCCATCCTTATTTATATAACGTAAATCGTGTCTTTGTTATGCGTTTTTCAAAGTGGATTTCTGAGGAACGTATCTACTGCATAAAAGATGAATTGAGTGTATTTCCAAAAATAAAATCAATAATAAAATATATAAAAATGAATCACATTCTTATGAAAATAAAATGAAAGTCTTAAAAATAACTTTTTAAAAGAATCTTAATTAACCAGCAATCTCTTCAATAGTTGAAATCCGCATGATTTGGGAAATAAAATTATTTATCAACTTATATTATAGAGATTAGCATAGAGATTAGCAATTCAGTTTAGCATGATATTCAATACACAAACAAGTTGGTGTGTTGCCTATATTATTAAATTTATTGATATTTTTAATTATATAAAATGTTATAATGTGTATTAATTTTTTGATCTAGATCATTATAAAAAATAAAATCAAGATATTTATTTTTTGGAATATTTAAAGGTTATCAGTAAATAATAACTTATAAGTTGATCAGTTTTAAAAATTTTCATTTCTTGTTATGTTATTTCGTTCATTTAAACCGGAACAGAATTGAGCCAGAACCGGAACTTAAACCCAAACAGGTAAATTGTTATGAACCGCGAAATTGAAAACAGATCAAAGTTGAAAATATCACATTTTACTGATTTTCTTGTGTTTAAAATCCATTTAATTATTAGGATGCTTTAGATATTTTGAAATAGTAATATTTTATCCCTAAAAAAACTACTTTTAATTAAAACAAAAAAAATTGTGAAAGTTTAATTTTTTTACATAATTTCCATGAACGCTTCTCATGAAATTTCTTCATATTATACATAAGTTCCCCTTAATATTTGTGGCGTAGAAAATGTTTTCAAAGGTTTTGTAATAGCAAAAGTCATTGGTTATATTGTCAGGGCTGCAATATTAAAACTCTCTCAAAAACACATATCTGTTATGTGAACTGTCTAAGCCATACATTTTAGGCTTATTTTTACTAAGAATTCTTTATTCCTTAAACTGATAAATAAAATAAAGTTTTGTATGATAAAAATATTTTCAAACTTTGAATTACATTGCAATATATAAAAACTTCCATACCGACAAAAGAGACTATTATAAAGTTTTTCGTTAATTCTGTGAGTCACATAAAAATAGTATAAAAATACTGAAAACCAGTCTAGGAAGGTGGGTAAATATTGTAATCATTTTTATAGGATTTAAAATGTAATTAGTTTGATCCATTTGTTGAAAATTGCTCATTCCATTTCACAGACAATAAGCACTCATTTGAAAATGCCTTAATAATAAAGTTTTTTTAAAATTATAAAATGAATTATTTTGCAAAAGTTGTAAAAAAAGAAATAGAAGTAAAGTTAGTTAATTGCATTGGTTTTTCTTTAAAAAAGGGAGAATTTTAGTATTACGTGTTGGAATAAAGAAATTTTTGCATAACTATTTTTCTAAGTAAGCCATTAGTCATTTATTCACTTTTTAGTCTTTATAACTGGCACTTGTCCATTATGATCAGTAGTATACATATATTTATAAATATATATTTGGCTCATAATTTCTGTTTTAAAAAATGTACTTTTTATCATGATTATTTTTATTCACTTCAAAGAGAATTATTTCTTGTTTACCTCCTATTTGTAATACTTAATTATTTTTGATCTTTTCTTGTTTAAACTAAAAATAATTTGTTTGTTTATTTTTTAGTTTTAGTATTATCAGCAATTGTTTCACCTCTTATTTCGTTACCAGAAATTACATTCATTGAATAATTTATTATTTATAATTAATTAAAATATCATTTAGATATTATTTATTTGCTCTTTAATTATGTTGTTTATATTATTTTTAGATATTATTTATTTTATTTTATTATGTTTTCCGCATTTTACTCAATTAAAAATAAAGTTTTAATTTTGTTTAATTACAAACAAACAAATATATTATTATTTATAAAATGCCAACTCCAGTAACATCATGTCTTTATGAAGCTGTGAATTCCCATGAAACGGATGCGGATATTAATTATCGCTCCGGAAATGAAAATCAAACAAGAACTCAAACATTTGAGGAAAATGTCGATCAGAACAATGAAAACGAGTCTCAAGAAATGACAACAAATAATGAAAATGTCGAAACGACTGCAGATAAGGATCATGAGGACGCATCAGAAAGTAGATCAACTACCAAACGTAACCAAAAGGATCAAGGATGGGGATGGGTAATTGTGTTTGCGAGTTTTATTTCTCACTTGATCAGTGATGGAATTGTTTATTCTTATGGGGTATTGACAACTGAGTATATCAAACATTATAAAATATCAAGAAATACAGTTGGTTGGATGGGCTCAATACTAGTGGCTGTGATCTTCCTCATTTCTCCCCTCACCAGTTATTTATGTCGAAGATTTAGCTACAGGTCAGTTGCAATAGCCGGAACCATTATTTCTACTGTCGGATTTGCAGCTCCATATTTCTACAGTGAATTATGGTTTCTCATTTTGAGTTCTTCCGTGGTTTGTGGAATCGGATTTAGTCTGATCTATTTACCTTCGATTCTAATAGTGAACATGTGGTTTGATAAGAAACGGTCATTTGCAATTGGAATCGCCGTTTGTGGATCAGGATTTGGGACTTTCATTTTCAGTCCATTTATAGAATTTTTGTTAACAAAAGGTGGCTGGCAACAAGCAATGTTAATAACTGGATCATTGATACTGGTTTTAGCACTCTGTTCAGCCTCTTACTGTAACTTTGAAAGCGTGAATTCAACATTTGAAGTTGAAGCCGTAAAGAATGAGATAAATGAGAAAAATGAACATGTTGAATTGTCATTATTTTCGAGACAAATGTCAAATGTAAATGTTGAGGAATGTGTTGACAAGCCTGGAGAACACGTTGAAAAGGTTGAAACTTCTGACAATCATTTGTTTTCCTTACGCTCATATGTGGAAATGTTGAAAAATCCAGTATTCATAATATTTTTGATTTCAAGTGTATTTTCAAGCATCGCATTCAATGCGCCTTACATGTTTGCAAAGGATCGAGCGATTCAGAGTGGAATCAGTGACAGTAGAGGAAGTTTTCTCATTTCATCTATCGGAATTGGGAATTGTTTCGGTAGAGTGGGTTTCGGATATTTAGCAACGATGAAACGGGTCAACCGATTCCATATTTACAATATTACCGTTGTGTTGAGTGGATTGGCTTTGCTTGTTAGTTGGGGAATGAAAATGTATATTTTAATGATAGGTTACACTTTCATTTATGGAATGATGTCCGGTGCATTTGTTACTTTGTCATCTGTGGTGTTGGTGGACATGTTTGGTGAGAATAAATTAGACGTCTCATTTGCATTAACTCTTGCAGTTCAAGGACTTGCAGTTCTAATTGGGCCCCCGATTGTTGGATTCGTTTACGATGCGACTCTTTCATTCAATGTTGCATTTGCCGTATGCGGAGCCTGCTTGGTTTTCAGCAGAATAATTATGTATTTGGCATATGCTTTCAAATCTTTCAGAAAAATCAAATTTCAAGTTTAACTGAATTTTAATTTAATTTTTAATGGGTTTAAATTACATATAAATCCTTTATTTCCAAATATGTTCTTGTAACAAGCGTCTCACAAATAATACGTCTAAAATGCAGTTCATTTTCACCCAAGACTGCATATTAAAAGATTATGAAAATTATCAGACCAATACAAATTTATATATAACTTTATGTAAAAATTAATTCAAAAATTCAAAGCTATTGCAACCATCAAAGCATCAAACAAATTATTTTTTATTTGGTAGATATTTGTTTGACAATGGGATAATTTAACAACCGGCTTGTCGACAATTTTATTGTCAACAAAATTATTTATAAATATATTTCAATTTCAGGAAATTTGAAATAAAAATCAAATATATAAAATTTTAAATAAAAACGACATTTATGTTTGATAATGTTGAATGTTAAATTTTTAAATTTTAAAGATTTGTTTTTAAATTTTTAAATTTTTTTTTAATAATTTTTGGTTTGAATGAATAAATTGTTATTATGATTGGTTAAGTTCGATGCATGTTATTTGGTCTCCGAGATAACCAAGTCACTGAGAAATAAGGAAATGTCTTTCGCCAGACCAATGGCACCCGAACACTGAAATTGATTTGCATTAAGAGCAATCACAAAATTTGGTTTCGGAGGCTCATTCAAAAGCTTGACAAAAGATTGGAAATGTTCTTCTCTTCTTTTAATTTTCATTTCATTGTCTAATTTTAGAATGTTTGATCAAGTTGTTTTTAGAAACTCATTGTCAATAGATTTATATATTCATTAAGAAAATGGAAATCATAGAATTTGTCAATAAATGGCCTTCCAAATGTAACATCTTTTGTATGCTTTGTTGGAACTTGACAGCTTGACAAAGAATACTTAAATCTAATTTATTCGTTGAAATCGTTATTTGCAGTAACCAACACGTATTTCAATTATTTAAAATAATTGCAGGACGTAACGGATAAGTTTATACACATTTCATTCTACATTCCTGTAATAATAATTCGTGATCAAGAATTTCATCTAAAGCAAGATCTTCTTTTATAAGAATATCGTTAATTGAGCTATCTGATTCAAATATTTGGTTATTGCATAAACTAGGTACATTAATATTATGACAAGAACACTTTTTTTTAACTAGACTAAATTGGTTTTCATGAAAATTCATTAGGTCTTATGAATTAAATGTGAACCTGTTTGTTTTCAAGGATATAATATTTAAATGTTTAAAATTTCAAAAAAAACTCAGCTTAATAAAATTTGTTTTAAAAAACTCATCATTTACATATATAAACAAAAAACTCCTTTTATTCCAAATTTTTAAAACAAAATCATTTTTATCATTCTCTGATGTTTCCAACTCGAATTTACTTACATTTAACTTTTTTAATTTTTCTTATATTTATTTATTTAATTTTTAACGGCAGAATCAATTATTGAAGACTTAAGTGTTTTTTTACCTCTAATAAGAACAATGAGAATAAATTAATTTTTTAGAGAAATTATTATAAGAACTTGACTAATTTGAATAATAAATTGTATAATTATGTAATTTTAGTTGAATCTGATTCTCTGAAATGATTTGAATATTCATAGGATATACTCGACACATCCTGAAAATATACGTTCTTTTACAATAATTTAAAAAATAAAAATTAGATTTAAAACATATCAAAAATCTTCTCTGAAATATAAGAATAAAAAAATAAATAATAAAGATTTTTTATAAAAATAAAATTTGCACTGCCGTTAGAGGTTGACAATTTTAAATTTCACAGTCATTTAAAAAAAAATTACTTTGGAAACAATTTAGTATGACGAAAAATTTACATTGACTACTTTTTTAAATTTGTATTTCTTTTATGCTAAACTGTTTTTATTATTCTTCTCTTTTTTTCAAAATTGATAAAATTCGTTTTTATTTACCCTTGATGAAAATTATAGAGTGAAGACAAATACTCATTACTAGAACAATAACGTTAATAAAAGACACTATTTAAACAATAAAATTATTCAAAATATTTATATATAAAAATTGAATTTTAATAATTTTTTACTGATTAAATTTGGAATTTAAATTTGCATGCATCTGTGTGAACCTTTTATTAAGGCATTTTTTACTTTATCCTATTTAAAATACCTATCATAAAACCTCATGCGGCTTAAATTCGAAGTAATACGGTATTTAAAAACATACGCGTATATGTGCGCGTTTATTTTAGATTTTTTGAACCATTCTTGAATTAATTTGTGGCTAGGAATTTGTTTCTGTTGATAATGTTTTAGAAATTAATAAATATTACTAGATTTTGAACTGTTATTATTTTCCTAAGATTTGAAAATGGAAAAATATATCTTTTTTATGTGTTCTACATTTAATGTATAATGCAATTCAAGCATTTCTTTCTTTATATGATTCTGATTCTGGAAATCTTGTAATACATTTTGTGCTAATTTATGAAGGTTATTCTTGTTTTAAGGAAAGGATTAATCAGTGAAGAAGAAGCATTAAGCAAAAGTCTTATTAAATTTTGTTTATGAGTAATCAAGTCTTATTTTATGTCAAAATATTTCATTTTATGAATAAATATTGCGGAAATGGGCTTATATAGTAATTTATTTAAATTATATTTATTAATGTTATTTATTAATAAAATTATTATTATTAGTTTTGTAATAAAAAAAATTTAATTTTAAAAATATTTTTTGAGGGAAAAATCTATTTAATTTTACTAATCTACGACTTCACCTATTGATTTTCAAATTATGTAAGAATTAAAATACAAAATAAACTGAAATTTGATAAATTATTTTTATATTTTTTCAATTTTAAAAAATTAAAATTTTATTGGAATCAAAGTCCAGTTGCAATGATAAATAGAAATTTATTTCAGAATTTTCTTCAATTAAATTTCGACATCTGTTATCATGTATGAGTGATCTTGCTGAATTTTTTTTGTTTTTAATTTAAATTTCCTTAATCTCAACCATTTTTATAAGAAAAAATTAAATAATTTTAATCTGGCAATTTTTTATTTCCAGTTAGACTTGGCATTTAAAATAAAATAAATATTTGTTAACAATATTTTTTGAGTACCTAAATATTAATTGTTAATAAATTAAATCATTCAAATTATATTATTAAAGATTATTTATCCTATAAATAAATATAGAGGAATTACAATTTGACAAAATAAAATGAACATTTAAAAAATATATAATTTTTAACATTATTGTGATTAATTTAAAATCCTTTATTTATTATTTTAAACATTTTTAAATTTTTATTTACAGTTTTAAGAGCTAAATTTATTGAGTTACTTTTAAACTCATTTGGTGTCTTGAATAGAAATATAAACTTATTATTACTTGTTTTTTTGGCATATTGGCCAGCTTAAAGTCGATGACAAAATAATTATAAAAATATTCATCATTATTTTGGAAAAATTGAATATTAAATTTTAATTTTAAAGGATCAGAGTGGCTCGAGTTCGAATTATTTGAAATAACACTTAAAAAAGGCAATGTCAAAAATTTGTGTTACATAGAGAAAAAAATGAATCAAATAAATATTATTAAAATAAATAAAATTAGAAAAGGTAATTACTTATTTCTTGAATTATAATTGACTTCAGTTGAGTTAAATTTCCAATGTTTGTTTTACTGAAAATGAAAATGAAAGATCTTAATAATTTATTATTTTGGTATTTCGATAAAGAGATAATTAACCGTTTATAGGGTATCATATTTTATTGTTAATTTTTAAGGAAAATTAAATTTAATTAAATTAATATCAGTCTATTAAGCAAAAAAAAAATAAAATTTTTTTTAATTACTTGTATGAGACTCCATAGGGTGGTCAATAATAATTATAAGTTGTTAAAGATCACTTTAGATCGAAATTAAAAAAAGAAAATAACCTTTATTTGTAATGGCATTAATATTTGTCACTGTCCTATAAAGAGTTAAAATAAAATTTCAAAGAACCAAAACTGCTTTATTGGTATTTTTGAAATTTTATTTTAACCCTTTATAGGACAGTGGCAGATTTTAATGCCATCACAAAAGTTTTAATCGTTTTTATTTTTGATTTTATGAAATAAAAGGTTCCTTGGTGCTCCTTTGATCTTTTCTTAATAAATGAAGTACTGTCCGAATTGAAATGAACTTTATAAAATTATTTAAATTTTAATGAAATTGGTTTCATTCGGAATTAAAATTATGAGAAAAAACTTACAATTTGCTTTAATAAAATAGTTTAGTGAAATTATTTTCTCACTTATTCCTTTGATTTTCATAAGCCATACGAAAAGCAACAATAATGAATTATTGCGAGTCTGGATAGGATGGTTTGTCTTGTAAAAATTTAACAATGCGAAGCTATGAATTTTCAATAGGAAATTAAACCAAACATTAGGAATTTTTAATTAATTTATTTAAATTTTTAAAATAAAAAAATATTGATAAAATATGATTTATTTTTGGGTAAAATAAATAATTAGTTTTCTTCGTATTTGACTTGTTTTTAAAATATATTTAGTTTTGATTTTACATCAATGCTTATATCTAACATAAATTTCAAACAAATCAGTAATATTTGATATTAGTTTTAAACAAAAATTAAAAAACTTAAAATTCTGTTAAGATGCAACTTGTATCGAAAATGTGATATAAGTTATGATTTTCTATATCAAACAAAACTACAATTACAAATAAATATTATTTATTATAATTTGACAGGTAAATTATTTTCACGTGAAATCCAATGCAACTTCTAACTAGTTGAAATATTCGATCCCGTCTGGCCATGGATAGGTCAGATTTTGGATTTGATCAAGATTGGGACGAGGTATTTTATAAAGTATAGATCATTGTTTCTCAACTACATTTTCAACATATGCCTATTTCCTTATAGTAAAGATGTCTATATTCGGAATTGATAGAAAATAATGGAAATAAAATAAAAGCACGGAAAATAAAAAATGAATAAAAACATCAAAAATATTTAAAGTAGACAAAAATTAATTAAAATTTATAAAATTTGAAAATTAAGATTAATTGTGGAAACGGGTTGGGTTGAACACAAAATCAATGATAAACTTAAATGTAAGTAAATAGAATAATTAATTTGATTCAGATCAATTACACCAATTAATAAATTCCACTTTTCAATGTATTTCTTCGGCATTTTCCATAATTTCGGGTAATATATAATTATCTTTCTAATTTTTAAAAAGGTTTGAAAATATACAAATTTTTAGTCTTCCCTACTCATGAGAAAGGTGAAATGTAATTTAACGCTTCAAATTTCCTCAAATTGTGGATTTTAATAATACAAAATACCAGTAATAAATGATAAATATAAATGATGTGTTTATATTTTATTTATTTTATTGATTGTTCAAATTTAGTCCCAGGACCTACAAAAATAAGCAATTTGTATTTCAACAAATATTTTTTTCTAATTTACAACTAATATTTCTAAAAACCAATAGGCAACATTTATATGTATCACTTAATTATTATTATTATTATTATTATTATTACTATAATATTATTATTATTATTATTATTATTATTATTATTATTATTATTATTATTATTATTATTATTATTATTATTATTATTATTATTATTATTATTATTATTATTATTATTATTATTATTATTATTATTATTATTATTATTATTATTATTATTATTATTATTATTATTATTATTATTATTATTATTATTATTATTATTATTATTATCATTATCATCAAAAAAAAAATATTTATTAGTTGAACTTTTTTGAAAATCAATAATTTCTTTTAATAAAATTATTTTATTTTTATGAAATGATTTAGATTTAAGATTGAATACGTAAAGCAATCAAATTTGACATGAATGAATCTATGAGACATAATTTATAACTTTAAATAAATTAAAATTAGTTGAATTTCTATTGACAAAACTGGCCAAATTTGTGGATTTCATGATTTTGCGAGTTTCCTATGTTGCTTGTTCGCAGATAATTTTGTAAACATCTCATTTTATTTATATTAGTAAATATATTTATAATTCATAGAGTTTGTGGGATAAAGTTTCTGGTACAATTACTGTGGTAGTGTTTAGTTTGTGGAAAACTCACTAATCAAAATAAGGTGTGTGTGATAGAAGGGTTTCGAAATAATTTATTGGTCATCTGTATCTAGTTTGTCCCACCGCCGGTTCGCAGTTCGAATCTCGCTGGTCTTAGAAAACTTTAAAAACATAATTTGGAAGAATTGGAACATGTTCGTTTGTTCTTGTGATTAGCGGAGAAATGCGCATCTGCATGGCGTAGAATTTATAAATTATGATACTAATTATTGATTATTTAATTGACATTGTTGTTATTCTGTTCCGTGAACTTTTGAGTGCGTTTCAGTTTATTTTTTAGAATAAAAAATAATATTGTTATCAGTCCGCGTAAAAAAAGCAATGGTTTTGTGGTCTGCGGTGAGTTATAGATGGATAAATAATGATCTATAATATATAAAATGCTTCGTCCCAATCGTGATCAAATTAGAATCTGACCTATCTGTAGCGAGACCTCATCGAATATTTCAACTAGTGTAACATTAGAAATTGCATTGGATATCACTTGAAAATCATTTTACTGTCAAATTACGTAATATTCGCATGCTTTCTAAAGGTACCCGGAAAACTTCATCAAAAATAATAATAATTTAACAATATTCTTGTATACATAAGATAAGATATAATCATAATTTATAATATATAGTTATATGTGCATATAAAAATAGTTTGTTTTAATATACACATACATAACGTCATAAGAGAACATATTTTAAATTTATTTGATAAATCATGCTACATCCTGTCGATTATCGAAGTGTTCTTTATTTTGAGGGATGATACCATTCCAAAATATTAGATAAATTACAAACAACTTAATTGGATATATACCCTTCTCGTATCAAAAACTGCCATTAAATTAGGCAGTTCAAGATTGATAGTCTTTGAGTGTTTAATGATGAGAAAATTGATGATCCTTGTGCAGTTTCTAACCAAAAAATAAGAAGAATATTTACAAATCGTGAAGAAAGAACGCCGAATCACTATTAAAAATCTATATCAACGATTGAATGTGATTACTAGAGATCCTAAATGAGTTTAGTGTAGGAAGATTGGCATTCAAGTTAGTTTCATGTTTTTTTCTCTGAGATGTGCAAAAAACGCAGAAGATGCAGCCAACAAACTTGATTCTTATAGTCTCGATCTTGCACTTAGTGACTTTTATCTTGAAAGATCAAAGCCCTCATTCTTTTCAAAAATGCCTTTTAGAACTTTTGTATCGCTGGAGGAAATGTTTGGACCAAAATGAGTCCTATATTAAAAAATCAAGTCTATATTATTGTTCTTATATTATATTTTACCGTTTCTCTTGGTCTCCTCTAACCTCTAATCTGGGAACATTGAATGCACCACGTATATAAAAAATGACAGTCTGTCAATCATAATTACATAAAATAAACTGTCATTAATTTGTTACTTCAACTTAATGAATTACGTCTTCCAAAAGAGAGACAAGTTTTTAAAAATTAGTTATTATTTATTCAGTTAAACATCATTTTGCTTTATTTATTTGGTAGTATTGTGAATCTTAAGTGTTGCTGATATCGGATTTGTCACGAAAAGTCATTTAAATGACACCCTGACAAAATTAAATATTTGACTTTCAATTTTCTTGTATAATTACAAATTGACAAGCTTTCAAGGTAATGTTAAAACTTATCTCGTGTATCTTTGTTATTTGATGATTTAATAATATATTTTTCCATAACCTAGTGGAGTAAAATTTGAATTGAGTGACTCTGGAATTTCCAATGAACGTCAAGGTTGAGCTTTCACAGCAATCGATTGCTTGTGCTTTGACCTTCAGATCGCTTGGTTATTGTAGCGTTCTTCGGTAATTCAACTTTATTTAGACCAAATACATGAATGTCAAGGCGAAATGTGAAGTACATGATTCAAATGATGTTAGAAATAATGGATTCACCAGCTATTTATTTCAATTCAAACAGTTCTATCGTTGTATGTGTCTGGCCATGGAATGGGTATTGTTTTAGAGTCTACCAAATACTGTGCCAATTTATGAGGGTTATGCGTTATGTCATGCAATTTGCAGAATGTATTTAGTGGCAAAAGATTTAACAGATTATTTGATAAAAATCCTAACAGATGAGGTTCCATCCAAAAGAAATGAAGCAGAATCAACGTGAATTTAACGATTGCTATACAGAAATTTTAATATAAACAAATAATATTAAAATATATATTTGAGTTTATCAGTGGTTTTGATTTTAAGGTGACATTATTAGTGAATGTCTATTATTAAATGTAGAAATTTCATTTAGAATCATGAAATAATGAACCAAATAATGACGAAATAATTTAGAATATAATCTATCCGACAATCGAGAAATGAAAATCTAATATATATTTTACCTACAAATACGTAATTTATCATATCCAAATTATAACTTCAATGTTTTATTTAATATTTCTAAAGTAATTCTGATTTAAACAAATTTTAAGAAAAATTGTCAACCTATATAACCCGCAAAATACTCTGCATTATCGTGAATTCTCGTAATACGAGCTATTATGCCTATCAAAAAATATAGAAAAGTGTGCCAAATATGATAAAATTGTAATTTTATAAATATTATAGATTTAGATATTTAGTGACCCGCGAAGGCCTAACAACTGGTCCATAGACCTAAAAGAAAATTTTCGAATATTTCTAATATACATATTCAAAATTTGACTCCATTAAATCAAAAATGCTCTAAAAGGCGTTGGCGGAGGGGTTAATCACGACCCGCTACGCGCCTTTGGCACCATCGTTTATGCTTGGGGTGACCGCCATGGGTGTGGGAAGACCCTAGTGACACCCCTCCTCCGAGCCTCTGGTCTGTCACCATCTCCAGATTTCTTTGCTTTGGCCCTTGACTAAATCTAATTAAATAACCCTGATTTAGATAATGAATATTTGATATGTGCACCATATATAGTTAAAATTTGCTAAATGGTCAAGATGTAAATTGAAAAAATTATTTAAATAGAGGAAGATGAAGAAAGATTTAAATATTTTTGTCATATGATTTTAAAGTTTCAAAATTTGTTTAAATAATAAAATATTGTTATTATTTGGCAATTAATAAAATTTGGCAGCTAATATAGAATTTTTATTGATATTGAAAATTTAAAAATTTAAAAATATCTCTTTATAAATTAAATAAATTTTATACTATAAAAATTTTAAAATATTAAAAATTAAATTTTTTTCAAACCAAAAACATTTTTATTTATCCTAAATTTACCAATATATATACAACTATTATTAGACAAAGTTTAATTGGAGATTTTTATTTTTCACTAAGAGATTTCGTTTTCTTTACTAAAACCGAAAAGTTCGTTTTGTAATTTAGTTCAAAAATTTACAATCCAATTATTAAATACATTTTTCATATAATTTGCATAATTATAATCGTTGATAAAAATGTTAATAAAATACATATTATGATAATTTTTTATAAAATAACACAAATCGTTTTAAACTGGAAAATTTTCCACAAAATGAAAAATAAAAAATAAATGTACATGTGATTATCTAATAATTCTAATCTTGATATTTATGCAAATTATTTCAATTATTTTTGCGATGAAATTTTATTCAGTTTTGAAATATGAAACGAAATTTTGTGGAATTCACCAATTTAATTTTAAACATAAATCCTGTTAAGTAGTTTTTAAATAAAATTTGACTCATTTTGTTTAAATTGATCGGATTTTGAATTGCACTTATAATTATAAAATATTTTTTAATTGTCATTTTACACTTTAATTAAATTGAAATTTTTGTACGTTTTTTAAAATTGTATTCTCTCAAAATCTCAGATCAGAAAATTCTAAATAAATATTGTAATTAGTTATTTTATAAATGTTTATATTTCGTATATTAAATCAGGGATATGGTTTATAGGTCCCAGCTATCTTAAGTATCAAAGAAAATGTGTAAATCGCTAACCAGAGTATTTGAATTACAAGATCTGTGAAGTTACACATTTAAAAGAAATAGTTCGGTTGTATAAAAAAATTTTTATAAAATCTGAATTTGACATGACTTTTGGAATCGCTCGGCAATGGGCAATTGGTTTGATTTTTGTAATAACTATCTTTGCACTTATTTTGTTTATCGACATCTTGTTTTTTTCTGGTTTTTGAATAAAATCTTTATTTAAACAAAAAAAACATCTTTGTTTTTCATTTTTGTAAATTTTTAATAATTTAATAAAAGTAATTAATTTAAAATTAGTTTTATAATTTGTACATTATATGACGAGCACATAACCCCTCCCCTCTTTTAGAACGGAGTTAAATATTAGAATTACTGAAGTAAAGGATAGAGGAAACTAAGAGGAAAGGTTTTTTAATTGTTCAGTGTCGTTGAATATTTTTCTATGTCTATGATAACGGTTTTGTAATGTTTTGTTATTGTAATCGTGTTGCTTTTGTTAACTGAGAGTATTTGTAAAGGTCCAATATACTGTGGTTTCATATTATGTATATCGTGAGCTTGAATCCAAACATCTTTGCATTCTTGTAAGAACGACCGTATATACACTTGTAGAAAATGTTTTCTAGTGGAGTCTAAGTGTTCAAATGAGATTTCGGTAGTGCTAGGAAGGAACTCGCCTGGGAAGGCATTTTCTAACCCGAATAATAATTTGTCAGATAAAGTACCAGTCTCGGAGTTTAACGTGTTGCGCCAACCATGGACAGCGAATCTAACCAATTTGAAGTGATTTATAGGCAACCAAGAGTAGTCATTAAAGGGCGGTTGAAACGTTCAATCATGACATTTGTCTTGGAGTGATACGTTATAATGTTTGAATACAAATTTTTGTGTCAAAGAACGGAACAACTAGCTTTCAAATTGTGTACCTTGGTCTGTAATTATGTGAGTGGGTTTTCCATAACTGGAATACCAAGTAGATATTAAATGAGTCACGAGGTTATCGGCAGAAATAATTGATATTGCAACTGCTTCATGTCATCTGGTTTCGTGGTCTATCATTGTGAGAATGTAGTTCGTTCTCTTCTATGATAGAAGAAGTTTCAATAATTCAACATGGAGAATTTTGAAACTATTGGTAGTTGTGAATCTGATTATCGGAAGTTTTACGAGTCTAGTAAATTAATGTTGTTGTCCTTGAACGCACTATTGACATCATCGTTTTCCTCATTAAAGGCCAAATTTATTTTGTATTAAGAAGTTCATATATAGTAAGTATACCGGGATGATGAATTGAATCAAAAGCTTTTCTTGCAATCGGAATGGAGAATGACACGAGGACTTTTTAGTATCGGAATATCATAATATATGTTATTTATCAGTTTCGCTTTTCCCCCGAAATATGTTAGGTCTTTCTTGGAAGGGATGGATGTTGATGATATTATTTCAGAAAATAATGAGCGTGTTAAAACTGCACATATGTCAGGTCGTGAAAAAAATCAGCCTGAAACTTCTTTACCTGAAACTTGATGAGGGTCAAAAATGCATTCTAATAGGAAAGTGATCTGTCATTGTTCTCTGGGTTATCGATTTTTTAGTGTAGTAAGAATAATTAAAGGCTTGTGATCAGTAAAAATGGTGAAGTGTTATTATTATTATTATTATTATTATTATTATTATTATTATTATTATTATTATTATTATTATTATTATTATTATTATTATTATTATTATTATTATTATTATTATTATTATTATTATTATTATTATTAATATTATTATTATTATTATTATTATTATTATTTTAATACTGTTAATACTGATAATATTATCATGAACGGGATAACAAAACTACTCGCGAAATAAACCTTACGTTATTTTATTCTTAAATAAGTTTATATAGTTTTACTATGTTTTACCCTGACATTTGTTTCGAATTTTACTGTGAACTTTAGGGGTGGGTTAAAAAAATTTTTGTAGTTAATAATGGTATACAACCAACTTACTTTAAAAAGGAGGGTCGATGTGTATGTGTTTTACAATTTACTTATAATTTACTTCTCTTTGAATATTTGAAATTTACTTGTTGAACTTTTCGATTTGTTACTACAATTTCCAATCTTAATTTTTCAGTAATCCATTTATTTTTATTTTCAAAAAATAAAAGTAGCAAATCGAAACGTGAAAAAATCAAATATGAAAATTAGTAAAATCCATTTAAAAAAATTTATTAAGCTGAAAATAAATTACAAGTAGTGAATAAAATATCAATTACAAAATTTATTTATTAAAATAAAAATACATCACCAATGTAGAAATTTCAAAGTAAGTAAAATCGAATTTCATAAATGTAAAATTTCCCAATTGTGTGAATTTTGTTTTGCGGTTAAATCTGGGGATTCTGCAAATTAATGTTAGTAAAGCTTGAAATAAATGAATAAATATACGTTGTTACGAATGTCACTAGTAGTAGACACTATCAGTGTGGACTCGATTCCAGGGAAAATCCTGAAATAAGGGCAAAAATTAAAATAAAAATAACTAAAAATCAATACCTACTTTTATTATAGAAAATTGAAATCCTATAATAAGTTGCCAGGGTAATGAGTGGCAAGCGAAAGAAATGGAAAATTAGGTTACCATTAAAATGATAATAAAAATATTGTATTTATTTGGAATATCTCTTAGATTTTTGATTTTTAAGGGTTGTAATGAGAACCGTAATATTAAATAGGAAATTCTTACACATACTGATGTTAATTATATTATATAAATCAAAATTGTATCCCTTACTATATAGTTAATAATATTAATTAATACTATTTTAGATACTAATAAAACCATTATTTTAGGGATTATAGTATATTTCATTTAGGTTAAATGTGAAAATAACAGGAATACATTTATAAATTTTGTGAAATTATTATTATGATTATTATTATTATTATTATTATTATTATTATTATTATTATTATTATTATTATTATTATTATTATTATTATTATTATTATTATTATTATTATTTTATTATTATTATTATTATTATTATTGTACCTTTAATATAATACCTACGAGGACTGTTGTAGAGACCTTCCCAAAAATTATAAGGCGAAAAAACTATAGACGTCATCATCCCTTCCCTCATTCAGACGGTATAATAAGATCCCTAAAAAGAATGTTTTCATAATATTTCATAAATAAATTTAGAAAATTTATTTTGCTTAAACTTAATTGTGATCAAGTATTAATAGAGATAGGCATTACAGATTCATTACTTATTTTAGTGGAATCAAATAGACAAATGATCGAGGAGTGTTGAAGTCTCAACGTGCATTGGTATTAGTATATATATATTCGATAGACAAAAGACTAATTCGATATTACAAGTTTTATTAAATTAAAAATTACCGATTTCTAATCATAATATTTCAAAATTTCGGTTTATATAAAAAATCACAATTTACAATTCGACTAATTGGTGCGTGTAATTTGTATTATGTTGTATGTTGTATAAGCGTGTTTTTTAATACGTGCAAAAAGGTTTATGCTGAGCTCTGCTCCTGTTTAATTTCTCCTGGAGATTACCTCTAGAAGAATGAGTAAGTTCGCTAGTGATAAAACCTTAAAAAATAATTTAAAATATATAGAGATTAAAAAAATAATAGGTGGTTTTCAAAAATTAATTTATTTTATTTTTCTGTCACGCATTAAAATTAATATTACTATATAGAAAAATTAATATATTTTTTAAATTCTATATCAAAATAACTACTCCTATATAATATGAATAACCAATATTATTTATATATTTCTTGTCACACACTAGATATATTAAATTACACAATAAAAGTTTAATTTTAAAAAAAGTTTAAATTTAATTATAAAGTTTTGTTTTTTAATTTCCGGTTTAAATAATATACCTTATAATCGAAATAATAATGTTAAGATCAAAAAATATGAGAATTGTGGGGGACTAAGATCTTAACACTGATCGTTTATCTGACTCCAAATTAATATACCAAATAGAAACTGAATCAAATAAATATAAAATATAAAAAGGTCGGTTGTGATCCTATGCAAATAAATAAGACAAAGACAATTAATTACTTATAAAATTTATTTGGCGGTAGTTCGAAATTTACAAATGTATATGTGTATGTTACAAAGATTTCACAGAAACTGGATCAAATGATCCCTGCCAAATGGCCCGCAAGAAGTCGATGGTCACTATACAGACGCAACGACTTATCCTAAGAAACAGAGGGGAAGAAAGTTTTTGATTTTGGGGCACCCCGAGTATCCGAAAGTGGTCAACTACTTTGGATACTACTTGATTTTAATTTTAATTTAATTACTTATAAGCCGGATTATAGAATCCGCTTTTTCTTTCAATGACATTTTATTAAAATAAAAATAAAAATTACTAAAATCGAGCCACTGGATATAGAATCCAAAAGTTGATAAAAACGATTTCTTCAAAAATCCTTGTCAAATTTAATGAAATTTTCTCTTCACAATTTTCTGTTTTTCTCCTTTTTTTTATTTCCACTCTGACAGCTATCTAAATATCCTTGGTTTGTATAGAGCAGGTGTTTCTCGGCCGTTAATTGAAATATTGATCAATTTGCTGAAGTTTGTTTTCTTTTTCCCTTGTTTAATTAATAAGTGAATTTGCTTGTTTTCCCAATCGATTTTTCTTCTTGTTCAACTAAAAATTCAATCAATGGATTAATTTGTTTTTTCCTTTCAGTAATAACTCTTGAGTTTTCCAATTGAAATGTTATCGGCAAGGTTTCGCTATTTTTTGTAATCGGCCCCTGTACTAAAAATGCTCTTCTATTTATATTAGTTAAAAATTAATGAAATTACCTTATTTATATTTTGCATTAAAATAATTACCAAATTTAGAGCCACGTCATCAGAAATCTAAATATAGCAATTTTCTGATGACGTATTTACAATTTTGGTAATTTTCTGTGACGTATTTTAATTTATTTTTTTTCGTGACGTCACTAAACGTCATCACAATAATTTACACGTCACCGTTTAGTGACGTCAGTATGATTTATTATTTTTAGGCTAAGAGCCTGTACATAACAATAATAATAGTAATAATTATAACAATAATAATAAGAAGAAGAAGAACAAGAATAATAATAATAATAATAATAACGATTTTAATAATAATAATGATTTTAATAATGATTTTACCCTTGTATTTAATATTTGTAAAAGTTTTATAAAAATATATTCTACCACATAACAGATAATAACAGAATAATGCATAATAAATCACACATATAAAGACATATTGTTTATGCACAGATAATAAGTCACACAATTGGATGCTGTCTATTCAAAGGATTTTAGTTTTGGATGTGGATTTTGTTTGGGATCTGATTGTTGGCTTTTTTGGGGTTATTTTTCCACATGGGTGTTGACTCGATATTTACTATGCCCAGTTCTATAGTATTTAGAGAGTACGAAGATCTCCAATGGTCGTACTTCGTCATCTAACACAAGGACATTGCGCAGTATCACCAAGAAGCGATGGCCAAGAACCAAAGAGCCGAAGCTCTGGTACGCAGATGTAGATACATCGAACAAACATGGCTCCGACCCGAAATAGTAAGCAAATTGAGAGCTGAGATGGAAGCTCTGAAAACAAAACTATCAAAGAAGGACGAGGCATTGAAACAAGCCGAACAAAAGATTCAAATACAAGACAGGGAAATTATGGAGCTCAAATTAAAAGACGAGATCCGAGCTGGACTCATACAACGCGGGACTCAACTATTTGCCGAGCAAGAGGCGATAGTTATTCGCAATGTCGTCGGAAAAGATATTAGTATTGTAAAAAAAAAGGACATAGTGTTTCATTTCTGGATTAAAAATTATATATTTTTTTGGATTTACAAAACAAATTTATGAAAATAATACAACTGAAGATGTATTATTTATTAGTGAAAAGATTGTAAACATTTCAAATATAACATCTGTAAATTTAATATGTGATTTAATTCAAAGAATATATTACAATGGAAAAAGAAAAAATTCTATTTATATTTTTCCATATGGACTTGTTTCTCATGGATAGTTTTCTCAATTATAGAAAGAATGGTTGTTCCAATATATTTTCCATTAACATCAAAAATTATTTCAACTATAAGTTTTAAAATTGTTGATCAAGATGATAATTTAATAAAAAAGTTTAGTAGTGAAAATATTTCTTTTTGTTTGCATCTCCGACAAGTATAATTCAATTCTTTAATTCTTTAAAAATGGTACCTACTGAAGGTGAATTGAATAAATTTCTAGATAAATATGATCGAGATACTACAACTAATTTTTATATACGTGATATTTTAAAAGATTTAAATCTTAAATGTAAAATAATAATGAGAGATGAAATTAAAAATTATTTAAATTCTGATAATATTATTTTTAATCTTCAAACAACAAAAGAAAATGGATCTCATTGGGTTTTTTGTTCTAAAATATTTTAAATTTATTTTGATTCGTATGGAATTATTCCAATTCAAGAAATGAAATTATATTTAACCAATGGTTATATTTACAACACGTTACAAGTTCAAACAGAAAATACAAAAATATGTTGTCAACTTTGTATTTTTGTATTATTAAAATTAGTATCTTTTAAAGAAATTGTTTTAAATTTGTTATAATAAAATTTTAAAAATGTATTATGCTCCTATAAATATTGGTGGTGGAACACTGGAATTTAATGTAAATGATGTTATGAAACGTGTAGAAAGTAAATATTTAAATGAAAGTGGTGATAGAATGAGTGGAGAATTAGACATGAATAATATTATTATTTCAAATCTTTCAATTCCAAAAAATGAAAATGATGCTGTTAATAAAAAATTTGTTGAAGAAATTAAAAAATTAAAAGAAGAAATTAAAATATTAAATGTTGAAATTAAAAAATAAAAAGATAGATTAATAGAAAATACTAATTGATTGATTTCAGAATTGGCAAAAATAAATAAAGAATTGATTGATTTTAAAAAATTAGATGAAAAAATATATACTTCTATGCAATGATCCAGAGATAAAACCTTAAAAAATAATTTAAAATATAGAGATTAAAAAAATAATGGGTGGGAATTATTTTTTAATTGATAATCATTCAATTCTTCTCACTGAAGATTATACAATTAAAAATCTTACAAATTCTTTCTTTATTATTATTGGCGAGAATATAGATCATGGTACTCCAAGTCCCAATAGTTATAGTCAATCAAAGTATCCTAGTATTTTTATATATTTTTCTGAAATAAAGTATTTTTGATTTGGTTGCCCCAATAGAGGATGGTCTTCTTCTAAAAAAATGGATCAACTTAAATTAACTAGAAATAATAAAACGGACGGTTGGTTAGGATATATTTATGATTTTCTTTTTGTTTTAAATAATAAAATAAATTTGAAAACAATTAAAGAAATTTCGAAATTATTTTTTGAAATATATAATTTTGAAAATGTCGATGGCCATGTATGTTTTCTTGATCATTAATCTGGACATATAAAACCTAAATAATACAAATTTAAAATGGAAGATAAACAAGTAAAAATGAAAGATGAAAAAATAAAAATAGATGAAGAAACAAGATTAGAATCGGAAAAACTAGAACAAGAAGAACAAGAAAAACAAGAATTAGAAATTCGGCCGATCGCTTCAATCAAACCAGTTCAAGTTAAAAAAACAATTAAAAAGATATATCCTGAATTACCTAGTGCACCACTTGTTCGACCTGTCGCTTCCTATCAAGACAATAGAGTAAATGAATTTTTATTAGAAAAGAAAAAACTTGAAGAGAAATTATTACAATTATAAAAAAATAAAATCAAGATGGACAAGTGCAGATACTGGAATTAAAATTGCTTGTCTTTCAATTACTGGAATTTTAACAGTTTATACTGCAGTATTTTCTGGTATAAGTTTAATTGGAATTGCACCATTTGTTTCAATTCTAATGTCCTCAATATTTGGTGGTGGAAATGCACTATAAGATTTGTTAGGTGAAAGAATTTCAATTGGTTTAACATCTAAAAAGAAAGAAATTTACCGAGAAGTTTGTGAAGAACTATCTCTTGGAATTAATAAATTATACACTACAGCCTCGAGTTGCGTCGTTAATGCGTTACAATAAATCGCGACGCATCTCGAAACAGCGCAATTCGAATTTTAATTTTGTATACATTTGTACCTGTTTTTATATAATAGGTTCCGATAAAATCTGAAATCGATGTTTTTTAAAAAAAAATTAGTTATATTGCTACATATTTAAATAGAAAATAGGTATGAATAGATTAACTATTATTTAATAAGTTTTATTAAACCAAAAACTAATGCAAACATTAATAGAATTTTAAAATAATGAAACAACATAAATTTATAGAATTTATTCAGATTCTAATTCATACGTTGGTTCAGGATTTGGCGTTTGCTTCTCTTTTGGTTGTTTTATTATAAAATTATTCAGAGTTATTTGAACAGCCTTTTGTTTTTTATCCAAGTAAATTTTTTTATAACAGCTGATGGAGGCCTTTACAGCTTGAGTAACCTTTGCACTTTGATCAGCATCTGGATCTTCTGCAACAAATATTTCTAATGCTTCAGATATTAATTTAATTGCTTTCCCCATACCCTTTGTTGTTAATTGTTTGACTTCTGGTACTTCTACGGAATTGTCGTCATTCTCATAAATGTTTTGAGCCATTTCAATTAAATCTGCGGTGCTGACATCAAAATCCTCTTATACATTTAAAATTTCATCGAAATCGGCCTCGTCCAATCCTTCAAAATGAGCTTCTTGGGGTTAGTTAACTATTTCTGTCTAAACTAATGGCACATCGTCAACTTCCGTAAAAGTTGATGTACATTCTGGCCATATTTTTCGCCATACACAATTCATATAAGAGGATTTGTTTTGCATCGCGATCGCAGATAGTTCTTACTGTTGTTGGAGCTAGCCCGAGAGCTCTACCAATGAAAACCGCTTTTTCTCCCACTTGGAAACGTTGTAAAATATCATGTTTTACGTCCAAAGATATTACTTTTTTATTTCTTTTCGTAGATTTTTTACAATTTTCATCTGACGATTGTTTACGATTCATAACCCTATTCTACAATAGGACAATAAAAAAGATTTCAAAAAATCATTTATAAACCCAAAAAATAATAAAAAACAATAAACAAAATGTAATACCTTTGAGAAATGTATATATATTGTAATTGATTTTTTAAAATTTAAAAAAATTATTATTAAAAAACCAAGAAACACTTAAACGTTATAAGTTATACAAACAACTAAGAACTAAACTTTTATACTAATAAATACTGAATAAAAAATTATTTTATTTGCAGATGCATTTAGAAATAAATCATTGCGTTCTAGTTTCGGTTTAAATTTTAATTTTTGAATATAGACGTTATGCTATTTTTTGATTAAATTTTATTTTAAAACTTTTTTTCGACGCATTTCGAAAATTAGCAACGCAACTCAAAATTAGGTTATCAAAATTTTTGTGGCGCAACTCGAAAGGACGCAAGTTGGAACAAAGCACTAGAAGATGAAATTTTAACAAGTCAAGAAATTCAAGAAAGTGATTAAATAATAAATGTAATTTATGAAAACATTTTAAAAATTAAATATTCAAAAGATGTTGAGAAAGAAATAAAAAAAGAAATGACTAAAAAATTAAAAAATGAATACAAGATGAAATTGAAAAATCTAAACTAGTCGGATTAAAATTACTTCAGTTCAATATTCAAAATTACTTTTATTAAATATTTAAAACTAGTTGGATTAAAATTACTTCAGTTCAATATTTAAAATTAGTCGTATTTAAATTACTTGACTCGTATTTCATTCGTAGTTGATCGTAGTTGATCGTATTTCATTCGTATTACATTCGTATTCTAAATGAAATTTTCTTACATGTTGAATTAAACTTCCCAAACATAATCTTTTTTTACATTCTTTACATTTAATTTTTTTAGATGTACATTTTTTACAAGTACTCTTTAGAAAAAAATTCTTCAATCTTTTTATTTTCATGACAAAAATTACATAGTCGTTTTGTTTTTTTCTGTTTTATTTTACCATGTATTTTTAAATGTTTTGACATGTTGGATTTTGAAATTTCCTTGTTGCAAATGTAACAATTTTCTATTGAATTGTAACAATCTTTACATTTATATTTTCTCGAGTAAAATTCATTTAAAATTTTAATCACTTTACATTTACTACAATTTCTATTTTCATTGTTTAAACCTTAATTTTCTGAATTTTCATTTTCAGAATTTCCGCTTGCGGCAGTCACTGACGTTCCATTTTCTGAATTTCCACTATTTTGAAATATATTGAAAGAATTTTCTGAATCTGAATCTGAATTTTAATAGTAACTCATTTTTAAAGATTGAATTTTTTAAATATTTTAGAATTCAATTTTTGACCGGAGGTCTCAATGTATTTCAGTTCAATTTAAAATATTTCAGTACAATTCAATTCTTGACCGGTCTTTAAATATTTAAATATATTTCGTCAGATTTCGTCATTAATAATCATTTCTGGTCACTGACGAAATCTGACGAAATGGAATCAAGACAAAATAAAACAAAATAAAAAAATTTTAATTTTAAAATATTTAAAATGGATTCAAGAGAAATGAAGAAATCGGAATCAATGGGCAATTTTCTAGCAAAAATGAATAAAATTAGTGATGTTGATACCGATAAATTAAATTTGTTTTTATTAAAAGATAAAGTTGTTCAATGTACAAAAATAAAATGTGAAAATCCTCATCTAACTCAACCTAAAATATGTAAATTCATTGGAAC
The DNA here is from genome assembly GCA_022537955.1 of Schmidtea mediterranea. Classification (NCBI taxonomy): domain Eukaryota; kingdom Metazoa; phylum Platyhelminthes; order Tricladida; family Dugesiidae; genus Schmidtea; species Schmidtea mediterranea. Next base: position 180,876,985 of record CM039679.1, on the reverse strand, counting down.
TTCAGTCTCTACAATGGAAAGTATTAGACTTGATTTAGAACTTCCTTTACCTTATAGACATAGAGTTCCAACTAGAAGAAGAAGAAGAAGAAGAATTCCTCATCCAGTCTGGTCAGAAAATGAAGAAGAATCTAAAATAGAAAAATCTAAAAATATTAAAAATTCAAACAAAGAAAAAAATAAAATTAATCAAGTGAAATATTTCAAATATTCAAATGGTAATGAAAATTTTAATTCAACAAAACAATATCAAGATCATGAATTTGAATTTGATGATGATGAAGATGTTCAAGGTGGTGGAGTACCATTATCAACAAATAATATTCAATCTGATGTTGAAGAAATATCAGAAGGTGAAAAACAAAGATTAAAAAGTGAAATTACAATTGATCAGGTAAAAAATTACATGATGGGAAAAGGAAATATAAATTCGTAAAAATATATACAAATTTACAAATATAGAAATTTAGAAATACAAAATTTTAAATTTTTATATTAAAAATGAATCAACAATTAGTCGAAATTGCTCTTCAAAATTCAACTGTTTTGGAAAAAGCGAGAGAACGTCTTGTAAATTATTCAATGCAAACATTAGCTACACAAGCTGAAATGGGTAAAACTTATGCAACTCAAGTTGTAGGACTTGAATATTTATGTAAGAACCTGTATGATGATCAAGTTGACTTGATTGACAAAAATCTTGAATTAGCACAAGAAAATAATAGTTTAAAAAATCATTTCAATGTTAATGAAGAATACATCAAGGCTAATAATTTAAAAATTACCCTGATTTCGGATTCTTTAAAGATTCAAGAAGTCATGATATAATAAGAACCTGATTAGTAAACAGAATGTGCCAAGGCCAAACAGTATTAAAAGACCTATTTTAAATCCATGTACCATTTTTCTTAAATCAAACACTTGTTTAATTAAATTAGAAATAAGTTCATCAAGACATTTTGCGGTAGTTGAAGGAATTTCCATTTTATAAAATTATAAATAAAAATTTAAAAAGAATTAAAGAATTAAAAATTTATAAATTCAAATGTTCAAATATTCAAATCGACCGGAACCCTCAGCTTGCGGCAATCGCTGACGCTCCGGCTGACCTTTCCTGGAGGTCAATTTATTTTATAATGTCCAAATGGTAAAGTTGTAATTCCATCATCTAGAATCCATCTCTTGTCATCATAATTATTCAAGGATAATTTATTTTGTCCAACTAAATAAATGTCATGTTTTATACTTCTGATTGCATGTATAATTTTAAATCTTGTCGTGTCTTTTTCAACACAATCTTTATACATTTCATGTGTCATTAACCTAGTCATACATTTTTGAATTCTTTTATTTTTTATATTATCTCCACATGGTTTTTGAGTATTTAAAGAATATTGTTTTGATCTAATAAATATTGCTTCATTTATTGTATTATTTGGTCTTTCATCTTTGTAGGAAAATAATTTTCCAGAATCATTAAAATATTTATTTAATACAGGATCATCTTTTATTTCTTGATCAACATCATGAGATTGAAATTTTAAAAAAAAGAATCTGTATTCATTTGATGTAAAGAAATTCTATCCATAAAATATGGTTGTAATACATCATAATAAGCTTCATACATTTGTAATTTGGATAATTCCAAAATACTAAAACCTAAATATATTGGTTTGTTGTATACTTTTTCATAATATCCAATTTCAACAGCTGTAAGATTTTCTGAAAATATTCTTTAACCTTTAAATGTTGGTTTTGAAATTGTTTTCATATAAGATTTGACATCGTGTTTTGTGAATAATTTTATATTTCTATACTTGTCTTGGTTTTCCATTGTTTTACCAAAAACTGCATTGTTTAAAAATTTATAAATTGTATCAAGAAAAGTTTGTTTGTTCTTTTTTGCAATATTTCTATTTGTAATATTTCCATTAATATATGGTTCCATCCAAGGTTTTTGTCTAAAAGAAATTATATTATGTACTTTTTTTATTTCCATCCCATGTCAAATATAAAATTGTAACATTTTATAATGAACCATGTAATATTTTTTATCATGTTGGTCGCATATATTTTTTTTTCACTTGAATCATCTTGATCTTTATTTCTTTGTTTTTGCCATGGAGATAATTCTTCATATTTTACAATTCTCTTGTGTGGTGCAAATGGAAAATATTTTGACTTGTCATGAATTTCTTTTGGAGATTTTAAATCTAATTCTATAAAATATCCAATCCTTGAATCTTTTGGTGTTGACAATATTTTTTCTATTAATTCATCAGTTGGATTTAACCATTTGAAATTTTTAAATGGTAAATGTTGTGTCATGATTCCTGAATATAATGCAGTTGCATCGAAATATTTTACTTGTGTTGGATTGTTTAATTTTTCAAGTACATTAGATAATTCATCAATTGAAATTTGTACAAATGGTTCTTTACAATCAGGATCTTCACAATTAAAAAATTATTGAATAATATTAGTTGCTATTTTCTACATCCCATGTTTGAAGAAATACTTTATTAACAGAAACATGTCAATATCTGTTAATAATTCTAATTTTTCTTTTGTTTGGTGTAATAAAATACTCCAAGCCATTGATGGAAGAGAAACAAAATTAGAAGATTCAAGAGTTGAAATTTCTCGAAATTTTTCAAAACACCACGATAATTATTGTACTCGATAAAATGATCATGATCTCTAATTTTAATATCTGAATCTTCATTTGTTTCATTTTCATTTTCAGAATTTGAATCTTCATCCATAAATATTTCATTACACAACCAACACTTATCAGCTTGTTGAAATTCCAATTCTTGTTCTTCAGACATGGCTAGTGGAAAATTTGTATTTTTTAAAATTTGATAAAATTCATGTTCAAGATTATTAATTCTATCTCGGAAATCATTTAAAACATTCTCTCCTCGAAATGAATATTCTTGAGATTCAATTATTTCGGGATAATTACTTTTTAAATAATGTCTATAAGCTGATGGAATTTGATGTGTTAAATTTATTATATGTGAAAAATTTATCATGAAATTCTTCTTCTTGTTAATTTCTGTTTCGAATTCATTAAAAACATAATTATAATTTTCATAATTTTCTTGTGTAATTTTTTTTCTATTTGTTCAACAACATTCATTGGGTTATTTAAAGATTCAAAATCTCCATAAATTATAGCTAGTGGTTTTAATAATATTGACCATTGATATAAGAATAATTTATTATTTTTAGTATTTGGCATTTTAATCTTTGCTGGTTTATTTTATATACAAAGTCTTGCATGTTTAACTTTCATTTTTGTGTTATTGTAAGATCGAAACATCTTTCACAAACATGTAAATTTTTATTATGAGAATTTGAAAACTGAGTTTTTTTAAACCCTTGAAAATTTTTTATCCAAACATAATGATAAATATCTAGTTGTTGAAAATTTTTACCTTTGATTATTAATAAATTAATAGTTTCTGGATTATCCCTTTCAAAAATCCATAATGGAAAAATATTTCTAGATTCTGGATGGTAAATATTTATTCTTAGCTTGTTTAATTTTTCAAATTTTTCAACATGTCGATCTAGAAAATAATCTGTAATTTCTAAACATTCACCTTTTACATCACTAACATCCCAAATGTAATCATTTTCATATTTTCTATATTTTGAAACTTGTTGAGCATGAGTTTTTTGAGGATGTAAAGCTGAAAGAATTGCCCATTGAAAACAATTATTATCAACATTTTCAACATTTATAATATATTTACTTTTCATAATTTCAGAAGTTGAAATATAAACTCTTGGTTGGAATGGAATTGTTTTCCAAAAATGAATTTAAATAAAATCAAATGAAAATAAAGTCATGTCACTTCCAGAAATATAATTTCATTTTCTTACAACTTCTTTTTCTAAACTTTTGTAAATTTTATTTATTGTATCATCTCGAGGTTTGGTGAATAAATGGAAAATGGTGACATTGCTGCAATTGTTAATGGATTGTCACGAATTTGAAGTCTATTATATGAAATGTACAAATCAACACGAAATTTTACATGTTTAAATTTTTTCATTGCAATATTTATTTCTTGAATAATTTTATCCTTTTTGAATAAAATATATTCTTTAACTCCACATTCTGAATCTCGGGGTGTTCCAATTTTTACAGTTGAACTAACTGCAGAAATTCCATGTTGTTGAATTTCTAGTTCGAATAATTCTTGTTGTTTGTTTTCCAGCTCTTCAAATTCTTTATTATTAACTAGGAATCTTTCTCGTTCTTTTCTCGCAACACCTTTACATGCTTTGTAATGAGCTTTGTAATCAGAATTTAAAAATCTACTACCACATTTTTTACACTCTTTTGAATTTACATTCTTTAACCTATTTACTTTTATTAAATGTAATCGACTTTTGTAATGAGATTTCAAAACTTGAATATTTTGAAACACTTTATTACATTCATCATATTTATTTTCTTGAGCAATTCGAATAATTTCGCTTGAAGAAGAATTCGTATCAGAAGAAATATTTGACATTTTTTTCAGAGTACTCTTAATTTTTTTAAAAATTTTTATATAATTAAAAAAATTAAAAATTATAAATTGGAAAAATTAGCAGACTTCCACTTGTGGTCATCGCTAGCGGACGAAGTCGGTCGGAGACCTCTGCTCCAGTCTCTTTATTTTTTCCAATTCCCAATTTTAAAAATCATCAAATTAAATTATTCGCATTTTTAATACTTGTCAATTACCAATTTGTTATTTTTTTAAAATTTAAATGTTCGCATTTTTAATACTTGTCAATAATCCATATGAGCACTTTCGAGCCAACCAATTTCTAACCACCCGAGAAATCATTTTAAAATATTTCAATATTTAATATTGAAAAATTTAAAATATTAAAAAAATTAAAATATTGAAAAAATTAACAACTAAGGTAGTGTAAATATAGAAAGAATCAGGGTCAATTACATTTTAATATTCCTCGGGTTGAAAAATTCCGAAACGAGAACTATAAAATGTAATTTCGTCAATGGTATGAGTTTCAAAGGTTCTATTGGTCAAATTAAGGTTTTAAGGGTTCCATTAGTCAAATTAAACAATTTCTCAGTTGTAGTGGTCTTTTTCGACGGTTTAAAAGGTGCCATTGGTCAAATTAAACGATTTCTCAGTCAGGGTGGTCCTTTTTTATGGTATTGAGTCCGATTCTCCCTATATTTACACTACTGATATTGAAGTGAAAATACTCACTCCCGGAACCTCGCGACAGCCAGAAGAAGTGCCGAAAAGAAACCGACAGCAAAATCAGCCTACCAAGAAGGAGCGCGAAAGGTTATACAGACTAAATAAGGCTCATATGGTGGGCCTCATACTTAACTAAAATGGGATTTGAGTACTCAAGTTGATAAATTAAAACTCTGATTGTGATACTTGTTTTGATGTTCTATTAAATTCAATTTATTAATAATAATATTATTTGTGTTTCATTTTGATTTTATAGTTAAAAATTTAAGACAGCTAAACAATTGAGCAAGACGTCTTCTACGAAAGTTCATGAACCCAACCGAATATTAGGGCATTGTCAGTCTTTGAACAGAGGCTCACCCTTTGCTAATATTAAACCCACTAGCACACAGTAACAACGTCAATTTTTGACGGGTGGCTAGCGGTTAAAGTTCTTATGCAGGCGCTGGGTGGGGATTAGTTAACCCTTAGGCTTCAATAACATTATTTATTACCCATCAGTGCCCAGCAAAATATTCTCGGATTTCTCTACTTCATTGTCTGCTTCAGTTTGATTGTTTAAGTATTCTCGAACAATTTTTGATTCTGTTCGGCATACATAGGTACTTTAACGAGTATTTTTGTTTTATTAAATATTTTTCATTTTCAGCCCATTTTACACTCAGCAGTGCTGGGTCAGCACATATAATACACAGTGTCACATTTAGTTTAAATTACATGGTTGCACCTTCATGGATAATTATAAAATAAAAGTCATAGTGGTTTAACCAAACTCCACAAAGATTTGGTCAACCCAAAGAACTTGTTCATATTTTCAATTATAATAAATGTTAGTTATAATTTTTCAAAAATATTTCATAAACCCAATAAATTTCAATATACTCACTCAAAACTTAAAGACTGTTTAATTTATCATATATATTTTAAACTTAAATATTATTAAAAAATAAATTTTAAAAAACAATTAAAATACCCAAAAATTTGAAATAAATTGTGATGATAATTGTTTTACTTACTGGGATTTAACCTATTTTACGTCATGAGAGTTTGTATTTAATTAAATTTTATACTGAATTATCGTATATTATTAATTTTCTATATTTCCTAGTTAAATTAATTAATTTAAATTTAATCCGTTACAAAGACTTTATTTTTAAAATAATTAAATAACATTTAATTACTTTTTAAATCATGTTTATTTTAAATTTAGCTTTATCATATAAAAATAATTATCTTCCTATATTATTGTATTTTACTAGACAAAATTGAAAGTTGCCAATCTCAAGTATACCCTAAAGAATTTTGTAAGAATTTCAATAAATTAAATAATTTACCTTTCAATTCAATAATTAATTTTACCATAATTGTCATTTAGGTATTGAAAGAAACGGTTTAGCACCCGATCATTATTATTTTGAATTTCGTATTCCAAGACCAAATTGCATGGGTTGCTGTTCTCAAAAATGTAGATTCAAAGTTTACTGTGCTTAAATTAATATTAAAATGAGTTGGACATAATTAAACATGTTTCATTTACTTATTTTCCTTTAATAAATTGTTGAGAAAATAGTTTTATTTTATAAATTTGATTAGTTAAATAAATTTGATTATAAATTTTAAATATTTCTATTTTTAAATATTAAAAGCAAATTTTAAAACCACAAAAAGAATAAATCAACCTCCATGGTAAATTCTTATTTATCTAAAAGCAGCCTTTGTTTATGGTGGCGATTCCAAAGGTTTGGAGTGGGAATAAAAAGCGATTTAAATAAATGTTCATTAGCATGAGGTTCGTATTTCATGGTAAACTATTGTAACATTCAAAATCAGTGGATAACCATAGTTACGGTAGGTAGACTGTTAATAAGAAATTTTAAGGTGGATTTCTTGCTGCTAAAACAACTGGAATTGTGATTTAAGATCACAGGTTAAATAAGCTATTAAGTATTTAAAATTATATAGGTATTCATATTTTCTGATAGAACAAATTTAAAGTAGTATTGATTTAATTACGAAAACTTGCAAAAAATTGGAAAATTAATGAATTATTATGTTTCAGTCCAAAATCATTTTCTTAAATAATTTTATAAGATAAGCAATCAATAAATTATTGACAAATTAATAAGACAAAAGACGAAAACAAGTTTTTTATTCATTAAGTAATAAATTAAATCAAGAATAAAAAATACTTTATTAGTTTTTATATCAAATTAAAATTTTTAATAAAATCATTTAACTATTCGCCATTAGAAATTGAATATTAAAACAATTTCCTATTCAAGTAAAGTATTCCGAAGAAATTCAAATTATAAATTTAGCTAGCGCCTATATTTAATGCAAACTAAGTGCAATAAATTAGAAATCTGCATTTTACGGTACAACATGCATAACAATTTGTTATTGGAAGTTCAATTCTTAAAAACGTAAATTTTGGTGCAACACTGTTTCTTAAAAGACCTATAATTTAAAAAAACAAATACTTAGTTATTTAAATGATGCATTGGACTTAACAAAATTGAGGACCATATGTTTTAGGAAAGCAATTTTCACATAATTTTATGAAATAACATAATACCAATATCGTAATCTTCAATTTCATTAATTTAATTTCTAAAAATGAATAATCAATCTTAATACAAACCAAATCTCTACTTGTTAAGCAATAAATTAAGTTTATTATGACACTGCATCAAATCATTAAAAACTAATGATTTTATAAATAGTATTATTTTAAAAATTAATTATTAGTAAATTTGTTTTTCAATTTTAAAATTATTAATGAAATCAATTTGCAATTTTTAATTAGTTACATAAGTGGTAAATCCACAAACAATCATATTTAACTAAAGGGCATTTATAAAATAGTTACGGTAGTTTGACGTTTTAATGAAACGGTTCAAATATTTATTTCGCTCGACACATTAAATATTGATGCTCCCCCAATTAAAATTGGAACAAACATTTCGACTTCCCTTCCATTTCCGGCAATACCATGACTGTATTTTCAAACAAAAAAACTAAAACCTATATCCAAGTCCGTAGATACCCTTGCAAATCAACTTGGCAAGCTTTTACAAAACCTATAATGAAGATCATTGTCTACATTAAACCTATTCCCTTAACTCAAAATGATCTTCCCTGATTTTATAGTACTGGTGGGTTTCTAGGATTTGATATTTTGAAGCTATATGGTTGTTACCCAGACAACCCAATATATAAATATTTTTGTTTACCACTCGGCACCCGTCCGCAAAAAGTATGCGCTATTACTAATGCTATAATTGACCGAACGATCCATGGGTCCAACGAGCTGCCGATAGAAGGCCTTTGTTCGATTTCGATTTTTAGGTCCCATTCTTCTCTTATTTCTTTTATATGTCAATCTATACAGATATATCATTCATTGTTATGTCCATTCCCATAGTCCTTCTTATCGTTGTTCGTATTATCGATTTTTAACATGGCCTGTACACCCTTTGTTATGTTAAATATCCTCACAGTATCTCTCCTACCCTTATCAATATTATAACTACTATGCTCACTATTAAGGTTACTAGAATTATCATTGTTACTATTAAAGGCATTATTCTAATCCATTGTAACTGCTATTACTATTACTACCATTATAGTTAATATTATTATTATTATTACTACTATTATTATTATTATTATTATTATTATTATTATTATTATTATTATTATTATTATTATTATTATTATTATTATTATTATTATTATTATTATTATTATTATTATTATTATTATTATTATTATTATTATTATAATTACCATTATCTTTACTATTATCATTATTATTACTAAGTTTTTAGTAGGGATCCGCCCTTATTCCTCAGCTTTATGAAAATATTTTTACTTATTTAAAATTTTAGCCGTACTCCATCCTTATTTTACAGTTTTCGATAAAGTTTTTTTGTTATTTCAGAAATTTTTAGCCGCGTTCGCCCTTATTTTACAGTTTTATCAGAATATCATACAAACGATTGAGCCGTGTGCCATTTTTACTTTACAATTTCCACTAAAGTATTTTAATTAATTCGGAAAATTTGAGCGGCGTTCCGCCCATATTTTCCGTCACAACTCAACATAATTTATTTAGTTCTTACATATTATTTAAAATATTCCCTTTCATGATTTTTGTCGTTCGGATTAATCTTTTTCCGATGGCTATTCATTTTAACTGTTGCAACGATTTCGCAATTTTCCCCGTCACCATTTCCTTTTCTTTGTCCTTATGATCTATTTATGTTCATATTATATTTAATGAGTGTCCACTGGACTACTCGGTGTTAGTGATTTTGAGTCAATTATTTTTTAAAATTTTATGTCGATTTTATCGAAATTGAGTGCAAGAAATTTGAGCCAAAAAACCCACCCTCGAGCTACCCTCTTTCGCTATTTAGTTCAATGATTTGACGTTCGAGCCTGTCGTTACGCACAGTGAGGTCTCTCAAGGGCACGAGCTATTGGCAGATGAACCCCACTTACACCGCTCGATAGTTGTGTGTAATTTTACTAACTTGCAATTTGTTTTGGCTGTGGGTCGAAAAAATAAATATTACCATATAATTTGGGTTAAAGCTTCGATGCATAAAATTGTTTATTTGGCATTTCACATAGTAATCGGAAGTTCATTTGCATAACCATTGTTCACTCGCTTCATCAAAAATCATTTAACCAATATTGATCAATAAATTCATATTCTCGAACTCGTATAATTGCTAACAACATATTGTCATTACATAGTTAAATCACTTCCATAACGCATTCATAACATCCACTCATGCTCACTTCGTGCTTGATAATAGTTCGAGTTCGTTCCGGACGCTTTGTGATACAATACTGTTTTTTCTAATAAAAAACGTCAGAGTTTTTAGGAGAAAAAGTGATCCCTACAAGTGAATGAATTTTGCAAAAATGAATTGGTATATATACCTGTTTTGTGACCCTAACCTTGCGTGTTAATTTTAGTGCGATAAAATAAAATTTGACCTTGAAATTATTTGTGCTATTTAACTTTAATTTTTATTATTTTCTTAATTTAAATTGACAATTTATTTCTTAAGTTTTTAATTGAATTTTTCCAACCAAAAATATTTTATTTTAATTCAATTTTATTTATTTATTTTTTTGCTTTTACATAAATTGTCGTTTTTCGGTCAAATCTTTATGTTATTTTGCTATTTTTATGTTAATTTCGTGTGGTTCTTGATGCATTTTGTATTTATTTTATTTTACTTTTGTTGGGCCAGAACACAAACGGCCTTGCAAATGTTTAAATGAATCGGTAACACACATGCAAATATAACATGCAAATTTAAATTCAAACCTATTAAAACACCAACTAAACCCTATCAAATATGTGAAAAAAGATAATAAAATATAAAATAATAAACATAAAAATAAAATTAAAATAATAACAAAATACACCAAGATCCGCACGAATTAAATATAAACATAACACGAAAACCCAATGATTTTGACCAAAATTTGACAATTTATTAAAAATACCAAATTTCATGAAAATGAAATAAAAATCAAATAATTTGAATTAGAAATAATTCAATTAAAAATCTAAAGAAAAAATTGTCAAATAAAATTTCAAAATAATAAAAATTAAGATTAGAATACACTAGAAAAATCCAAGGTCAAAATTTGTTTTACTAAATCAAAAAGAACACGCAAGGTTAGGGACAAAAATAGGTATATATACCGATGCATTTTCACATGAAAAGTAACCAAAAAATCGTTTTTGAAAATCTTCAACTAGTTTTTAAAAAATCTATTAGGTGAGTGAGAGTTTTATTGGAAGCTCTTTCCACGTCGTACCCTCGCAACCTCGATAGAGCTCTGCTTGGATGTCGGCGTATGGAGAGTAATATTTTATGGTTTATGAATTATGGATTGGTAACTTGTTCTTATTATTTTAATAAATTATTCATGATATATAAATTATAGTTTTGTTTTTCTTAAATTTGTCGAAATTTTTCCGGCCCACAGCCAAAGACACATCACAAGATAGTAAATTCAACATATTATTCAGATTCGTGAAAGTGCGTGGAATATCGCCGATGATCTGTGCTCGTGAAGACCCGGCGTGCGGAACGCAGGGATCGGAACGTCAATATTATTCCGTATAGAAGAAAGGAGAAATAAGGTAGTGGTCTTTTGGCTACTTCCTCGTTTCTCGATTTCTTTAAAATCGACCTATAAATACTCTACACACGGCTCAAAATCCCCACACCGAGTAGTCCAGTGGGCACTCATTAATTATAATATGAATACAACGCGCCTAAGGTCAACCAAGGGAAAGGTGACGGGGAATTAAAAAAGTCAAATCGTTGCTATGCGAATAAATCAAACTATTTTTTTTAACCCCAAAAAACTTGAGCTATAGACGTAAACTTAAAATCCATCATGATTATTGAACAATTTCCAAAATGTATGGCAAATAGTAGTTAGAGTCCCGAAGCTAAACCAATCCGACTCAGAGACGTAAATAGATACCCCTAACTAAGATAAATGATCGTCCTAAAAACTTAACCGAGGTCCCGATGTGGTAATGAATTTTAACTCCATCCAAACCAGGAACCATAGAGCTTGCATTAATGACTCCTGATTAACCAGATCTTTTGAGAGATAATTTAAATTTAATTGACCGAAATCTCGACTAGCTCAATACGACCCACGCATAAAAACTGGAATAAGGAGAGCGACTCATAGACCAAAGAAAATGCCACCGTAAGGTAATTAAATCCCATCGATAGGATAATCACCGAAACTTAGTTCAAGATAAAAACCAACGAGATAACGAACCAACTAAACAAGACCTCCTTTTTGCTGGTTCGACGAAATTTCATAGCGGTGAACGTCGTTTGAGTGTCCAAGGTTATAATCAATGAGTACAAATAAAACGCAATCTATCTACCCGCATAAAGTCAAACCCACATCCAATTAATAACGAACTGCAGTTTTATTTAAATACAAGGAATAGGGAATTGTTGCACCAAAACCCAGCTTGATCCTATATCCACAAGGAGTTAATCCTAAAAGAGTAAGAACTCTTAAGTTAAAGAGAACTCAAATAGCTAACAAAACTTGTAATCATGACTTCCCTACGTCCAAATAAGCCATTGATTCGAGAAACACGAACATTTGAATCAACCACTCCACCGCATTCGTAATAGTCTTTGGATCGAGACTCACCAGTCAATGGGGTTGCGCGACATCATTCGAACTAAATTTAACGGTTAATACGATAATTTTAGCCATAAAATATTTATTTAATGTAACAATTTTATCCATAAAGTATTTATTTAGATATGACAATTTTATTCATAAAATATTTATTTAGATATGACAATTTTATTCATGAAATATTTATTTAATATCACAATTTTATCCATAAAATATTTATTTAGATATGACAATTTTATCCATGAAATATTTATCTAACATAATAATTTAGCCACCAAATATTTATTTAAAATAACAATTCTACCCATGAAATATTTGTTTACCCATAAATTATCCCTTCAATATGACGAGTTACCCATGGAATATCCATTCAATACGATATGTTACCCACAGAATGCCTATTCACTATAATAATAGAATATTTATTCAATATAATAGATTACCCGAAAATATCTAGTGCTGGGAACTGATGGGTCCTTAAAATAGTTTTGAACTGTCTAAGGGTTATCATCCCCACCTAGCGCCTGCATAAGAATTTGAACCGCTAGTCACCCGTCATAAACGACGTTGGTACTGTGAACTAGTGGGTGGAAGGTTAGCAAAAGGTGAGCTCCTTCTCAAGAACTGCTAATGCCCTAACCCCCCTCGGGTCCATGAGCTGTCATAGAAGACTTCATGCTCTTACTTAATCGTCCCCTTCTCATCTTATCTAATTTCTAATTTATCTAATCATTAGACCACTCTGTTTCTCCATATTCAACCACTCTAGTCATATCTACCTGTCAATAACAAACAAATTCAATAACAAGTTATCAATTTATATTATAATAGATAAACAATTAACATCTATGAATTACACATGTAATAAATAATTGACATCTACTAATGTAGTCCAGTTAAATACAAAATTTCACAATCAAAACCCATTGGCGTCCAAGATGTGCCCCAATAGGCGTGCCCGATGTAATCTAGCCTGCCTCTCCCTCTCTCTTTTGTTCGGCCGATTCTTCTTACGATTCCTTTTCGGCAACTCCTCTGATGCATGTGAGGGGCCTGCTATTAGATTTCCTATGCCAGCGTCTTTTCCAGTGGCATTCCTTAACACTATTGCCTGTTATTCTTCAGACAGGTTGACACCACTCTGCAGGAGACCTGTCCGGATGTTGTCTCTCAACCTCCATTCTGCTACCTGTTTTTCTAGCTTCTGGGCCTTCTGTTCGGCCGGCCGCAGGGCTTCATTCTTCTGAGCTAAATGACTCTTCAAGGTGTCCAGTTCTACCCTCAACTTGGTTGCCTTTTCGGGGCGGAGCCATGTCTGCTCCATGTAGCGGCACTTCCGCACCATGGCCTCTGCCCTTTGGTTGGCGTCCGTTGCGGCTCGATAATAGCCGGCTATGTCTTTTCGGAATCGCTCTAGTGTTTTCTCATGTGGGTCCACTAAACAAAATCAATTTTTAACTTCATGTCTATTATTCTCTATGTACAATAAGTATTAATGTAGCGATATATGGTAATCATTTTAAATACAATAAACACTCGTCATCTGGATAGGGGAAGGATGGGTATGTCCTTCTCTACTTATATATCTTAACGGAATCTACTGTTTTTCTTATGATCAATTAATTATAACAGGTATTAGCAACGATAACATTGACAATACCTGTGATAACCAAGGGTAGTCACATAATTCACTATATTATCAACATTACAATAACATTATTTATATTTTCTATTTAAAAATTTAATTTACCAAATTAAAAATTCAAATTTAGAAATTTCTAAATTAAATTACTCTAAAATGATTTACGAAAAATTTTATTATAAAATGATAATTAAACATTAATGTTAATAATATAAAATAGTTTATTTTAATTTCCATTTGTTTGTTCATGCCCAGGCACCCCATTTCTAGCTTTTTACTCGTTGCCATAGAAACGAGCCAAACAACTTATAAATTCTATAGTAAGTATTATTGATTTTTCTTTTGTCACTCTCACCGCGCATTCGTTATATTTTTAGCCGCCCTCGCAACCCACAAGCCTCTTCACTCGACTCCCAGTAGTGGAAATCTATTCCAAACGATTAGTAAATTATTTTGATGTCGCACTATTAAACCATTTTCCTTCAGGACCCTCCGGTTCAGCTGTAATTCTTAATCCAGACGCAACATCTCGTTGGAATTTAACTTTATTCGAATATGGAATTTTATACAAAAAAAATTTTCTGTTGTGTTTTTCTTTCTCAATAAAGGTATGGGGTTTTATCTGTCTTCATTTTTATTGAGGGGGTAAAATTAACGATTGTATAATGATAGAACTATCTTGAGAGTGATAGAGTTATTAATAACGATAAGACGAATGGTAATATTTGCATTTGAAATAGTACTGATAATAATAATAATAGTCTAAATAACTTAATAACAATAATAACTTTAGGTTGATGCTAATAATACTAGTAGCAAAATCGTGTTAATAATAATAATGGTACTAGGAATAATAATGATAATATTAATACTAGTATTAATAATAATAGACTTACTACAACAATAACGATAATAATAATAATGGTGACAAGGATAATTTAATAATAATAATAATGATAATACTTGGGTAATAATAATAACAGTAATATAGCTAATATTAATAATAATGATAATAATATTTTAATAATAATGATAATATTAATATGATTCCTAACGACAGGGATAATAATGTTGTAATAATACTAATAATAATGATTACAATAACAGTAATATTTTAACAATAGTAGTACTAGAAGTATATTAGGCAACTCATGGAATTTAATGATACTATATAGTTTGAGGGATAATGATAATATGTTAATAATATCAATAATAATAATAATAATCATTAGTAATAATTAATAATAATTGTGATAATATTATTGTAGCAATAATAATTATAATAATAATAATAATAATAATAACAATAATAATAATAATAATAATAATAATAATAATAATAATAATAATAACAATAATAATAATAATAATAATAATAATAATAATAATAATAATAATAATAATAATAATAATAATAATAATGATATCAGATTCATTCTAGGGATACTGGTTTGTCCTCAATGATATTGTGTACCGATATTAATGGTACTATATAGTTATAACAATAACAATACTATACTAATAATATTAATAATATTAACAAGGATAATTTAATAATAATAATAATGATAATACTTGGGTAATAATAATAACAGTAATATAGCTAATATTAGTAATAATGATAATAATATTTTAATAATAATAATGATAACATTAATATGATTCCTAACGACAGGGATAATAATGTTGTAATAATACTAATAATAATGATTACAATAACAGTAATATTTTAACAATAGTAGTACTAGAAGTATATTAGGCAACTCATGGAATTTAATGATACTATATAGTTTGAGGGATAATGATAATATGTTAATAATATCAATAATAATAATAATAATCATTAGTAATAATTAATAATAATTGTGATAATATTATTGTAGCAATAATAATAATAATAATAATAATAATAATAATAATAATAATAATAATAATAACAATAATAATAATAATAATAATAATAATAATAATAATAATAATAATAATAATAATAATAATAATGATATCAGATTCATTCTAGGGATACTGGTTTGTCCTCAATGATATTGTGTACCGATATTAATGGTACTATATAGTTATAACAATAACAATACTATACTAATAATATTAATGATAATAATAATAATATTTTAATAATAATAATAATATTAATAATAATATTAGTGTGAAAATAATGATAATAGTAATAAAATTGATATTAATAACGTCAGAATTATGATAAAAGTAATATTAATGGTGCTATATGGATTTTTCGGTAATAATAGTATGGTGCTCATAATGTTTATAATAATGATAATAACATTAATAATCGTTTAGTGTCAATATTAGTAATGTTAGATGGTAACAATAGGAGTACTAGGGTGAAATTAATGGAAAACTTTGTGCTAATAATCAAAATAATTAACGAAAATTCACGATATGAATATTGATGACGATAATAATATCAGAAAAATAATAATTTTAACAGTAATAATATCCAAATAAAAAATGATAAAATTAATAATGAAATATTTAGTAATAATAATAAATTTACGAGTATGATATTCACGTCAATAGTTGTTTTACGGGTTATGGAGTCGTGGATTTAATTCTATGAACTGAACGAAAAGTTGAAATCTAAGTACTACGATAACGTAAAGTCTTTGGGTAACATTCAACATCGATTTAGCATGTAGAGTTGATACGAAAATGCGAACTATGGCCGATTTAACTTCCTAATGTGGTTAGTCGCGAACTTTAATGAGTTGTGTCATACGTTTATGCTAGAATAACATTTGTTGATCACAAAAAATTTATATTCTTTCTGATTCTTCTATATGCTAGTCGGTGTATCTTTCATTTGCTGTGTTGTAAACTTTATATTTAACCTTTCTCAGGACCTCAACACTACTCTTTCGAGGGTCGGGCGATAGGATTTAGGAAGGGGAGAATACTGGGCAGGCCTGGTTACTACCGGCACCGCGGCTTCCCCCACTAACGACCGGTTCGATCCGGGGTAACGAAAAAATAATTTCATTTTATTGACTTGTGTGCTTGTGGTC
The DNA here is from genome assembly GCA_022537955.1 of Schmidtea mediterranea. Classification (NCBI taxonomy): domain Eukaryota; kingdom Metazoa; phylum Platyhelminthes; order Tricladida; family Dugesiidae; genus Schmidtea; species Schmidtea mediterranea. The sequence continues at coordinate 180,859,847 of CM039679.1, read as the reverse complement.
TATCATTCAATTTTGGTCGATAAATGTTAATTCATGTGCTTTAAGAACAAATCCTTTTATGATGGGGGTTCAACAACCCGGTCGAATCTCTCGATCACGAAAGGACGTTTCTTGGAAACTTTTTCAATAGCAAAGTTTGAAAAATAAAAAAATAAAAAATTATCGTGAATAAAATCATATTAAATATAAAACAAAAATAAACTAAAATTACTTTTTCCAAATAATATGACAGTGATATAATAATAAAAGTATTTTGAGAAATAATAAGAGTAAGAGTTTTTGAGTATGAGTTAGAGTGTTTTTTGTTCAGCCAGCTTCGCCTTATATATCATGATTGTTTGTGTGTGTGTTTTGATGCAGTAAAACAAGGAATTTCTCGAATATTCCAAAATTAATAAAATTTTTATTCTTTTTGATTTAAATTTAAATTTTTTCATTTTTATGACTCGAAATTTTTATTAAATTTTTATTTATTTTATTTTTCTTTAAATTTCCGTTTTTACATAATTTTAAATTTTCTGCTCAAAACTACACAGGCGTTATCGTTCTGGCTAAACAAAAGTAACAGAAAAAAGGTTTTTATCAGTTTTTGCCCAACACTAGTCAATATAATAATTCTTCCAAAAAATTTAAGTGGACAGCTGAATTGCTTCGCCAGTATTCATGTTAAGGCATCATTCCTAAAAACAGGAGATTAAGAAATTTAAAAACCATAATATAAATTCCCACTCACGATGATCATTCAGCGGAGATAAATCTCATAAATTCTGAAATTTACCAAGTTAGTAAGTATAGAAAATTAGAAACTTGACACCTACATAAATCAATAATTCGCGAGAAAGTTGGTGAATAATAAGCTCGTCATTGTACCACATACCGCAGTAAGTAGCTAATTCTCTCTAGCAGTGTAGTAATTACGCACACCTACCTTTTTCTCTTTCCCAAACTATATAAGAAAAATGGATTAATCAATAATCAAAACGAATTCTTACTCTGAGAAATTAAAATGTCTTACCAACCAACCGATAAGTCAACCGATGAGGTCGGAGATGTGGAATTGGAAATCTGCTATTCAGGTAAATTTTCTTACAAACTGGTTTAATTTCAACAAAATTGTTTAACGTAGATATATTCATTAAAAATAAATTTTCAATTTTTAAAAGATTTGCTTTTTATATTTTGTTCATATAAATATTTATTGATTCAAAGCATTTAATTTTTTATATTTATTTTATAAATAGTAGACATTTATTATTAAACTTTTGTGGAAAATATGATATTTCGGATGTACTTTGAGCTTAAGAATTTTTGCCTGTCAATATTCATTGAGTAGATATTTTTACAACGGGAGGGGTTTACTTTCAATTCAATTTCACTATGATGGCCAACTACTTAGGTACGATTAGATAAGAGCACTCCGATTGGAGATGAATACTTCGGGATATGTTAATAGGAACTGGGGATGCGCTGTACCTATAAACCAGTTTAGCTAAACAAGAGTACACCTAGTTCGCATCGTAAAATTACTTTAATTCTAACAAAAGGAATAATTAAATGTGTCTAACTCGATATTATAATAAGAATCGGATTTATCAATATCATATTTAATTGTTGCTGTTTTTCCAGAATTTTGTAAATTTTTAGGGAGAAATTCGCATGTGCTCAGGTGCATTTCCGCTTTATAATTTTGTACTTCTAAAAAATTTTCGTTTATACCAATTGGAAATAACTGTGGTAAGAGTAGCTTATAGTAATTTTAGTGAATATTTTAATAAAAATATATAAAATAATTTTAATCATAAAAATACGATTTTCCCAAATAGTTTCAGTAAAATGAACATTTAATTTGCGTATATGTTAAAAAATTTTGCCAAAATGTTATAAATAGTCGCCAGAGAGTTTTTATAGGAAATCGTTTGGCATGTTTCGTTTTGTGAATCCAATCGTGTACCATGTAATCAATCGATACATTTTACAGGGATATATTTTTTTAACCTGCAAATAAGTTGATGTGTTGTATAAATTATCGGTTACCTATAATTTTGTTTATCATAAAAGATGCTAGATTTTGAAACAAATGTATAATGATGATGATGAATCTCTCTTATTCAGAAAAATCAGGGCCGATGGTCTATGTCCCTACCCACGTTGCCGATCGGTGTAGGCAAGCGTGGAGACGATTCAGTTAAGATAGATGCCCCGAATTTTCCCGACCGGAATCCCGACAGCCCAACTGGCAAGCAGGGGAAAGTAGCTGCAACCCATGGCTGTCTGACCAACCATGAGAGGAGTGGAGCCCGGTTTGGGAGATGAGTGAGCATGCCTGCCATCTCCTCGGTCGCCTCGAGAGCCACCAAATCCAAGTAGACGTGCAGGTGATCAGGGCCCGCCAATACTTGGCCAACATCGAGGAAGAGATTTCAGCCGGCCGAATCGCCAACATCTACCGCCACCCACCTCAATACAAGGCTCCGCTTAATCGTGCCGGCGGGAGGACCAACGACTACCAGGAGGACCCCAACAGGCCAAAAGTTACTCGGGTTCACAACACAAAGCGACCCGTGATGATATCTTCCACCTGTTCTCCGGAAGAATGGGTAGAGAGCAGGTTCACAGACTCCTGAACCCGTCGTTCCATGGTAGGGACACGCTAGACTGAATATGGCTAAAAATTTCCTAAATAAATAACTGGTTACCTTAGATGGTCATTTTGTTTTGTTTGATTGTTTTAATAGAAAATTTTATTTATGTTTAATAATACGAATACTACGTAATTCTGAATCAATAACTAATAACTTTAAATTTCATTAATTATAGCAATGGACCCCCTACAATTACTACAAACGGAACTGGCCCGTGCCCAGCAGAATAACAAAACGCTATACGACCAAATCATTCAATTAACTCGGGAAATTCAGCAAACGAAAGCCACCTGGGTGGATCCGACTAAGATCAAACCACTACGTCAAAGGCTCACCGCCGCTCAAAAGGGGTGGGCCGAGGAAAAGCAAATGAACCAAAATCTCCGAACGCAGATACGGGAGTTGGAGGTTGCCTTGTCCGCCAGTCAGGAAGGAGCGGCCGTAACCTACCCCGTCGTCTTCGCACCGTCCCAGTTAGCCTATCGGGAATCGGGGACTAATCCAACGCCGGCCGGAACCCCAACCACAATAACCAATAGCTATAGGCCGGGGCAAAAGGAGCGGGCCAGACGTAGTCGCTCGGTTATCGAATAAAACCCATTTGACTTAAACGTGCTTTAATTTGTACATTGTATATATTTGATTATAAATTATATTTATATTTTTTTGGTTATTCGAAGCGATGTTTTTTAAAGCTTGATGAGTATTGAAAACCCCCGCAGTCAATTCACGAGTACTCTTACTTCGTCGAGTAGCCGTTGTCTTATTTTTAAGAGCGTCATCATCGGATTCCGTTTCCACTATAATGAACTCTGATCTTAAAACCCATCACATACAAGGGACTTTCAAAGCGAGCATAAGCTTCCATCGACAGCTCGTTGAACCCAGGGATTGTCCGAGCAATTACAGCATTAGGAATAGCGCTCACTTTTTGCGGACAATCCACCCACTCGAACACATTTCCAACGTTGCCTAGCAACGGGTGCCAAGTGGTAGCTAGAAACATTTATATGGCGTTACTAGGTTAACTATAAGAAAATTTAAACAATCATTAAGACCCTGTAACCCACCACTTTTATGTTTTTTGATTTTATATTTATTTATATTATCTCAAATTTTAGAGTGTTTAGTTGATGTTGTATGTTGTATTTTAAGTTATCTTGGTGCTGAGTTTTCGTGTTATATTACTGATACATTTAAACAATTTTCAAGGCCGTTTGTGTTCTGGCCGAACAGTACCTACTACGACCGATGTTTCCGCCAGGCACACTAGGGTAGTACAATGTGTAAACAGGACCTGTGAACGATAGCCAGAACCCAACGCGATCACCAAGGGATCTGGATAGTCGAACTGCGCTTCCACCAGCTAAACCAAATAGCCGGTAGCACCACCAGTCGACCTCCAGAAGTTCTACTACGTAAATATATTATATTTGAAAAGGGGGACTTGCCAAAGACACTAAAAAATGTCGCGATCATCCAAAGCATATAATTTCGAATGAATTCATTAAGATCACATTATATTAGTATTAATACATACAATAACGAAACATCGACAAAAATAAAATAAAATCCTCACTTTACAGTGTTGGACCAGAACACAATCGGCCTTGTAAATGTTTAAATGAATCGGTAACACACATGCAAACATAACATGCAGATTTAAACTCAAACCTATTAAAACACCAATTAACCCTACCAAAATGCGAGAAAAAGAACAATTAAATATAAAATTATAAAACACAAAAATAAATTAAAATAATAACAAAGTGCAACAAGATCCGCACGAAATAAACATAACATGAAAACCTAGCAATTTGACCCAGATTTGACAATTTAACAAAAAATACGAAATTTCATAAAAATGAAATAAAAATCAAATAATTTGAATCGATGATTTGCTAATTATTAAAAATATAAAAGTAAATTTGATTTGATTAACGATTACTAATTATTTTTGGCATGAAAGTAGATTTAATTTATTAATTATTAGGGTGAAAATAGATTCGGTTTTATTAATGGACAAAAATTATTGGTAGGTTAAAAGTAGATTCGATCTTTAATAATCGTCACCAAGTTTTGATAACGTAAGAATAAACTTAAATTTTATTAAAAGAACAATTTGAAGTCACATTATCAACATGGAAAGAAGAACGCTAAACTCTCGTTTCAAATTTCAATTAGGCAAATGATTACTGACAACTATAAATAGGTCAACTTCAAAGAGAGTAAGGGGTGGATTAATAATACTCATAGAATATTTAGTCGCTAATTTTCGGTTTCGGATAAAATCCATAATATTAGTTTAAAATTACGCATCTAATAAGTGATCAGAATTCTGGGAGAAAGATCGGATTTAGTCAGATAGATTCTTGAGAGTTGGACTCAGACGAGACTTATTAATAAATGTTTGAGACTCACGAGACTACTAAACCACCACGAAGTCGAATCGTCCAACCATATCTCCGTTAAAAAAGTTTGATAATTATCAAGGTAATTCTGTGAATCCATCGATGACGTGAGGGGGTAAAGGACTCTGAACGACTGCCAACCCTACGAAAACAGACCCATTAATTGACCCCGACACATAATGGCACGTACAAGACACATTCACCTATTCAACCCTGAAACCCACTTAGGCAAACGAACAATCCTGACGGATAATGATATGTAATTAATGTTGCGCTTAATTTCAGACGACTCGTGGATCGATGCATCCAGAGTCATAGCTCGGTTCCCCGCTCACTCGGCTGCCAGATGTAGGCAGGCGATGTGGGACGCGGGATTTTCTATATTCCCGGTCCGCGAAACCCGAGGCGGCACCCAAGGCGACTCCAATGAAGTGGATCTCTCGTATGTCGCCATAAAAAGGGAGCCCGGAAGGAGTCCGGCGAGAGAAATGCGAGGGCAGGCAGAGTATCTGCTGGCACGCCTCGAACGTCACCAAGCCGAAACTAATAGACAGGTAGAGCAAGCAAGACAATATCTCCGGAGAGTGAACGAGGACATTGCGGCGGGCAGGATACCCAGTACTGACGGGTATGCCCCGCAATATAATGTCTCATTCGAATTAGACGACCCCAGACTCCAAAGACAAATGTCCGAAATGCGCGTGGCAGTTCCTCGGCACATCCTACCAAAGGAGATGAGGAATGAAAATGATATCGCCGAACCCCAGCGCGAACACTCCTATGCGAGAGAGCGGAATCTCAAGAGAAGAAGATAGAGCGACAAAACCATTCTAAGTGTGCATGAAATTTCATGAGATAATTTAAATACATGAGTTCGTTTTGCACGTTTACCGTCGTTTTACTAAAATCTTTACGATTCATTATTACTTTAATTGAATAGTTCCCCAGAAGTTAATTAATAAGTGATGGTCCACAGACCCTTCTTGATAAACTATTAATTGTTTTATTTAAAGATACATATTATGACACCTCATCTTATTTCAGAAATGAATTTTCAACAATTCCTTGTTCTACAAAGAGAATTAGATAAGGCCCATGCAACCAACCGGGATTTACATCAACAGCTACTCCAACTCACCCGAGAGATCCAGCAGATCAAGGGCACCTGGATAGAACCGAAAAGGGCGAAGGTGGTTTATCAAAGAACGGAGGCAGCACAAAAAGGGGTGGGCCGGCGAGCGACAATTGACACAGAACTTGAAGACGCAAATTAAAGGACTAGAAACAGCGCTGTCAGCGAGCCAAGAAAAGGCAGCGGTAACTTATCCGCAAGTCTTCGCCCCTGCGCAATTGGCTTATCGAGACACGATAGTTCCGACAACACTCAAGGACAAACATAACCGGCACCGGCCAGGAAGGGCCGAGCGTGCAAAACGTCGACGACTCAAGGAGGCGAACGTGTTGTAATCCACGAACACGAAATTTTTCTGTTAATAAATAATACCGTTGATAATTCATAGTGTTAACTGACTCAATTCAATCGACAGATTTGAAGTATAAACCTGAAAAATCACAATAACGAAAAACTACTTTTAATAGGGGACCCAAATAAATTGAAATCGAGCACAGGCCTTCTATCGGCAGCTCGTTGAACCCATGGTTCGTTCGGTCAATTACAGCATTAGCAATAGCGCTCACTTATTGCGGACGATCTTCCCACTCGAACACAGTTCCAACGTTGCTTAGCAACGTGTGCCGAGTGGTAAGCGAAAGAATATTTGTATGGGGTTGTCTGGGTAACAGCCGTATAGTTTCAGATTATCAACACCCTCCAACCCACCAACAGGATAAATAAAATTCGTCAATTAGTAATCAGACAGTTAAAAATTAGAATTAGAGTATTAGTTAAAATTATGAAATTAGCCACTGCTTATATGGGTATTTTGTGTGTGTGCGACCAATAGGCGATTTTTCACAATCTTTAAATAATTTTATTAATTTTTAAATATTTTTATAATTTTTTACTCATTTTTCTTTATTTTTTTATATATTATTTGTATTTTTTTCGAATATATATTTATTATTACTTTTTAATCAATATTCCTTTTGACCCTTAAAATTTTGTTTCTTGGTCGCCGCTTCCGCCTGTGTTTTTTTAAACCTTATTTTGCAAGGTTTTGGCGGTTTTATTTATTAAATATGTGTTTCCTTTTGCGTCTGTAAGCTTTTATCAAATTTATTAATATTTGTTTTAATTAATTTTGATATTTGATGTTTTTATTTTATTTTTAGATTCGGCTTATTTTTAATTTTTAGTTTCTTTATTGGAGCATAAAGGAAGGAGTGAGAAGATCAATAAAAGCTTTTTCCAGACACACAGTCCTAAAAGATATCATTGAAATAAATGATTAAAAATGTATACTATCCGGTTTGTCACAATTGGTGAACATCCACCGAGTTCTAAGGGATAGACAGCATCTAAATGCATCATAATTTAAATCAGTGGTTCCTCATCTTTTGGTAATGAAGGAACACTTTGTTATCTCAATATTTTCAGTGGAACACCTGGGGTCCTTTCAACTAAGTACTGAAGAACGAAAGTGCAAGATTTTCGAGAAGCGCAAAACCTTTCTAAACGTTATTGATGGTGTTGCGAAGAGGAAGAAGCCCCCACACGGCGAGAATTTTTTTGTAAAAGTCCAGTGAAATTGCAATTTTAAAACATTTCAATGTAGAAATAAGACTAAATTTAATTCTGAAATACCATTTATTTCTGAATGTCTAAATTATTAAAATTTTTAATAAATAAAATCCATTAACATTGCAAATGTATTTTACTTCAATGACCAATTGTTGGGGTCATGGATAAAGTTAGCGTTTCTATTATGAGCAGTAAATAATTGAACGTAATCCCATCTTTATGTTAAATAAACTTAAGATCTATCTAAAATTAATTTAAAATAGTGTAATTAATTCGTTCTCGAGTTTAAAAAATATAATTATTTTGAAGGAATTATTTATTATTATATTACACCACCTGTATTTCTTCGTTTGTACTTGTGATTTGATTTTTGACTTCACTTTGGTATCATTATCAAGAAGCCCTGCAACTTGACAACTACACATACTATAATTATTGTTTAATTTTTCCTGCTGATCTTCAGCGAAATTCTTTCTTTTGAGGCCTCTTTGTGCCGTCGACAATATCATCAGTATATCAACTGGGGTAGGAATGTTTGTTAATATTCAGGTTAGAACATCAAACTCACTTTACAACTTCTGCGCTTCTCATTGACATTTCATAACTGAAATTTTGTAAATATTTTAACAAAACAATTTTAAATATATTAAATAAACTTTTATCCATATCATAATCGAATTTTAAACATGTTTCTTCCATTACTCACCTACCTTGCAATATAAGGTTATCTCAAGGGGTAAGTAATCTTTTTCTAACTTCATATTGAATGAATTAATAACAGCTACTAGAACACATCACCAATGTCACTCATGACGGGTATTTAGTTGTAACGTTAATATTGTGCGTGTACTTGATAAGAATTCTGTCAAATTTGCTTATTTAAATTTTGTATTTTCGCCCAGCACTATTAAATATTCCAGTAAATACAAAATAGATTTAATTTAATAAGTAAAATATACTATAAATTTAATAACAGATAATCACAAATATTATTATAATACTATTGTAATTTGCACACTGCCAGATAGATATACACATACTTTTTAGTAACATAAAGTCAAGTTCACGAGAAAATTGGAAAAAAAATTTGGTTATATTAACATGCATTAACAGGTAAATAATAAAAAATTCAAAGAGGACTAGGTTCATCACTTTTTAAACTTCTCATACATTTTTTAATTTCTCTACACAATGTCGTTTAACACGGTGATCTTGTAAAACCTATCTTCCGTGTTAAGCTAAGGACTTTTAATATTTATTATTTGATATTTTATAATATTTAAGAATTTTAGCAAAAAAACTGTACTTTTTCACATACATCATGAATAATGCATTGGAGTAAGTTTGAATTTAAAATAGTTGAAGTAATAATAATAAGAAGATGAAGAAGAAGAATAAAAATAACAATAACAATAATAATAATAATAATAATAATAATAATAATAATAATAATGATAATAATAATAATATTAATAATTATAATAATAATTATTATAATTATACTATTAATTATAATAATTATAAGGATTATAATAAAACTCATTAGTTAAAACAAAACTACAAACTAGTTTGATAACAATGTAATTAAATGATCTATTCTCTATAATGACAATGCAAATATATACAGAATACAAAAGATAAAAACATTCTCCACAACTTGTACCAGTAATTATCAGCAGGACTCGAAAGAAAATTTTATCAACTTTGAACAAGTTAGATTGCGGAAGTCAGCATCAAAAAACAATAAGTAAAGAAACAAATCATAATATCTTCATTGTCCTAAACGTCAAAGATATAGAGCTATGTATAGAGTAGTTTTATCAATGATTAAGATGCCAGATAGCTGAGTGGATTGTGACATTTTGAGTAGTTGACAAAGTCAGTTGGTTGACTCCTCCATTAAATGAATAAGGTTTCTCTGCGTGACCAACGATCTTTTTTCCATCTAACCAACTATTGTTTCACTGAGATTTCAGGCCATACACGTGCACAATATCACCATAAATGCATCGTTGTTTCTAGTACATTTCAATCATCTATTTCGGAAATCCGCCGTTAATTCTCCACACAATAATTGATGCCATTGTTCTATCTAGCTAACCTCTCTGTTCGTATTTCCGCTTTGATATTCTTACAAAATAACACATGAAACTAATTCGCAATCTATTTACGAAAATAACGGAGCATCTTCATTTTAATTTGATAAGTATGTTAATTTAATTATTATATATATTTCAATTTATCAAATTAATGAGACTGCTGGTGAAACTTTCAAAAAATTACACTTATGATATTATAAAATCTTTTTCAAAATTGGAATACATTTTTTTAAAATTTTTAATAAATTATATATATATATAGATCAATTATATTCACATTAAAATCAATTAATTGTACAAAAATAGTAACATATTCTAAATATAATGATAAAATAAAAAAAAGTATAGGGATTTTGATCTCCATCTCATATTTAAATTATGTATTAATATTAAATATTAGTTGAAAGAGATAAAATGTGAAAGAATCTTATCATAAAGATGTTTCATAAAAAAAATAAAAATTTATAATATTATATAAATATTAAAGCTACATTATAACAATACTTTTCTGTGGGGTATCAACAATATTTTGTATGGTAATAGTTTGTGTCAAAAACATATGCCCACTAATGTCATTATTGCCTTTTTGTCATATTGAAAATTTAAAATTTATTGCTTTAAATAATAGCATTATTATAATTATTATTATTGTAATTTTATAGAATTATAAAATTATTATTATAATATTTTTCTTTGTTTAAAAAATTGATTTATAAAAATTGTTTATTTATCAATTGTTTAATTTTATTTTTATAAATAATTCGGTTTCCGAAGACGTTTTTATCATTAAGACCATATATTATTATTATTATTATTATTATTATTATTATTATTATTATTATTATTATTATTATTATTATTATTATTATTATTATTATTATTATTATTATTATTATTATTATTATTATTATTATTATTATTATTATTATTATTATTATTATTATTATTATTATTATTATTATTATTATTATTATTATTATTATTATTATTATTATTATTATTATTATTATTATTATTATTATTATTATTATTATTATTATTATTATTATTATTATTATTATTATTATTATTATTATTATTATTATTATTATTATTATTATTATTATTATTATTATTATTATTATTATTATTATTATTATTATTATTATTTAGATTGACATAGCAAATCAAAATAGTATATACTTAAAAAGTCATTGAAACAAAAACATAAAACAATATTCTGGCAGCTATTTGATGGGTTTTTAACCGCATTTTACTATTTTTTTGATTATCTTTTTCAAATTTTAAATAAGAATCAATTTTCATTCAAAAGCAATCTTCGATTTTCGTATTGCATTTAATAAGTTCTCAGACTACCTTATAAAAAATAATAATGCTTTAACAATATTCTACTGAAATCATAATATGATATCTATCCATAAAAAAATATAGTTTTCTTTCAATATTCATCTGCAAGGCAGCTTGGGAGAGCACGTTTTCGATTTATAAGTCAAATCTTGCGTCATCTTGTCAAGTATTGAAATATAAAAACAATCAGTTACTTCTTGTACCACAATCTACGATTGGATTAGCCAGTTCAAACATGGTAGGCAGTCAGAGTTTAATGATGTAAAAGTTAATCGTCTTTGGGAAATTTCTAACAAAAGAAGAGAAGAATGTTTGCAAATTATGACTGAAGAACTCTGAATCACTACCAAAATTATCTCGCAGAGGTGCAATATGAGTACTTGAGTTGGAAAATCCATCCTGAATGAATCTGCCGTAAGATAATTAGCATCCATGTTCTTGTGAAAACCTGAAGGGATGCTACAAATATACCTTGTTTTTGATAAGCAGGGCTACCAATTTCGCAGAAATATCATTATTGTTGATGAAACCACTATAACCTTGTTTGTTTTTGGAGACACAAATGAATGCAAAATGAAAATTCCCTAGAGAAACGAGTTCCAGGGAAATTGGAATCAAAGTGGCATAATTTGTACGGATTTCACTGAAAATGTCTGAGAATTAATTCGACTTACTACAGCTACTTTGTGAACACATGAATGCGTAATGAGGAAACCCACGTGATCTCCCTTGGCTCCTTCAATACAACTTCATAATCTACAAAATTGCTGAAAGAATGGCAGTGGTCAAGAAAAATGAATTTGTTCACTTAAATAACCTACAGTTTCGATCTTGCGCTCAGCGACCTTTTTCAATTCAGGCATATAAAAAACTTTTGTGGGGAAAATTCAACCAATGAACTGGAGTACTTGACGAAAGTATTTCTAAAACTTAATATTTAAAATATTAAAATTAAAAATTAAACCCAAAATAATTTTAATTTGTTTAGCTTATGATACTTATCACAATTGAATTTTTCAAAATACTTTTTCTAATTTTAATTGAATAAAATTTTATTATAAAAAATATTATATATTTATATTATAAAATATTATAAAATTATTATATCGACATTTTTTGTTTTTCACCTCTGATTTCTTTTTATTTTTATTTATAAAAGACATTGTATTTTCTACAAAATTTGACTATAAATCAGATTTATTTATGGTATTTACGAACTTTTGGTACAGCCTTTTTCAAGTGGAATTCATAGTCAAATTTTGTAGAAAATACTATGTCTTTAATAAATATTATAAAATTGTTTGACTTACCAGACATGCTTAGAATATAGAAGTATAACTTATTCATTCACAATACTGTAAATGTGCTCAATATTGTTTGACTCTAAAATGCTCTTCATGGCTGCCTTTGCCGTTGAGATATGAATTTGGAAATGATTTATAACTTCTCTCTCTAATTATTATCAAGATTTTCCTCTCAATATTGTAAGTGCATTCAACTATTTTATTATTATAATTTCCCCTTAGATCTATTTTAATAATTCTACATTTTCTGGCATCATTGAAACAGACTGACAACCAACTTACCCATCTTTTATCAAATTCATTAAATCATGAACTTTTTGTTGCTATTATTTAACGACATTTTCATCTCTAACATTTGAAATGCCACTTACCCCTAGAAATGGTGACAGCTTCCACAGGTCTTTTATCTGGAACTTTATGCTTCTGTAAAATTCATTCACAAGAATTCGATAAATGAGAGAACCAGAACTTGTGCGAAAAAACGGAAAAGCGAAATAACGAATATTCATTCACTCTGGTTCAGTCAGTTAAATTAATACGAAAATATTCGCATAATCCTTTTACTTTAAATATATTTCCTTGCACACCAAAATGACAATTTTTCATTGCAATAAACAAGGAACCATCTTTTCAAGTCTGAAATAACACAAAACATAAACACATATTATGGAATTAAAACGAACCCTATTTATGAGTGCAATAAAATAACGATTTGCGTAAATTAAAGTTATCTGGTGCATTTTTAGTAGTAAAAAAAGGTAGTGTAGTAAACATTAACCCTTATTTTAACTATTTTTAGTTCCAAGAAACCAACTTTAGGATCCTCGGGGGGGGGCAATAACCGCCATCGCCCCAACCCTTGGATTCCGCCCTTGCCAGCTGCCAATCTAAAAAGTCAGTGACATGTCAAATGGATGTTAAATAGTTTAAACTGTTTAAGAATTGGCTCTGTTACTTAAGCTGACTTCAATTTATCAACTGATATTCGGAATTTTTGGCTTAGCATTTGGATTTCGTGTGTTTTGAAAGCTTTGTTTCTGTTGAGGACAAGAAATTAACCTTAATATTGGCTCAATGGCTGTTCGAGTTTTAGACTTTATTTACATATGACTGCATGTTTTCAGTTTTTCAGCAAAATACGTTTTCCAGCTTTGCTTCACTATTATTAAACCGGGTGGACTAGTCTTCATAGACAATATTCCTTAGTCAAAGAAGAACGATATGTATATCATAGGACCATTTCTGTTTGCATTTTCAAAATATTCTCTTAAGGCGGCTTTCAGGGTACTGTGTCATCTTTCAAACTTTCCATTACACATTGAGTGGTATGACGGTGTTCAATATTATACTTGAATGATGATGATATGAATTGCTTACCATAATTGGTTATTATGATTTCTGGGGATCCAAATCCACACATCCACTCCATTTCAATTGTTTTGTAAACCTTTTCACTCGTTATCTTTCTGATTGGAATAGCTTCTGGCCACAAAGTATATTGTTAGCAGGTACCGTTTATGTATATAACTGGAGGTAGTGAGCCAACAATATCGACATTAATGAATTCGAATTTCACTAGATCAGGTATTTTTTTCATTTCTGATCTGGTGTCTGATAATTTTATTCTGATGACAGTTTTGACAGATCTTACACCACTACCTTACAACTGATCTCAATTTGGGCCATACGCATTTGTTTGAAATCAGTTTGATTGTTGCATTGGATCTTGAGTATCATATATTGTGCAGCCTCTTAAATTATTTGAATAGAAAAAATTCAGGCAAAATTGTCCGTTTGCCTTTCATTGTGATAACAATAAGAACCCTATCATCTGTTGTCTGAGTTTTAAAGGATTTGGCCTATGATGTCTTAAGGAACTGTTCTCTTTGCTGGTGTTTGATGAAATTTGACGTGGAGACTGTTGATACACTGATTTCAGCATCGCATTATTCTATCTGTTGAGATAAATAGCCTTCAATTTGGTTAGACTTACCTCGTATATATCGGATCTGGACGTTGTATTGATTGATGTATTCTATCCATCTCCATTGCCGATTAGATGGTTCTTTCATCGAATTTTATTTATTTAAAATCACTTGAAAAAGGCTGTACCGAAAATTTGTGAATGTCAATAAAACATTTGATTCATAGTCAAACAATAAAAAAAAATTTTCTGTCATCGTAAAATAAAAAGCAATCAAAGGTAAAAACTAGAAAAAGTTCTGTTAATATATATATATATATATATACACACACGTATATATAAGGTTATTACTTGTTTTATTATATAAAATTAAATTTTTAATAGCGTTAATAGTTACTTGCTATATTTAAAGTGTAAATCATGTCTGTGGATAAAGTGCATTTCCAACATTGTATTTTTTATGAATTTTTAGGAAAAAAACAACGCGTCGATTGCATGTGAAAACATTTGTGCAATATTTGGACGAGGTGTTGTAAATGTTTTTACTTGTCCAAGATGGTTTAGAAAATTTCGTTCCGGAAGTCTGAGCCTAGAAGAAGATCCTTGACCTGGACGACCATCCAAGATCGATAATGAAGTTTTGCGGGTTATATTGGAGCATAATCCTCATCTAACAACAAGAAAAATTGGAGAAAAACTCAGAATTTTCTATACAGTTGCTTGAGATCACATTAAAGCACTTGGGTTTGTTTTAAAACAAGCCATTTGGATCCAACACGATTTGACTGAAAAAACCTTAAAAGCATATGTTCATCACATCTCATTAGAAATAACATGGAACCGTTTCTGGATAACCTGATTATTGGAGATATAAAGTGGATTCTTTACGAGACCATTAAGAAGAGAAAACTTTACTGCAAACCTGGAACATCTACAGCAACTCTTGCAAAACCAGATATTCATTAAAACAAAATTCTGCCGCAAAAAATTCTGAGCAACTGGTAATTCAACTGTTTTAATTTTGAAATTGATTTTGTTGTTATTGCTCTGGATGGGTCTTGAGTTATCATATGAATTGTACTTGTTTGATAAAAAGGCAATTGTGATTATTGCAAAGCGGCAGTTAACAATTATTCCATAATAGGAAAGTAAATCTGCATCAAAAATTGGTTTAATAACAAACCTCCTTTTAAAGGTTTTGATTTGGAACTTTAACGTTCTTTGTCAGTGCTCTTTAATATGTTTACTGCTGGCAGCCACAAGCATCTTTTGTATATTTTTCGAATCTGAATTGAATGATGAGTTGAGTATAACGCTAGCATCTGCCCTTGAGTCAATGAAAAAGTTAAATGATTTATTAGATACGATAACTTGGACTATGAAGATAGTTTCCGGTGAAGCGCTAGTGCTGTGGATCCAAAACACCAATTTTACTGAGACCATTTGGTTTCTCCCGATTCATTACTAGAGACCCAACTGCATGGCTTCTGGCATTTCTTTGCTTTTGTACCAAAATGCTTGTAATGATCTTTCCCGTTTTTTCTATTTCTCGATATAGCATGTATCTGTTCTTGTAGACTTTGTAGAGTGATTCCATCAATTTTTCTAGTGTTTTTTGATTTTTCAACTTACTGAAGTTGCTGGTTTTGAATTGTCATATGAGCGTCTGCGATGGCTGCTAACTCAACATATGCATCTTGTATACCTTTGCCTATCGTGAAAAATTACTTATTAATTATAAATTTGATGAGAATTGGCACGGTTTTCAAAAATAAATAGAACAGTTGTAAAAAATTCTAAAGATATTTACATAAATTTGTTATTTCAAATTTATACATCTAAATTTGTTTAAATTTCGGAAAGAATTTTTGGTGAATCCAAAATGTAATACGAAGAAAAGTTCAAAGGTCTATAAGAATCATTTTGAGATAAATATTATGATGAAGAATTATAAGAAGTTCCTGCTGAAAATAAAACCGAACCTCTATATTGGTTTAAAAGAAATCCTTATGTAAAGGTTTTATCTGATCGGATCATTGGAAAAGAACAAAGTTGCAAATCAAAATCGTTTTTTACTTTTTAAAAAAGAAGTAAATTTATTCGTGTATATATACATAACGTCGAAAAATAAAAACTATCTCAAAACTTATCCTTATCATTTAGGATTTATTTACAACGAAAAATAGATGAAAGACAGATAAATCTCAATAAAATAGAAGCCTCTTTATCAATTTTTTCAATTGTTTTTCATTAAAAGGATTTGATTAAGATAATCAAATCTTTATTGTAAAATGTAATATTTGTAAATCTTGATTTCCTGTCTTCATCATGTCTGGCGTGTTGGTGAAGAAAGTTTCAACTTCTATCATAAATTTTAATATATATTTAAAGTAAATGAAAATCATTTAATAATAATAATAATAATAATAATAATAATAATAATAATAATAATAATAATAATAATAATAATAATAATAATAATAATAATAATAATAATAATATAATAATAATAATATTAATAATAATAATAATAATAATATTAATAATAATAATAATATTAATAATAATAATAATAATAATAATAATAATAATAATAATAATAATAATAGTAATAATAATAATAATAATAATGGTGATTTAATAACGGATTGGTAACGCAATAACCGTATAAATTGTGTTACAAATTATTTAATTCAACATTTACAACAATTTGAGGTGTCATATCCTTATGAAGATTCTCTGTAGAATCAGTAGATTTTTATTAACAATTTGATTTTGAAATTGAATTAGATTGAGCAAACAGTTTTGTTTTAATGTTGAACCAGTTATGATTACTTGAGCCGTAGGCAAGTCCAATGTACACCAGCGTTTATTATTGTCCACATATATATTTCATTGTAAAATTGAGTTGAAATAGAATTGGGCTCATTTGTTTTCTGTAGGGATAATTAAATAACTGGGTGGTCATTAGTGGGTGCTTTCGGCAAAATCTTGATTAGAATACCGATGATTATTTTTGTTTTATAATTTTTTTATTGTTTGTCATCGCAGATTTATCGGCTAATGTCTATTGAAATTTTTTAGAAATATTTTTCCATCGTCTACATTTAATAGTTCTTTTAAAGAATTATTTTCAAATAAAAACTTGTTTAATCAGCGAATTTAAATAATTAAATTTTATTTAAAAATTTCTAGATAAGCGTCGGGTAAATGATTTAATATTTCACGGTCATTTTTTTTAAAAATATTTTTTATTACTTATATTACTGTTTAATTTATATGCGGACCGATGAACGGATAGAGAGACCCCGAGGAAGAATATATATATATATATATATATATATATATATATATATCCAAAGCCTAAGATAATCGAATGGCTAAAGCGTTGAAAAATCACCGAAGAAATGGAAATGAATGAATATACATGTTGAAAAATAATAATAATAATAATAATAATAATAATAATAATAATAATAATAATAATAATAATAATAATAATAATAATAATAATAATAATAATAATAATAATAATAATAATAATAATAATAATAACAATAATAATTGTATTTTTATTAATCAAAGGTCCTATAAAAAATAAATAAATACATTGATTTATTTTTTTCTTATCAAACAAAACAATTAAAACTAAGAAAATTTTTTGATTGTTGTAAAATAATTCTAATCTTCCTGTGAGCTGATTATCTATCAGTTATTCTCTTAAATGGGGAAATTGATTCCATGTCAAATTTGAAAAGCAGGTTTCCGTTGATTGGATGCAGATGCGCGAGTGCCTTCATATTTCACAGAGCGAAAACACCGTCACAGAGCGACTCACATTCCCCAAAAGAAGGAGACAGTTGAACACCGTGCATTTCCAGTACGAACGGCAAAAACAGCCATTTAATCAAATTCTGAATAAATTTCCGTCAATTACATTCAAACCTAATCGAAATTTTGAGCCATTTCTCCGTCTTGTATCACAATTCACTATTTTCAATTGAGCCTAGATATTTATATCTTTTTGTTGCTTTCTATTATTTAATTTCAAATCGTGATCTTTCAGGAAATCTTTAGACCTCTTCTCTTTTCCTTTAAGAATGAATTACTATTTTATTCTTTTGTTTTCGACTCATTTGATTTTTAAATTAATTAAAAGCTTAATATCGGAATTTCATAGCCATTTTTATTGAGATTTTCATATTCCCATGAATATTGGGATATTGAGATTTTTCCATTATCAACTTGATGGCTTCAATTTTCCTCCGACAGATGACATGATTGACAAAACTCTAGTTAAAAAATAATTCCATTTAGTTTATATGCCGTTTTTTTAGTTTTATTAATTTTTTTAATATTTTTCAAAATTAAAACGATAGATGAAATTATATTTAATTAAATTAGAGTTTCTCAAGTTATCGGTAATCTTATATTATTAGTTAATTTAAAACAAAACAATGTAAAATATTACATCCAAACATATTGACTAAGTATTTATATTTTATAATTATTTAAATATTATTAAAATATAATTATTACAACATTATTGTTTTGATAAATATTAATATAGCAGTCATTTATCTTAAATATATTTATTGTTTAGCAAAATACGAAGAAATTAATAGATTTGTTTAATGCATTTAAATATTATTAAATTTATCAACTAATTTATATTATTAATATATTATATGAAAAATCATATAAAGTTAATATTATTTTGTTTCTGTGATTGAGATTATGCGTTCAGTTTTATAAGCTCAAAGAAAAATATCTAATTTTTTTACGTCCAAATAAAAAATATTCATTATTATATGTCTTATACTAAAAGGTCAGTATACTTTGAATATTGCATCCAGAATTAAACACCCAAAAGTAAAATGTCCAACATTTTGAAGAAAATAATGCTAAACGCCATCTATATACCTATATACCTACTGTCACTCAACCGAGAGCTCAAGTTATGTTCAGTTACAAGAAAGGACTTTATTAATCTGAAGACATATTTCTATAACATTTATTTATATTATGTTTTGATTCTTTACGAAAACTTCATATTATTAAGCCTAACAAATTGGTGTTCAAATCTTTTATTCCCAGAAATGTACAAAGTTTGTTTAGTAGTAGTTTAAATTGAACTTTTCATTCAAAAAAATTATTCTAAAAATTTTCTTTTAAAATAAAGTAATGAATATATTTATCAATACCAAAATTCATGAATTAAACAATAAATTATTTTATTTTAGCTCCCAAAGAACTATGGCAACCTAATATAGTAGAATGTAATTATACCCTCCCTCACTTATATTTATATAGTCATTTAAATTGTGTCTGTAAAATAATAAAAGCTCATTTTCCTAATCTTTTTAAAAAAAGTATAAACATTTTTTAACGGGAACATAATTTTCTTTTTTTCATAGAATTTGCATTGCACTTTTAAATAAGAAAAGTCTATGAGTCTACCAATCGAGGAAAAGCACAATTACATTGATTAATAATCGACTGCAATCCATCAAATCAAACGTCATCAATAAAATGGGCCCAAGTCAATATTCAGCCGTACAATAATTGCATCAAGAAATCCAAACGATAATTAGCGGATTAAGAAAGACATTAAAAAAACAGTGTAAATATCTATTTGATCCGACATAATTCTTTTCATTATTTTATTTGTCACAATCCTTGATTGATTTGATGGGAGCATTCTTTCTCTGTTTTTCTTTAATTTTCTTTTCTTCATTAAAAACGTTTTCTTTTTTTCTCCAACAAGTCTTCAGTTGTTTGGGTTTTTGTTATTTATAAACTCAGTCTACGTTAATGGTTTCTGGTCATCATAAATCAAGAGGGGGGTGAATATTTTGAAAACTATTTTATCAGTTGATAAATAAATTGTGCTTTGTTGGAAAATCTGTCAGACAATACGCCCGACGTTTTACTCGACTATTTATGACGGCTCTCACAATTGACTCTTGAGGACACATTCTGTTGAGTTGGTTGTTATTCAGTGAGCTACGGTTGAGTAGTCTCGGGTGATTATTAAATTGAAATTTTTCACGATTTATTACTTTTATTTAGCATAAGGTCTGAAATTTCATAAATTCAATAAATCAAAAAAATAAATAATTAATTACCTTTTACATGGAGTCCATTTCTATTGATTAAGTATACTTTATGTTCCTCTTTTGATTGATTTCGGGTTTGAGAATTTTAATAATAATAATTATTATTATAATAATAATTATTATTATAATAATAATAATTATTATTATTATTTTAAAATAATTAAAACAAAAAAGTGCATCTCTTTTAAAATAAAAAAAAAGTCTTGGCGAATTCACAATTTCAACATTTAACATATAATAATTATATTGTCAAAATTTATTATCTAATTATAAATGATGATAATAAAGTAAGTGAAAAGATAATTTCTGTAAAATTGATTTCTACAGAAAATATAAGATCTCCTTTATCCCTTGTCATCAATAATCATAATTTTGATAGGTTTTTTCTTTACTTTACTTCGAGATGAAAATTTTTTTGAATACATTTTGTATATTTATTCTATATTATTATATTGTTTTGCAAGTATTTTGCAAGTACTTGAATATTTACTGAATATTTCTCTAATTATTCATTTCTTATGATTAAGGATGATTGTCTTGGAGGCGGAAAATTAACAAAACATAATTTTAGATATTAAGTTTATAGAAGTTTATAGACTATTTATTTATTTTTCAATTTATCTGTCCTATCTCATACAGTTCTTTAAAAATTTAAGCGTAAGACAACAACGACAGCATGACTGATATAAATACAAATCATATTATTTAGTGCCCAATCTTTGCGGTTTGATAACGTCTGTGCATTCAAATGAAACTTTAACAAGCTCATCAAATTACCTATGAACGAACTTGCATTTTATGTAAAAGGAGTTTCTCTTGTATAAAGTAGAGTAAATTTAAAGTAGAAAATTTAAAGAGAAATTATAAAAACAAACAGTTTTAAAAAAGACATCTAAACGATCCATCTAATCTCCAATTGTTCTCAGTTTTGACAAATTAATTTTATCAATTTGAATTTATAATTATTTATAAAATGTTGTAAAGAAGATACATTGCAAGTTATTTTGTCCAATGGGACACAAATTCAGAATTTATATTCAGGTGAGTAAAAAAAATTATCAATTATTTGTGAAATAATATCCTCAATTAAAGAAAACGTGGAATATTTAATTATTATTTATTCAAAATAATTTATTTGGCATAATTTTCCATGGTGAATGATGGCAACGATTAAAACATTGCAATGAAATTATAATGCAACTCTTATTATCTGCAGCCGTTGCAAACTGTCATACAAGACATTTATCATTAACTCCTTCAATTCTAAAAGGAAATTAAACTATCAATCTAAATTTCATAAGAAACCAATTATTAATATATAATATTGGTAATTTCTCTTTTTTATACTTTGGAACTTTTTTTCCTATTTGTATTAATTTTTAAATTAATAACAACAAAAAATGATAAAAATAATAAAAAATAATGATAACGATAATAAAGATAATAAGGATGATGATGATGATGATAATAATAATAATAATAATAATAATAATAATAATAATAATAATAATAATAATAATAATAATAATAATAATAATAATAATAATAATAATAATAATAATAATAATAATAATAATAATAATAATAATAATAATAATAATAATAATAATAATAATAATAATAATAATAATATATAATTATAATAATAATAATAATAATAATAATAATAATAATAATAATAATAATAATAATAATAATAATAATAATAATAATAATTGTATTTGTAATAATCAAAGGTCCTATAAAAAATTAATAAATACATTTATTCATTTTTTTCTTATCAAACAAAATAAAACTGAGGAAATTTTTTGACGTCACTTTTTCTTCTTAGGATATGCATTATTTGGTTTTCGGAACTATGTTTTTTAAGTTTGTTTAGTCCACCATTAAATGAATTTAATTTTCATTTCGTTTCAAAATATTCATCTATAAACTTAAAAAATTTCCTTAAACATTTTGTCTTCGTCCAAGAAAAGACGATTTGAAAACAGTGTGATAAAAATATCTCAGCAAATTATGATTTTTAGCAGAAGTAGCCGTTTTCAATTTTAAAAATATAATAGTAAAATATTTGGAATTACTATTTGCCTATAGTAGATAATTTTGACTTTGTAGATTCAAGTTGGGCAACCAAGGGCCCACGAGACCTTTCACAAGATTTTGTAAAAGTGTGCACAAATTCAGAACAACAGTCACTAATTTCTTTACAAAAATTTCTTTCTTCAATGTTTCGGATTTGTTGACTCCGCCATCTTGTTCAAGCAATGATCAACACCGCCATATTTTATTTTCGATAACCACAGCAGAAAAGAAACGTTATAGCGGTTTTTACCGGTATAAAACTGGCACATGTTTACTGTAAAATTTCAACAAGTATTTTGAATCCTTATTATGGTAAAAAAGTTTAAAACTGTGTACTAAAAGTTCTAGAAAAATTATGCGGCATCCGAAAAAAAAGTTTTTTACGAGTCTTCAATACAAAAACGTTACCCCACCCCTGTTGAAGATTGACAACTCAAAGGACACCAAAACGAATATATTCATTGCGAGTTAGTGGTCTAGATGACTTTGTCTTGTATACATGTTGTTTGAGGTTTCATTGAATTTGAATACCATCCATATATATCACAATACGTCTTTTGATGAATAAATATTTGAGACCTGGTATACAAAATACAAAATACTTTTTTTATATTGAAGGTAATGTTAATTTAACAATTTTAATTAAAATTTGTGGAAAACTTTTAAAATTTAGTTATAAAACTAATTAATAAAAATCTTTTTATATATTTTCATATTAATTGAATAAAATTGTTATTTAAATTATTATTTAAAATTAAATAAATTATTGACTAAAACAAAAACTTTTCAATTAAATATTAATTAAATAATTTAAAAATCGATTGTTAATTATTAACTGAGTATTTGTTTATACATATCGACAATTAAAAATAATACATCCAGAAAATAGGTGTTAAATATGCATCAGTTAATAATTTCCCACCAACCGGGGGCTTTTTCCTCCATGGAAAAACACAATATTTCTCTCAAAGTGAAAATTGTCTGGGGAATTGGAAGTTTTTTTGTTTTCTTAATGCAATTTTTTTCATCTTTGACAAAAATGAAATTTAATTGAGATTGTTTTGTTGATTTTGATTTACAAGATAAAAACTTGATTTCTTTGAATGAGTGAGAAGCATAGAGTTTAGCAAAGCGACAGAGATTGAACACACCAAGAACAGAATTAGTCTGTCAAAAAAGAAAATTGGAATTATAAAGTAATCCATCAGAATCATCATAAGGAAATGCGGTTATTGTTTCAGCAAACCGTTCTACGGTGCCAGGCAATTCGTAGCGATACTATTGGTAAATCATAATCACTTGGGTCTGTTTGGGAGTGAGTAGAGGCGCTCAGGTTTGTTTTATATCCTTTTAACTGTTGTCGTTATCATTTGTTGTTTTTCGCTTTTAATTGAGATGTAAATTGCCATTCGAGATTTTAAATTGAAAACTGGAAATTTCACGTCTTTTGTTTCTGGGATATCAAATGAAAAACCTTTCTTGATCCACTGAGTGAATGGATATTAAAATTATCAATTGAATAATATTCCAAAAAAAACAAAAGATGAATTATTTTCAATCTCTTGGTTATTTTAAATAATGACTGATTAAAACCAATTTTTATAGTTATTATCAAAGCGAGATTGAATATTTTTTTGAGATGTTTGTTTTAATTAATAATCGGATTCAAATATTTTTAGACGATGAATATTTTTTTTATATATTTTGCATTATTCTTATAGTTTAATTTATATTTTAGTTTTCATTAACGACTTTTTAACTTTTATTGGTGATATTTTTTTTCTATTTGACAAACACTTCAAACGGATTAAGCAGAAAATTTGTGTTAAATTAATTAAAATATTAATTTACTGAATGAAGATTTGTTTTTATACAGAAATAAATAATGTAGGAAATAATTTTTAAATAATTGTTTTTATTATTTATTTACTATTCCATATGTGGAATTTAATTTCAAATAATTTAAAACAAATCCAATTTTAAAAACATAATGTTAGATAATTTTTCAAAATTAAAAATAACAGTTTTTTATTAATTCTGGATTTGATATATTTTTTAACACATAAAATATTGAGAAAAGTTAAATTTTAAACACAGATTGTGTAAAGAATAAGAACGAATTTGTAAAATGTTTTACTTACATTTTATTTCGTTTCAAAAATTTATTTGTTTTTCAACAAAATCTCTAAAATTAAATAATATGAAACATTTTTTAAAAAAGAAATATTTAAACAAGTGCATAAATTGTGCTTCATTTGATTTTTGAGGAAATTTATTTTTATAAATAAGTGAAAAGAATGAGATTTTGTAGATTTAAAATAAAAATCGTGGTAACATTTTATTTTTAATTTAATAAATCTATAATGGTTCTATGACAACTGAAAACATGACAACAAAACAACTGAATTTACGATTATTAAACAGTTGAAAAAATTTTTATTTCATTTTTGGTTTTTACTTCCTAACCGATTCACTAAGGAGTTAAAATTGTTTTATTGATAACAATAGTGATCGAACTCTGCACAAATCAGGATAATGACTATTTATTATCATATTTAACCACAAAACATCAAATATTACTATCCGTATATTTCTAAAATACTGATTTAATATATTTTTCTGAGAGTCACAAATATTTAAATTATTTAATCACATAAATAAATGAATTTTTTTTATATTATGATTGTGTTTTCTTTATGAATAAAGCCGTCGCTGTGTTCAATAGTCCTGTGTTCTCTTGTCATGCGTTCAGTTGCATGGTTGCCTTTTAGAATAGACCCCTCAGATGCATTGGGCTCTGAAATTCTTTTAGCTGAAATAAAGATTAATTTAAACGAAAGATAATTAAACAATTCGTAGGCATTATCTTTGAAATATCTATTTTAAAATATAAACAGCTTAAATTGAAATAAATATCAAGAAATAGGTTAAAAACACAGAAATCTTTTTAAGAATTCCTTTATTTACATAATTCTTTATTTGAGTGAACTCATAAACTTAATATTACAAAAACAAAATATATAAGTGACTTTTAGATATGGACGGCATTCCTCTTTATTTGACGACTTTGGCATGTGGTGATTCCGGATCCGGACAACTCGAAATCTTAGAAGAACAATCAGCAGTTTCGGATCGTTGTTTAAACCAGAAAATTACTTCCTTTTACTTCAGTAGTCTTGTTTCAAGTAGGTAAAACTTCACATTTAAGATGATCTCAAGTACATGTATACTGTTTAATAATAATAATTAAAAAAATAATAATAATTAATAATAATAATAATAATAATAATAATAATAATAATAATAATAATAATAATAATAATAATAATAATAATAATAATAATAATAATAATAATAATAATAATAATAATAATAATAATAATAATAATAATAATAATAATAATAATAATAATAATAATAATAATAATAATAATAATAATAATAATAATAATAATAATAATAATAATGGATATTTGGAAAAGTTTTGCGTTATATTAGATTAACAAATTTGATAAAAAAACTAAAATATTATCATAGGGTTGCACATTTGATAAAATATGTTATTGTTTCAATTGGAAGTTTTTCAATAACTGTCCTTTGTGACAAGAGTGGTGTTTGTTTTATTTTTTTCTCCATGAATATTTCTCAAGTTATGTTCAGAGGATTAAATTTTTCCTTCATAAAAACCTCCCATCAATATTTATGTCATATATAAGATAGAAAACAATAAAAAAATTCTCACTCATCTATTTGTGATTGATATATTTGTTTTAATTGACAACAATGCTACATTGAATTAAAGATTTAATTTAGTAACTTAGTTGATGATTTGTTTAATATTTATTTCTACGTTTTCAATCAAATGTTTGCTGAATAATAATAAAAACAAAATTCTTCTGACAGATCAATGAAACGAGCCTGACTTGAGCATCGCATGGAGTTGAATCAACAATTGTTTGATCGGTCTATTTGATAAATAAATCATCATCGAATAGGTCTTGAATTTTGTTGGTTTGTTTTATACAATTGCTCGATTGCCATACCGGACCAACCAATGATCGCTAGACTGATCAGTGGCCTATTGAGGGCATTGGTAAATATTTGCGCTTTGATACTGACTGTGAAGCTTTGTCGGAAACCATTCAAGAGTCAGCATTGAGAACATCTTGACGATTTCAAGTAATTATTATTCTAATAACATTGTCAATATTTGACAAAAATTTACCAGATATCTATTGTCTTTCTTTTTCATCCTGCTGTCAAAGGTTTTTATTGTAATTGATATTTGGTAAATTGTAATTTTGTTTTATTGGTTTTATTTATTCAATTTGATTATCGGCACAATCACTAGATTGTTGTCTTAATCGATTTTTGTGTATTCGCATTCAATATCGATTGATGTGAAAAGAAAGTAGCGAGGTTAAGTAAATAAACAATAGTTTAAAATTGTTGTCAAATTGAAATATATGTAAATTGTGAATATAATTAGATTTTTATTCTTCCTCGAATATAATTCTTGTGTGTCACGGAAAACTAGTTAACTTGTTAATAGGAAATAAGCGTAATGCGTAACTTATAAAGAATGAAAACGTGAACATTTTATGTTCTAAGAAACAGTATTTTTCTTAAGATAACCATTGTTTTAATTTTTTAAATCTTTTTAATTATTCTGGACTTTAAACGCATGATCCGATTTCTTTCGTTGATATCTCATTCGATGTATTACTGAATTCACGCCTAAATAGACTCGTTCTACTTAAAAATAAGTTGAGTTTATCTTTTCAAATTTTTTCCTGTCAGTTCTCTAATATTGTCAACGTAAGTGATATTTGAAAAATTTCCTTTACTTTCGAAGGGTCAAATATTGAAAGAAATATTTCAGTTTTGTATATCAAATTATTATACAGTGAGAAAAATTTGTGTTTTAAAACTCATTTTTATTTAGTTTTTCCAAGGGTTAACAGCACAAGTCTATGAATTAATAGATATATCTTATGTACTACTTTAATGAAAGTACATGTATTATTTAGGATAATCCTGTGTGAACCATCAACTATGCTTCATTGAATTCGGGATCCGTGATATTTTGCAATTTTGGTACCTTGTTATCAAAATGCTGTGTTACACAATGTTTATCTGTAATATGAATTCATCTTTTAAAAAAAAAATTTAACTTTAAAATTGTACGAAAAAATACAATTTCTGTGACAATGTGTGAGAAATAAATCTCACAATTTATCATCATTTTATTTTTATAAAGATGTCACCGCACCATAAATAATAAATACCATCTACCAACCTTTATTAGAACCGTTCTTACAAGGTTACGTGATATGTATAACTCAAAATCTTTTTTTACAAATTTATAATTATTACAAAAGTTTTTGGATTGTTTACTCACTCACCTCGTAATTACATAAGAATTAAAATATTTTTATAAAATAAAATAAAATGATTAATTATAAAACTTTTCGGTCTTAAATTTTTTGTTAATATTAAAATTTATTAATTTAATAGAAATTTGATTAAAGCTGTACCAAAAATTTGAGTCGATAAATCTATAAAAATTTAAAATAAATATCAATTGAAAATAGATTGTGATTAATTAAATTAGAAATTAAAAAATGTTATTTTTAAGTTATTAAAAAATTACAAATTTAAAGCCTTCAAACAAAAACTAAATGTAAAAATCTTTTCCATATTATTAGAGTAAGATTCAATAATTAAAACAAACAAGAAAACAATTGGAAATACTTAAATAAATAAATTTGATCAAATTAATTAAAGAATTTCATGAATTTAATTCCACTAGATCTCATGTTGGAAATATCTGAGAAATTCCCATTCACTGACAGAACAATTATTCCATATTTTCTTTGAAGTCCTAACTCAATTATATTCTCATCAATTTCCCATTGTATCATCATCAATAAAATTAAAAATAATTAAAAAATTAATATTTAATGATGGAAATATTTGACATTGCCTTTGATTTGCTTGTTCGAATTTGCTTAGCCAAACAAAACCCAAATCGATATTTCTCGAATCCAATTCAAACAAAGCATAAATTAAATGTTAAAGAATAAGTAATTATCTTATTAAAACACAGTGGGAAATACCGAAATTATTGTTGCATGTAAACATGTTAATTTAGTAAATAACTCAATCAATATTTGTTACTTCACTTTGATGATTTTGTTCAAAGAAGTAAATAAATTTCTTTTAATTTTATTTCAAGTATTTTTAGTAATTTATTATTATTATTATTATCATTATTATTATTATTACTATTATTATTATTATTATTATTATTATTATTATTATTATTATTATTATTATTATTATTATTATTATTATTATTATTATTATTATTATTATTATTATTATTATTATTATTATTATTATTATTATTATTATTATTATTATTATTATTATTATTATTATTATTATTATTATTATTATTATTATTATTATTATTATTATTATTATTATTATTATTATTATTATTATTATCATCATCATCATCATTATTAGAAATTCGAAAGATGTAAAATATCTTTTTACGCTTTTATTAATATATAATTATAATAATAATATAATTTTTATATGATATACACTATTGTATAATAATAATATAGTTTTACATACAGAAAAAAATAATCTAACATACTATTACACAACCATTACATAACGTATCATTTATTTATTAATTGAATTTTTGACCTATAACATCAATTTCGTAAACGTTTATCTGTATACCACTCTTTTAATCAATCTTTAATTCATTTTATTACACAAAAAAAGGCTTTGATTATTTTTTAGTGTTAAAATGTATAGATCAAATGTATCAAACGTGTTTTGTTGGAAATATCTCATTTCCTATGATTCATTTTTTTGTGTTGTAAAAAAATAACTTGAGATTTCAGAAAACCCTCAAAAAGGTCACAAAAATATAAAATTTAAAAAAGCATAATTTTATTCAAAGAATCATAATAAAGAAAAATAAATGATAAAATATTTTTTCCATTTATAGAAATTTTATTATCTAGAATGTCGTTTCTATATCAAGTTTTTACTCAACTATTTTTTTCATTAAAGTTTTCATATTCTTATTTAAACTTAGACTTGAAATTTGATTTTCCTGAAAGATTTGAAAGCATATGCCAAATACATAATTATTCTGCTGAAAACCAAGCAGGCTCCGCATACGGCAAATGCAACATTGAATGAAAGAGTCGCATCGTAAACGAATCCAACAATCGGGGGCCCAATTAGAACTGCAAGTCCTTGGACTGCAAGAGTTAATGCAAATGTGATGTCTAATTTATTCTCACCAAACATGTCCACCAACACCACAGATGACAAAGTAACAAATGCACCGGACATCATTCCATAAATGAAAGTGTAACCTATCATTAAAATATACATTTTCATTCCCCAACTTACAAGCAAAGCCAATCCACTCAACAAAACTGTAATGTTGTAAATATGGAATCGGTTGACACGTTTCATCGTTGCTAAATATCCGAAACCCACTCTACCGAAACAGTTCCCAATTCCGATAGATGAAATGAGAAAACTTCCTCTACTGTTACTGATTCCACTCTGAATCGCTCGATCCTTTGCAAACATGTAAGGCGCATTGAATGCGATGCTTGAAAATACACTTGAAATCAAAAATATTATGAATACTGGATTTTTCAACATTTCCACATATGAGCGTAAGGAAAACAAATGATTATCAGAAGTTTCAACCTTTTCAACGTGTTCTCCAGGCTTGTCAACACATTCCTCAACATTTACATTTGACATTTGTCTCGAAAATAATGACAATTCAACATGTTCATTTTTCTCATTTATCTCATTCTTTACGGCTTCAACTTCAAATGTTGAATTCACGCTTTCAAAGTTACAGTAAGAGGCTGAACAGAGTGCTAAAATCAGTATCAATGATCCAGTTATTAACATTGCTTGTTGCCAGCCTCCTTTTGTTAACAAAAATTCTATAAATGGACTGAACATGAAAGTCCCAAATCCTGATCCACAAACTGCAATTCCAATTGCAAATGACCGTTTCTTATCAAACCACATGTTCACTATTAGAATCGAAGGTAAATAGATCAGACTAAATCCGATTCCACAAACCACGGAAGAACTCAAAATGAGAAACCATAATTCACTGTAAAAATATGGAGCTGCAAATCCGACAGTAGAAATAATGGTTCCTGCTATTGCAACTGACCTGTAGCTAAATCTTCGACATAAATAACTGGTGAGGGGAGAAATGAGGAAGATCACAGCCACTAGTATTGAGCCCATCCAACCAACTGTATTTCTTGATATTTTATAATGTTTGATATACTCAGTTGTCAAAACCCATAAGAATAAACAATTCCATCACTGATCAAGTGAGAAATAAAACTCGCAAACACAATTACCCATCCCCATCCTTGATCCTTTTGGTTACGTTTGGTAGTTGATCTACTTTCTGATGCGTCCTCATGATCCTTATCTGCAATCGTTTCGACATTTTCATTATTTGTTGTCATTTTTGAGACTCGTTTTCATTGTTCTGATAGACATTTTCATCAAATGCTTGAGTTCTTGTTTGATTTTCATTTCCGGAGCGATAATTAATATCCGCATCCGTTTCATGGGAATTCACAACTTCATAAAGACATGATGTTACTGGAGTTGGCATTTTATAAATAATAATATATTTGTTTGTTTGTAATTAAACAAAATTAAAATTCTATTTTTAATTAAAATATTATGCGGAAGTTTTTTAAAATTATTTTAAAAAAATTGAAATAATTTAGATAATTTGTTTTTCAATGGTAATATTACTTTTTTTATTATTGTGTTTGTTAAAGTTGGAAAGAAATGTTTTCGTTGGGGGGGTGGTTTGGAAACATATAACAAATCTATGGATTTATTAATTCAAAATTTATCTGTTCATTAATTATATAGTGTTTAAAACATTATAATAATTAATTTTAAAATGAATTTTAAAATAGTAGTTATTAAAATAAACTACTAATTGGAAATGTTTATTAATAATCGTTGAATATTATTGAAACGAATGATATTTTTTAATTAATTTCTTTTCATCGTTACACGGATTAATAAATAATTGTGAGATTGATGAGTAAAAATATTAGTGTTTCGTTTTACTACCTTCTTTAAACATTGTTCGCATATAGAATTGTATGTTGGCAGCGGTTTATTGTTTGCGGTGTATCATTTGTGAAATTGAATACCGAGTTGAATTATTAATTTTTGCTCTATGAAGTTCTATGAAACGAGCGCCAGATATTCGAATACGAGCTCGTTGACAATAATCATATTGCCGTATTCATTGGCTTGATTAATTGTTTGTCTAGGAATCAATCTGCTAGTTCGTTGGCTTCAAATTCATCATCAGCTTCGTTCGGCATCGTTTATCGTACATTTATTGATAAATTGCTTCTTTTCACACACGCATACAAACAAATTATTAAGTTTTTATTGTAATAAATAGCTTTTTCATTATCGATAATGAATTTTCAATTTTTTTAATTATAATTTGGAATTTTTAATTGATTTTTTTTACATGGAATCGTTTTTATTTCGATCAGAAAACTAATTATGAATCAATAGATTGTTTTAATTCGACTGATTTTTCGTGATTGTTGTTAATTAATTAATTATTTATATATTATTGGCTATGGTTTATTAAAATTATATGTTAGGAATTTTTCAATTAAATTTGTTATAATTGATTTTATAATTTTATTTGAAAATCGTTAATTTTAAATAATTATCAAAAAGTTTAAATAATTTTAATTTTTTAATTTTTACTCTAATCTAATTAAAAGTTTTTATTATATTGGTAATAGAAATTTTTTTAAAATAAATATTTAATTTAAAAACAGTTGATTGAGAGAAAATATAAATAAGAGAAGAAAAAGCAAAAAGCGAAAGAGTTTGTAAATTTTGTCTACAAGTGATCAGGACCTAGTTTAGGTAGAAGTATTTCATTTTATGAATATATATTGCGGAATTTGGCTTAACACGTTCAAGCTGTAGCCCATTTTCATGAATTTTTCTGTGAGACGCGCTCGAATTTCTTTTTTGGTAGTCAAAGTGTTAAAGATCTGAATATTTAATGTTACGTACCGTAAATTAACAAAATCAAATACGTATAACAGCGTGGACGCGTTAAACAGTTATTTATATAAATCATATTTATATAAATGATTTCGCAATAAACAAAGAAAAGAATTTAAAGTTTAAATTTATAATAAAAATAATAATGATGATGATGATGATGATGATGATGATAATAATAATAATAATAATAATAATAATAATAATAATAATAATAATAATAATAATAATAATAATAATAATAATAATAATAATAATAATAATAATAATAATAATAGTAATAATAATAATAATAATAATAATAATAATAATAATAATAATAATAATAATAATAATAAAATTTATTCGAATTTGTTTTAGAATGGTCAAGTTTTTTATATTTTTCATTCACCTTGAAGTAAATTATGTTTACCACTTTTCTCACTACTCACAGCTTCTTATTCACCCTTCATTATCATTCTTAGTAGTCTTATGTCCAGCATTATATACGTATATTTAATTTAATATTTTCGTATATATATTTTGTGAGAATAAACATATATTATAAGTACTATATTTAATTTGTAAAAAATGTCACTCTTCTTTATTCGCAATTGGTTTTTACTTGTATAATCAACTTCAGATATTTAGAAAGTTATCTCAACGCAAGGAGCAACTTTCATCTTAATATATCTTGTACTATATACTTTACCAATCGCTTAGCGAATCTTTCTTCTATTGAATTATAGATACAATGATTGGGTTTCTTTCCTCTTGAGATCTATTTGATTGTAACTTGTGTTCCTCTTCATTTTTATTACTTTTGTTTTATTTCCGATGTTCAAATTTCTCTTGTATAAATTAAAAAATCAGCACATTTTGTAATGCTTCTCATGATTCATTTATAATATAGAAACTTCCTTGAATGTTAAAGAGTTGAATTTTTGTGTACGATGCATAGAGTCAGAAGCAATTGACAATTTAGAGAAAACTAATATTAGACATATCCAGATATATGCACATAGATCTAACTAATTGTCACGCGAATAAGACATATAAATTGTTTGCTTATTGCAGTTTTAATTTGGAAACGATGTATTATTGCTACCTCTACTCATGTTTAACGTTCTAGAGAATGATTGTCTTTGTGTACTTTGTTTTTTAAAACCTAAATATCAGATACAAGAAAAGCAATACTCTACAGAAAATAAAAATACATTTATAAAAAAAAAATAAAGAAATTCACTTAATTTGTGAAATGTTTTAAGGATAAAAAACCTTGACGAGGGAAAATTTGGAAATCAGACGAAGGTTGATAAATTTGTTTGATAAATTTTTTCTTGATTACTTACATTTTAGTAATAGATCAGTTCATCTGCACCAAGAATTATTCCGGACTAAATATTTTCATATATGTATATTCTTTGGGATGGCTTTCGGAGTGAGATGAAATAACTAACATAACGCCGAACAAAGAAGGGTGGCTACCTACAGCAGCCTGCTTTTATCAAGAGTATTCAGATAAATTGGCATGATTATTTTTTGATGATATTATAGTTTAAAAACTGTATTGCCTGACCCTTTTTGAATGTATTTTTTTCTAGAAATATGAAAATGTTCGTTGAAAACCCTCACTATTCGAGTAAAGCGAAAATGTGTGACGGTATCATATCAGTTTGCGTTGTTGCAGATTACGGCAGATTATAAAACTAAATAGTGCTCATATAAACCAAGTTAAACTTATTGGAATATAGATTCGCAGAATGTTAAATGAAAAAAAGTGTATGTATATATATTATGTATATACCTTTGATGTTATGGAGAAATCTCGTCCAGAGCGATGAGATTAACTAAGACGGATATTAATAATAATTTTTAATTGTGATAATAAGGAAATGTGAAGGAATTCAAAGAATTAGTTATGACATTTTTTAAATGTTCTGACAGTAATGCTGTTTTGTACAAGTTAATGATTTTAAAAAATATTTAAAAAATATTTTTTTCATATTCTGAAGTTTTAAATTAAATGAAAATATCTGTAAAAAATTACATAAAACATCGAAATTCTTTTGTAATCTATAGTTTTCGTTGGTACCCCCAGTGGAAGATTATACAGTTAGTGTACTAAGCAGCCGCGGGGGCCTGTGCTTTTAAGGATCCCAAAAAGACCTATTCTGTTAAAAAAAGTTTTCTTAGATATTCCAAAATAACACTTGTTTTCAATGATGGAAACATAATTTTTGAGAAACAAGGAGTAAAAACGTTTTATTTTTTAATGTGATTTTTTTTCTCCGAAAGTAAAATCTTAATGATTTTAATGGGTTATTTTTATTTTTCGGCTTTGCATTTATATTTTCTATGTATGGCGTTCGTCGGTTGATAACATTGTTGCTGTTGCTCTACTTTCCATATCTTTATAACCCATGCCAAAAACGAACGTTTTGTGCATTTTGTATATTATTATATATGACCTTTTATTTCAATATATATATATATATATATATATATATATATATATATATATATATATATATATATATATATTGAAAATTGCTATTGTTTACACTCAAATAGCGAAATAAAATTAAAATATATTATAAAATATTAATAAAAAAACAATTAACAGGATTAGATACTTCATAACCTTTATGAAGTATCTATTTATGAAGCGCATCTATTTTTTGTCTAATTGATATTGAAAACCCCGTTATTTTTATCCCTTAGAGCCTCTATTTGACTTTATTCGTCACTGTGAACCCCCCCCCCCAAATTTTGTTGTCATTGAGTAAATGTTAGAAGTAAAAACATGCCTTTTTACTTTTATATTTAAGATATAAATTTGGTTTAATAATGTTTCAGAAACTATACCGAATAATTTTTATTCTTTAAAGTACTTTTTATATTAACAAATTATATTATAAATAATGATTAATGTCAAATATTTAAACAATCTAATTTTTTTTAATGAAATAATTTTATTTAAGTAATGATAATTTTAATAATTATTTAAAATTTAATTCTTGTTAGTAAACATTAATTTAGACTTTTCAGTAATTATAATTTAAATTAATTAATCATAATTTTTAATATAATTATTAATATTACCTATAAGATATATAAATAGATTTATCATTGGTCATACGAACATGAGCAGTTGAAGAAGGAAAAATTGCAAATTGAAATTGTAACTGGTTTTTTTTTAATTTCAATGGAACTTTTTCACAAATGAACTTGAAACTTTCATATTCGTCAAATGCACCAACTTTGTTCTAGGCAACGACCTTGGCTGTAAGATTAGTGCAGAGAATACTAACAAAACTGAATTCGAACTCAGGGCGACCAGATAAGTATTTTTAGTTGAGTAATTGCAGCAATAAATTCCGAAGTTTTACAGGATTCTAAAGAATGCGCTAACGATAGTAATTTCGAGTCATCTTTCCAAAAAAAATTGAAAAACTTTGGTATTACTAAGAAAAATTGATAACTACTGAAAACTTATTCAATGCTTTAACATCAATTCAACCAATCGAGTGACAGTGCGAGACTTTTCGATCGCCGGTAATTTATCTACCAATTAAGTTCATCCATGAAATTTGACCTATTGGAAATGTTGGAAACATTAATTTTCCTGAAATGTTTTTTTGATTAAAACAAGATTTATAAGTCATTTTGGTTTTCTGTTTTTTATATTATTAAACAAAGTTTATTTTATAAATAAAAATAACCAATCAAAAACTTGTTTTCACTTTATAAAAAACTAAAAAATAGTTTTTGAAATTTTATGGATTTTTAAATACCTTAATTTAAATGCCATTTTAACCCTCAAAAAGTTAAAAGTTTCCAGTATCAACTATTTGAACTAAAAGAGATTTGATGATTCTATAATATATATATATATAAATGCGACGGATAATGGTCTTTATACTATGTCTAAGAGCTTTTGTGAAATCCAATATTAATAAAGTATTATTAGAGGATTGGTTTTCCGGGGTGGTCATTATCATACAGGTTTGTCAATTCAGCGAGAGTGTTGAAAAAATAAAAATGAATATTCTAAATCTTTACTTGAGTGGATAGCAAAATCGACTGTTTATAAATGGGTGTTTAATTTGTATGATCTTTGTGAAATTTGTCTGGAGATAAAGTACCTATTTTATCTGAAATTAATACGAATTTAATTCTATCAGCTCGAATAATTTCAGAGTTCCGTTTTGGTTAAAGAAAACACTTTCAAATTATTTATAAAAAATCTTTAAAAAAGTGTATTTAATTTACACCAAATTACAATTCAAAGTCCAAAAGCATTCAAACAAAAATATTTTTAATTATCGATGGTAATTTTCTACTTTTTTATATACTCAATCACTACAACATTGGAATATTATTATTAACAGTTATTTAACCCTCCCCTTTCGAAAAAGAAGTTAAATTTTTTCACCGACCGTAATCTAACTTTAATTGAAACAAAAATTGCTCCTCTAGTAATAGAATTTGGTGATAATTTTCACTGATGGAATATAGTTAAATATGAACAATAAAAACAAATTAAAAACAAACAAACAAAATCCAAAGAAAGTAAACATCTGTTGATTTTAACCACTGCATTTTTGACAACGAACAAATCAACTTATCATTTAAAATAGGCATGAACGAGCACATTAATTATTTTATGAAATGTCTAGTTTGAAATTGTCAAATTTGTTTTGGAAAAAAAAATTTTTTTTCATGAAAAAATAGTAAAATAATAAACTATAATTTATTGAAATACGATTTGGAATATTTTTTTTGTACAAACTTTGCAGGAGAAATTTATTGTTGGAGTTAAAACTCGAGTTTTCAATTGCCATTTTTTTCCTCTCACGATTTTATTATTGGTTTGGCTGATAAATCTGAATGAATTAAAAATTAATTTTTGATCGATTTAAACAAACTAATAGAATTTATTAATTTATTTTGTTAATTACCTTGTAAATTATTTGATGGAGAAAATAATTTTAATCGGGAATGTGACAATTGGGAATTATTCAACGAGCCGCAATCTGAAGGGAACAGCAACGACAGACCTTGGGATAACATATATTGGCTTGGTTTACCGATTGAAAAGGATAAATCTGAATTTTTGCATGAATCTTGTGATGGACATTCGGAATGGTTATTATGAGCCGCTTGCAATGAATTTATTATATTACTGAAAGAACTGTTGCTGCATTCCAAACCAGCATTTGATAATGATTCTATTTGATTACCATTTGATGCTGGATCTCCTTGATTCAATTTCATATTTACATTCATTCGCCAAAATTCTCGCAATGGATCATAGAAATTTTGTTTAAATTTCTCATCATTTTGATCTAAATAATCCATCATTTCTTTAGTTTGACAGTAAAATATCATACTTTTCATTTGATGTTGAATGAAAAGTCTGAGAAACTCTTGTTCTCTTGTCAGAAACTTATTAACCCTTTCTAAAGATTATTATTTATTCTTTTGAAACAAATTCAAAACGCTACCTATTCCGAAATTATCTGGACTTGTGCTGGCTGTTGAAGATGAAGTGATATTAGTTATATTTTCATTTGCAGGAGGAGAATTCATATTCACTTCATTGTGTGACTCGGAACGACCTTCAAATACCAAATTGTCCACAGTAAACATTGTCGTTTTGGATTGCTTATTCGGTGTAGTTTCTAAAGAGGATTTGTCTAAAATTTTCATTTTTATTAAATTAATTTTAAAGGATCATTTATTCTCACTTGTCAAATTGACATTGCCATTCGACCTAAAACTCAAGATTATTTCTTTACTTAAAAAAGAAAACTTTATCATACTTTGAAGTGATAACTTTTTCATCGAAATTTGTTTTAATTGAATTGAATTCAAATTGAATGTTTGCATTTGTATCTTAATGATTGTTTTATTATAAATATTTTTAATAGTAAATCTTTGTTTTACTCGAATCTGATAAACTTTTCGAGTGGCTCGTAAGAGCTGATGGAGTTGTTATTTTAGAATAGGATTTGCTGTTGTTTAAATTTGAATCTTTTTGTGGTAATCTGTTGAATGATGGTAAATTTGGAAACTGTTTCATTATTGACTGGTTATGAGGAAACAAATTAAGAATTGATCCGGTCATTCCGAATGGCAACATGGAGTTAAAACCCAAATTTGGTGGAATAATTGGACAGAAACCATGTTGTGACAAAGAATTACGCAGGAATATTCTTTTTTCGTCATCATCTATAAAAATTCAATCATATTAATTTGTTTAAAATCGTTTACATGAAAGTCTATATGAAGAATTAATAGATTCTCCCGATTTCACGCAGTCATTAACCAACTCGTAATGTGCTCGCTTAATAGATTCTGACATATTGAGATCTCCTGGCAGTAATGTCGCTCGTTTTGATGGTCTTCCTGGTCGGGCACTAATCAAAGAACAAATAAATAATCAATACAAAAATAATTACATTTTCAATGGAAATATTAGAAAATATATATTAAGAAATAAAAAAAGTTTTATTAAAATTAAAACAAAAATAAATCTTCTACATCAGCTAAAATAAGAAAAATACTCCATGAGTATTTATTTAAGAAAATTGTTGTTGTTTTTCGACTGGAACTTTGTTGTCGATTTGTCGTACTGAGCCAAATAACGAAAACTCGAAGTCAACCGTGTTTGTCGAGATATCAGTAAAACAACAACAGCCACAAAAAAATCCAGTCCGAGTCAAACATAAATTTGCGTATTTTCCAAAAAAATAAAAACCGGCCTCAACTCACTCAAATCGCACCTTATGCTGAATAAATAGCTATAAATATTCAAATCCATTTGCTTGGTTGTTTTTCGGCAAATTTTCGTTTTTTGTTTTTATTTGTTGTTGTTTTTGATTTGAAAAATAAATATTTAAACAGAAAATTTATTGATTGCATTTTTCTTATTGAATTAGAAAATTGGTTTGCTTTTTTTCCATACATTTCGTCTCATTTTGATAAAAATAATTTTTAAAATTATTTGAATAAATATTTGAATTATTTTTTGTTTTAGTTAATAAAAAAAGTAAAACACTGTTTTCCGAATTAATGAATATAGTAATTGAAATTAATGTATCAACAAATAAATAATTAATAATATCTAATTAGAAATTATCGATTGCTGCTTATTTAAACAAAAATAATAATAAAATATTTGAATATAATTTAAAGTGTTAATTTTATTAATGACTTCTAACGTGTAATCTAATATTTAATTTGCTAAATTTTGATTATTTAACTGAAGAACGAATGCAAATATTAAGAGTAACTTCTTTGGCAAATATAAACAAAACTCCCATTAATTATTAATATAAGGAAGGCGTTGAAAGTCGATTTAAATAAACGACTAATATTTATATATGCATTATTGCCTATACAAAAAGAAATCATGTGGGTGAATGAGAACTCAAATAGTCGTAAATATTTGTTAATTGCTCCATTACAGCATTTTCCAATACCAGTTTCTTTTTTGTTGTCAATAAATTGAAAAAAATTATATCGAATCTGTTTTTGTTGTTTTTTTTAATTTTCATTGTTGTCGAAAACACATTTATAACTTACCTCGAATTCGTACAATCCTCGAACAGAATGTCAAACTCTTTCGGTGCGATTAGTTTGCATCGGTTTACTCCCGGCTGAATCGCTCCAAGACCTCGGAGAATTCTCACTTGTTCTACATTGCAAACTACTGGAACGATTTCTAGTCTCTTCAATTTTGTATAAACCGTGTGAAGCCCACCGACTAAATGTTTGAGAAACAATTCAAACGCTTGAGGCAGACAAATTAATTGTCGGCCTTCAACAGTAAACGCTGCAATTTTGGCACATCTGTAATCAATGAGAGACACCTGATTGTTTTCGGGAATATTCGGAACTGGATTTGGAGTGCAATAAACCGGTTTTGTTTGATTATTCGGACTTAACGATATCATTGGTGAGTCCATTTTTGTCAATTGAAGTTAATTAATGAATTGATTTCGGTAGCAAACTGATTTAAATGAAGATCATGTTGAAATTAACGCTACTAACCATCGCGTCGACGAATCAGAATCAAGCAATTTTCTAAGATACTGAATTTGCGATTTGATTGGTCGATTTATTTTTATTGGTATAATTGATCAAATACGCTTCTAAATTTAAGTGAGAAAATTTGACAGAAAGTTTTATATTCATCATAATGAATTTTGTTTATTAGATTAGAATAAATTGTAAAAGAGGTTTTATAAAGTGTTTTTTATAAAGTGTTAAAATTAATTAATCTTATTTTATGTTTATAAAATATAAAATTAATTTATAATGATTTTTTTTAAATTTCTCTGCTGAATTTATTTTGGTTATGTATAGAATTTATTATTGTTTATTACGTAATGTAAAAATATAGTATGGAATTGTAAAATAACGGGATTCCTAAACCTTAATCAGTTGGGACATTACTGTTTAAACAGTTAAGTTTTTGCGACACACAGTAAAAAAACAAGAATAAATTAATATATAATTTGGATAAAATCATTTGAAAATAGGTACATCATTAAATTCTATCATCTAAATATTAAAACCTTTAGTCAGCTCTTGACTCAATCTGTGGAAATTCTATTCTTGTAATTTTAGGATTATTGATTCACGAATAGCAGAACAGTGACGAATATAGGGTTTTATGGGTCTTGTGTTTCTGCATGTACTTTGGGTTCACTTATATTATAAGTCTTATAATAAAGTTTACAAATAAAATAAAATAATATTTAGACAATTTAGTTTAATAATTAACAATTATTATACATAGGTTTACAAGATACACATTTTTTCAAATTTTTTGATTAGCAAAATCTTGATGAACTTCATATTATATCAGCAATTTTGTAATATCATTTTCCATATATAATGAAAATAAATAGTTCATATCTTTGTCAATTAGTTTAAATTCATACAAAGGCGGATTAAGATCTACTGAGGACCCAAGCGTTGAAAACAAATAGTGGGTTCATTTTTAAAAATAAAAGCATGTTAACCATATTTTTAAAAAATAGACAATATCATGTGCTATTAATGTTTTAATTCCATTAAAATTTCAATATTAAACTTTGTGCTAAAGACAAGGAAAAATACCGCTCTATACAGTTTATTTTTAGTCTAGTACTGAGTTTTACTTAACGAATTGGTCTTTTTATTTTGATACACATATTTTACTTCTAAATTAAAAATACAGACAAAAATATCCAAATTAAGTATTATTAATTAAATTTTACATTAATAAAATTATGTATTATTTCATAGTTTTGCTTTTTTGAATTGTTATTTTGCTGAAATTTGATGTCCTTGTCAGTCACCTTTATATATGTCATTTTAAAGATTTCGACTTTTTTAAAATATATTGTATTTAGTAATAAATTTCAAATCTCAATAGGTTTAGTGTCTAATCTAGTGTATGGAGAAACTTTCCGTCATCTCTACAAAATGGTTCAGCAACATTACAGATTGAAATGAGAGAGTAATATTTTTGAGTATAAAAAACAATTTATTTAATAGATTTTACAGTTTTATATAGAAACTTTAATATAATTAGTGGAAAAGAATTTTATGTAAGGCATTGATGATTAAGTTATAATGCACTAAAATAAAGATTCAATCTTCAGCAAATTTGTTGAGATTATTTAATTAAATAATTGAATTATAACTATTACATAATTATTGTATCCGTATATTGCATTTGACACAGATTATGAGAGCAGACTGATTATGAGGATAACTTCATCGAAACATATTACCATATGCACCATACTAATGAAATTAGAAAAATAAGCAAATATAAACTTACTATGAGCTTTTCCGCCGATTCTAAACTTGTACATAATTAAAATCATACATACCAAATCATACACTATCTGCACATAATTTTTCACATATTTTTAGTTAAGTGTAATCGGAACTATGCATGCTTAAATGTATTCATCCTATGTGAAAATTTGATTGTTGTCAGAAGAGTTTAGGTAGTGTTTTCCTAATTTATGATAAATTCCTAGTAGCTTTAGAAAATTTGGAATAATGTTTACCATATGTAAGATTATCGTCCTCTCAACAGGAAAATCAGAATTGAACGAGTTGCCAGTTGGTCTAAGAAAAATATTGTGTAAAGGACAAATTAGCGATATCAACAAAACGAGTATCTAATTCAAAAGAATTAAAGAAATCAATAAACATTATCGTGCCAGACACGTGATTACCCCTTGGGCAACCTACCTCACGATAATCAATAGTTATCTTGAAAAGAAAGTTTCGAATTAGTGGACAAGTTGTAATTGTGTTAAATTGTGAATTAAGTCTTTCTGTGTTGTGCTTGCTTATTTATTTTT
Organism: Schmidtea mediterranea; assembly: GCA_022537955.1. Taxonomy (NCBI): domain Eukaryota; kingdom Metazoa; phylum Platyhelminthes; order Tricladida; family Dugesiidae; genus Schmidtea; species Schmidtea mediterranea. The sequence continues at coordinate 180,816,711 of CM039679.1, read as the reverse complement.
AAAGGACATGAAAAGTCAGAAAATAACCGACTTTAATAATAATAACTCAACACACACACACACACACACACACATATATATATATATATATATATATATATATACCAAAACTCTGTGATAATGTAAACGTGACATTATGTTTTTGTAGTTCATCTCTCAACGTCTTAATGACCGATTTAACATAGGATTAGACAGCCATAACAGTGATTTCTTTATAGGCGTAGTGACACTGAAAGAATTAAATATTATGTAATTCATTGTTACAAGGAAATGTATACAGATAAAAATTAAAAGAAGGAAATTATGCATACATCGATATTACAATTTTCAGAGAATAAAAAATTAAATTAATTCATTTTTTAAAATTTCTTCTAATAAAAGACATGAATTTAATAATCGCATTTTATTCATTAAAAACAGGTATAAAACTTTTAGAATTTATCTTTTTTGTATTTATTTTGTCCAGGCCGGATATGAGGCGATTGCGCCCAATCGAGCTCCAACACATCAAAATCTATATATTTAAAAATTTTAAGCTAGCCGAAAATTTATGTAGTTATATTTAAAAATCTAGAAATATTAAAACATCCATTTATGTTTATATTCAATAAAATGTAGTTATTTTTATATTTGGTACAGATATTTTAATGCATAAATTTGTTTACCTTATGGCATAATGTGGAACATGACTTTTGATTTTTATAATCGGATTTTGTTTTAAATAAATATTTAAAATTTATTTTTCTATATTGAATCTGATCCTGTTAGATTATGTATTTAAAGATTTACATTTTAATAAATTTTAAGTTGTCAATGAGCTCTAACAACCAACTTTTGTGTGTTTTGTAGTTATGAACAATGACAATTTATTATCTAATTATTTTTATTAACACTAGATTTAAGTGGAAAAAATGCATATCTATTTTTAATGAACCCCGTTATATTGACAAATGCATTGAAATTCTGGTTTTTGGCTAAATAAATTATTCATATCATTAAAAGTAAACATAATTTTCAAAAACCTATATTTACAATATTTTTATTTTTAATCATGAAATTTGATATGTATTGGAATTTTTACTTTACCCAACTTTATCTGTCACACTTTCAAAATTAAAAGCTCAATTTAAGGTTTGGGTTTGATTAACCAAGAAATAAAAGAAGAATATAACAACCCCGAATTCACTTTCAAAATGAAGAATAAATTTAAAAACTAAATAAATACTTTTAAAAAACAAAAATGATGGAATTATTATCTCAAGAAAAGTAATTGATAATTAAAACAATCCAGATAGTGACATTGCAATAAAGGAAAGTTAATAAGAGAAATCCATTTCCTTAAAAATAAATATTATTTGTTTAGCTGTATTCAAATTGAGAGGAAGTAAAACTTTCTAAATCAAAAGACAATCAAGAAAAAATCTTCATATCCGGGGACAGTTCTCTTCTTCAATGTCCAATAAATGTCGACAACAATGATTAATGTATACCCAATGTATACGCTATTTGAAGGGATCCCATTGATGATTGGAAAATAAAAATTCAATTGACATGAAAAGTTAATAAAAAAAGTATAAATACATATTTTAGTCTTAATTTAATAGGAAATTATACAAAAGTAGGATTTATAACAGGGAATCAATCCATATTTTGTAAACAAAATTACACTCAAACACATTTTTTAACAATTTATTTGTTTTAAACACTAAATACTATCAAATTAACCAGCTAAAAATCGACTTACAAACAACTGAGTAACCAAGTAAAAATAAAATAAAGAAATAAGTCAATTGTATCAACCAATGGTACATTCCTAAAAAAACTGCAAGCATCAAACGAAACCATAACATCATTCATACTGAACATCTGAACATCACATTTTGGATAGAAGGACATTTCGTAAACTTCTTGAATTTGCTACTTCAAATGTCAATTTTCTTTTCAATAATTAATGGTATCAACAAATAGATGGAGTTGCTATGGGTTCCCCTTTTAGCACCAAAAATGGCGTTAATATTTTTGGCTAGTTTGGAAAAGGAAATTGCTTCCTTCCAATTTGAGAAACCATTTGTTTGTAAAAGGTATGTGGATGATATTTTTCTTGTATTTGAAAATCAGAAACATATAGAGCCGTTTTTGTATTTAATGAACAGTTTACATAAGAGCATTATATTCACATGTGAAACGGAGAGAAAGTCGTCGATTGCGTTTTTGGTATTTGTTAATTCAACGCAAAGATAAACATTATGAGACAGAGATTTATAGAAAACCAACCTTTACTGGTCTTTATACTTCTCCAGAAAGCTTTTGTGAATTTAAGTATAAGAGAAATATGGTGAAAGGATTGATTTATCGTTCATGATCTTTATCTTCTACTTTTGCTAATTCGGTAAAAAATATTGATAAGTTGGTTGAGTTGTTTATAAATGGGTATTCTAAATCATTTTTATTGTTGATGATAAAAGAGACTGTTGACAAATTGATTAAAAATCCTAAGGATCCATGTTTTGGAAAGTCTTAGTGTAATTTGTCAAATGAGTGTGAAAGTAAAACATGTCTGATTTTAGAATTTTGTTGAAAAGTTTTAATATTGGGAACGCATGATATGTAAAGCATTGTTGATAAAGTCACTGGATCCAAAGATTAATGTGCAAAGAGCTGTGACTACGAACGTTTTGAATGTTTGACAAATGAGTATGAATTAAGTGTTGATTTAAATAATAGTAAAAATGGATATAAAAAAATTGAGCCCGAATTTGTGTTAGTATTGACGTACTTACAAATTATAAAACAGATGGGAAATTTAGAGTATAAGATCGTCTCTAATTCGTGTAAGCTACGCAAAATGTCTATGAATAAATCAAAAACTCCGGTTGGATTGTGTTCTGATCTCGTTTATCAATTTACATGTAATGGGTGTAATGTCATATACACTGGAGAGACTTCCCGTCATCTCTGTACTCGAGTTCTAGAGCATTATCGATTGAAGGGTTTGATGAATATTAGTAAGCACAATAGAGGCTGTCTGATTTTAGAATTTTGTTGAAAAGTTTTAATAATTATTGTGAAGTCATTGGATCCAAAGATTAATGTTTTTAAATAGTTTAAGTATGTTAAATCATGTTTATGTATTGTATTTAAAAAAATATTTTTTAATATTATTAAAATAATTTAATTTATAAATTATATTATTTTTAAAATTATAATATTTATATAAATAACATTTTAAAATTAGTTAAAAGTATTTGAATATTTTTTAAATGTTTATTTATTAGAAAATTAAATTAATATAAAAAAATTTGTTTAAATTATAAGTTAATTCATAATACTTTTAGTTTGTTTTATGTAGCTGAAGATGACAGTTGTGCTGTCGAAATATATCGTACGAATAGTTTTTTATTGACGTTATCTTTTAATTAAATCGTTGCCAAATTTATTTAATTATTTATTAATATATATTAAGTAAAATAATTTCATAAAAGTAAACTCGGATTACGTTTAATGTATACTCAATTTTGATTAGTGTACTCGAGCTACGTTATTATCATTTAAAACTAACAAATTAGTTCTACACAATAATTACTACCCAACATCGTAAAAACTAATCAACTTCTGAGTAACAAAACTGTACTGTTATTACGGCACTACTAAAGTACATGAATTAAAGATTTACACTGTACTGTTATTACGGCACTACTAAAGTACATGAATTAATACACCATTCTGATTTGTTGATTGCTGAAATAATTTAAGGAACCAATTCTTTGTTCCATTGGGTGTGCACGTATAAGAACACCATTGGGGAATTTCATTCCTTTAAACAGTGTATTTCTTTTAAAAATAATAACAGATTGCCAGGCACTGATGGGTAATCAGAAATTTTATAAGGGTCTAAGGGTTAACTAATCCCCATCCAGCGCCAGCATAAAAGTTTAACCGCTAGCCACCCGTCGAAAACGACGTTGGTACTGTATGCTAGTGGGTGAATATTAGCAAACGGTAAGCCTCTTTTAAAGACTGCCAATGCCCTAATATTCGGTTGGGTTCATGAGCTGTCATAGAAGACTTCGTGCTCTAAGTTTAACTTTCCTTGCTCTTAATTTTCTAACTGATTTAATTTTGTTAAAAATAAAACAAAAACCAAAACAAAGTTAACATTATTATTGATTGCCAAATGCAAAAAAAACAAAAACAAATATCACAATTTAGTCCAAAATATAGTTAATGGCGCTCAAACCCCATTGGATTTGAGTATGTGCCTCACCATACTGGCGGCCTTAACTTTATTTTGTCTCTCGCGTTCTCGCTTGCCGGGCCTGTTTTTCTGCCGATTTCTCTTCGGTTTTTCTTCCAGCGGGCGTGAGTTCTCGGGTGAAGTAATCTTCACACCTATGGCTTCCTGTTCGGTTGACAATTGACTGCCACACCGTACGAGTCCAGCTCACAGACCTGTTTCAATGTTTCTTCTTTCTGAGCTGTAAACTGTCCAGTTCAGCTTTCAACTTGGTAACCTCTTCCGGCCTCAACCAGGCTTGTTCAATACGCCGACATCGACGTACTATGGCTTCGACCCGTTGATTCTGCATTATGACTTCATTTTGGTATTTAGCCACATCTCTGCTAAATCGTTCTGCTAATTGGTTGTTTTGTTCCACTATAATAAATTAGCGAATAGTTAAAATATATATTTATCATTATTTGGTTATTATTAATTCATAGAAATAATTGTATAAATTTATACTTGATTTTATACTAAAACATTCCTTTTGTGAAATTATTGTATCATCTGGATGAGGGAGACAGCAATTTACCCTATGATATATTTTGTGAGGGTCTCTACAACAATGCTCGTATACATGAGATTTGGCTAATGTGGTATAAGCATTGTTGGGGACACCCTGGTTCACATCTTATTCCCAGATATTTTGAGTCAACTTTAAAGAAAAACTATTAGGCTTGCAATTTCTGATATATTATTGTTAGGAAAACATCTGCAATATTCTTCTAGGGATCTCATTACACGGCTTGTGAATCTATGATAAGGTTTGAGTTGTTGATAACAACTAAAACTAATGAAAAAAGACTATGTGAACGATTGTGCCCCACTGAATTGTAAATCATAGTGTCAATAATGATAACTTTAACTTTACTAATAATAATGATTACGATAATGAGGACATTGATAATGGCTATTGTAAAACCATAATAGTGGTAACGAGCTCGAAAATAATAATAATAATAATAATAATAATAATAATAATAATAATAATAATAATAATAATAATAATAATAATAATAATAATAATAATAATAATAACAGTAATGAATGTTTTGATAATTATTACAATATTAATAATAATAATTCCAACACCAATAATATTATTAGGAGGTTCATCCTGTAAAACATTAAAATCAGTTTTTGTTTCCATAAATTTTATTTCAATAAATATCAAACTCAAAAATTGTCTGCTTTAATCTTTGTTATTTAAACAAATTTCTACGAAGATATTTTTAATTAAAATATCTTCTTATTTTGTTTTTTTAAAAATTAATCTAAACTTTTTAATTTTTTAAAATTTTCAATTTAAAAATTTCTTCATCATAAAATTTCCTCATATCCCCCTTCTTAAGAAATTTTTAAGTTTTTCCACATTTCTTTCGATCCTTTTTCCATCTTCATTTCTTAAGATGTATCGTCTGTCATGCACTTTCTCTATCACTTTGTACGGACCTTCATACCTGTCCTGGCCTTTGTGCCGTGTTTCTACTTTTACTAATACTTCTTCTCCTACATTGAATTTTCTCCTTGTTTGTTCTTCTAGTTCTTCCTTTATCGGTATTTCTTTGGACCCGTACCATTTTTCCCTGCTAATCTTTTTTCCAAAAACTATCTCTGCCGGGCTTTTCCCTGTCGTTTTTTGTTTGGTTGCATTTAAAGTGAATTCGACTTCTGGTAATATCTCTGCCCAATCCGTCTTCTTTCTATCCTGTAAAGTAGCATTTATCAAATCCCGTATTGTCCTGAATTGTCTTTCTATCTGACCGTTTGTTTGGTGATGGTATGGACTCGAAAAACATAATTTAATATCTAACATCTTTGTGAATTCTCTCATCATTCCTGATTCAAACGCCTTTCCGCAATCAACTCTTATCTCTTTTGGGCATCCAAATCTTAAAATCCACTTTTCTAAAATCGTTTTCTTTATTGTTTCTTCGTCTTGTTTTGTTATCGCTGTCAAGACTTGATACTTACTATACTGATCTATTATGCCCAATATATACTTCTTACGTCCTTTTGTTTCTGCCAACGGTCCACATATATCTACGAATATGATTTCGAACATTTCCTTCGAATCTTGTCTTTTTACTGGTTCTTTCGTTGTTATTGTTAAAGCCTTGGTTTTTTGACAAATCTCACAACTTCGAACAATCTCCTGAATCTTACTCCACAGGTGTTTTCCAACATATCTATCTTTCATATAATCGGCTATCTTCTCGACTCCAGCATGACACAATAGTCTATGTATTTCCTTTATTGTTTCTTGTAACTCATTTTCAGGTATCATCGTTTTCTTTCGTACTTCTTCTACAATTCCATGTTGGATGTTGCTTCTTCCCTCTTCTCTGATCGAGTCTAGTAATCTTGTTTTTATCTTTCCTTTCTTAGCTTCTTCGTGGGCCATTTGACATTGAACACACGTGTCACATTTAGTTCTCGACACCATGTCTGCATTTTGGTGATTAATACCCTTTCTGTATTCTACTCTTATATCTAAACTGCTCAAATAATTGATCCATGTTTGGAATTGTGAAGTAATCGGCTTCTTGGTTGTCATCATAAACGTGATTGCCTTGTGGTCTGTCCTGAGCGTGAATCTTCTTCCGTAGAGATAGTGCTTAAAATGAATGCAAAAATAATATACCGCCAATAGTTCCTTTCTTGTAATACAATATCCTTTCTCGTGGCTCGTCATCGAGTGTGATCCATACGAAATTACTCTTTCCTTTCCATCTTTATCTCTTTGTGAAAGTACTGCTCCAATGGTATCGAAACTAGCGTCGGTATCTAAAATGAACTCTTTTTTCAGATCCGGAAAACATAAGATTGGCGCCGTCGTGAGTGCTAGTTTCAATCCCTCAAACACGCTATTCGTTCCTTCACTCCATTCTAATTTTTTGTTACTTGGTCCGCTACATAATTGTTCTAACATCCTTGCCTTCTTTGCATAATCACTGATGAATCTTCTATAATAATTGCAAATACCTAAAAAGCTTCGGAGTTTCTTTACGCAGTTAGGCTTCCCAAAGTTCTGTATGGCCTGAATTTTAGATGGATCTGTCTGTACTCCTTCCTTGCTGATTATGTGTCCTAAGAATCTGATTTCTTCCTTTATTATTTGGCATTTTTCTGGATTAATCCTTAGGCCTGCTTCCTCAATCGCCTTTAACACTTCTCCGAGTATTGTATAGTGTTTCTCTTTACTGCTTGAATAAATCAAGATGTCGTCCAAATACACCATTGCTCCCTTTATTTTGCCTAATACTTTTGTCATCATTTCTTGGAACGTACCTGGTGCTGCTGCAATTCCAAACGGCATTCTGTTGAAACAATATTGTCCGTTCTTTGTTGAGAAAGCTGTTTTCTCCTGTGATTCTTCTTCTAGTTCCACTTGGTAATATGCATTACCTAGATCGATTGAGCTGAAAAAGACGGATCCTCCTAACAAATCCAACATCTCGTCTATGTTTGGCATTGGAAATGCCTGCCTCTCTGTTACCGCGTTCAGCTGTCTAAAGTCCAAGCATAGTCTAATATCCTTTTTCTCTTTTTTCCATACACATATTAGCGGTGTATTCCATGGAGAGTTACATTTCCGTATAATTCCATTTTCGTACAAATTTTGTATTGCTTCTTCAATCTTTGATTCCAAATTTAGTGGTTGGCGATATGGTTTTATGTTTATCGGCTCACCTCTTGTAACTATCTTGTGTTTTACCAAATGTGTGCGACCCACATCCCATTTATCTGCCATAAACACGTTTCCACTGTTTGTTATAATTTCCTTTAATTTGCTATCTTCATTGATCTTTAACTGCTCCAACGCTCGTATCAATCGTTCTTCATCCTTTATTTTTCTGCCAAATTTTGCTTCAATGTTACAAATATAGTTCTTGTCTTTTTCACTAGCCTCGATATCTTTAATTTTTAACAGTCTAAATCCAAATGTTTCTTGTAATTCGATTCCTCCAATCACGTCTGGTGTCACTTTCTCCGCCACAATGAATATAACTTCCTTCGAAACATTTCCAATGGTTACTTGCACCTTCGTTTTTCCTATTGTCTCGATCGTACTCTCGTTTGCGCATCGTAACTTATCGTCACTTTTCGTCAATTGTTGTCCTCGTAGCTTGTTGAAACAGTTCACACTCATTACATTGATTCTTGCCCCAGTGTCTAATAAACAGTCGAAATTTTCCCCATTCATCCTTACTGTTATACTAGGCCTTCCTTGCATTCTGTTATACAAAATTTCAACAACCTGCTCCGTTTCGATGGTTCCAATTCTCTCCACTTCCTCTTCAAACATTTCTCTCTTTAGGAACCTGTATACTTTCTCGCTTACCCTTCCAACATTCTCCCACTTTTCTGCCCTTGAGGATATCCCATCAAATTTTCTGTTAGAATATGGCTCCAACCAACTCCTCTACTGGTGGAGCCCTGTTGTTTGGGTACGTCTTCCTAAAATTATCTTCATTTGTCTCTACACACGATTCCCTTTCTTCTTCTTCCTCGATACCATTTATTCGACTGTATCTGTTTCCCGTGAATCTTTGTCTCTCCGTCACTTGCCCGTACTTCATCTTTGTATAACACTCCTCGGATCTATGACCATTTCTGCTACATCTTTCACAGCGTATTTCCTGACACAATCTTCTTATATGACCTTCTTTCCCACACCCAAAACATCTTAGAGCTTTTTTATCTGGACAGTTTCTACTTATATGTCCGCTTCTATGACATGTCCAGCATTCTATTTTACCTTTTATTGGACAATCAATTTTCGTATGTCCTCTTTTGTGGCATAACCAGCATTCTGGCATTTCTCTTCGGATACTTTCTTCTCTCTGTTCTTTCTTCTTGTATTGTACTCTTCCCTGTGGTTCCTGATAGACCACTCTGGCGTAACTTTTCATACTGTTTATCTGTTCTCTTTGCTTTTCTACTTTGTCCATCAGAGTTAGTGTTTCCTTTATTTCTTCTGTGCTTTTTATCTTCCGTAGTATCACTTCTTTCTCAACTTCTTTATTCTCCCCACATACTATTAACATCCTTGCTGTTAATTTCTCTTTGGTAAATTCTTTATTTTCGAACAACCTATCAACAAGGTCCTCCACCTTTTTAAAATACGTTTCTATTTCTTCACCCTTCCGCTTGTAATTCAACAATTTTTGTAGATCCTTTAAAACATCTCTTTCACGATCGAATGCCAATCGCAACCTAGCCTGGAATCCTTCGGCTTTTTTCAGTGTTTTGGCGTACACTTCCAGGAGATCCTCATCAATCATGCAAGATGTTAATCTTTCCTGGTCTTTCTTCTGCGTGATTCCCTTGGCGTCGAAATAAATTTCGCATCTTTTAATGAACTTTTCCAAATCGTCCCCTTGGCAGAATACCTTTGGTAGCAATCTTTCGGTGATTGCGTCCGTGTTTACCGCTGCCACCATATTAGGAGGTTCATCCTGTAAAACATTAAAATCAGTTTTTGTTTCCATAAATTTTATTTCAATAAATATCAAACTCAAAAATTGTCTGCTTTAATCTTTGTTATTTAAACAAATTTCTACGAAGATATTTTTAATTAAAATATCTTCTTATTTTGTTTTTTTTAAAAATTAATCTAAACTTTTTAATTTTTTTAAAATTTTCAATTTAAAAATTTCTTCATCATAAAACTTCCTCATAAATATAAATCATGAATGAATAAATAGTAAAAGGTAAGTTTAATAAACTTCAATACTTATGTCTTATTTAAAGGTAATAATAAAAAAAACTTTATAGCTGGGCAGTAACGATAACTAGTAATACTCTCTTTACTATATCCTATATAGTAGCGTTACCCAACTTTCTATATTTGGACAATTTGTTTGACACGGATAACTTTCCTAGTGACAATAAAAACAAATACTATGAAAATAAGTTAAATAGAGTCGTAAACGGATCAGGAATGGTTCCGTCTAGTCTATTATCGTAGACATTACGACAAAATATCAGATAACCTAGTTTTTATCCTCTTAGCAAGTTGTTTATTACCATAGCAACTTATTATGGGTAAGGAAATTCTCTTCCCCAATTCGATTTTTTAGAATTAACTCTATCGATTTAATTTCCAGATTTCCCATCACATCCTCCACAAAATTCTCCAGTTGGAATGTTCTGGGACATTTCGATGGAATTTTTTATTCTCTTTGGTAACTTTTTAATTTATTTTACTTTGAAATAAATAAAACTTGGTTATAAATTTTGTCGTTTTAATTTATTTTGTAACTTTCATTTTACACCTATGTTAAGTAACAAGGAGGGTCAAAGTTAATCCTAGAGATATTAATAATTTTTGATAATAAACATAAAAATAAATGTCGACTAATATCGATTATGATAGTAGAGTTAATCTTTATAATAGTTATAAAATAGTATTAATAATAATAACAATAATATTAATATAATGAATTGAGTAAGATAAATAAGATGTTCATTTATATATCGTCTGTACGAAATATTTTTTGTAAAACTTTTAAAGTTGACGCAGATAGAATAAAAGGAATTTTAAATAAGGTCTCGCGTAATTCTATTATTGATGACTATAGACAATTATTGACATTTCGCTACTTTTTAGATTCAAAATCACTATTGTTTGCTGGAGGTGTGTTCATTTAGGTATTTATGCTACTATATGTGTCGTTGATTCAACCGATTTCAAATTTTCAGTATAATTCTCCTCATTAATTCTCTGTCAATTTCTCTTAGATTTCGTCGTTTTATTTTTTCTAATGTGAAACTTTATATTAAAAACTTTCACAGGGCCACCACGCGCTCTTTCGAGGGTTGGTGATAGAATTTAGGAAGGGAGAATACAGGGCAGTTCCAGTAACGCCTTCACCGCTAGTTCCCCGCTAACCACCGGTTTAATCCGGGTTAAAAGAATTAATTTTATTCATTTGTGTGCGTGTGGATTATGGTGAGTAACAAAATTGAATAGTAAATTAAAATTTATTCATTCAAATTTATTCCTCGCGATCGAGTTTCAAACATAAAAAAAATTTCAATTTAACCAAAATTGGGATAAATTTATAAAACTATGCTATATAGAAATATGAATTAAAATGGGAATCAAACAAAAAAATTTTAATTATATAAAAAAAATATTTCATAATGCAAAATAATAACAAACAATAATAATAAGTAAATTATGAACATTAAAAATAAAAATAACCAGGTTTACTTTCTAATTTTTTCCAAATGATCGACATAAAGATTTAAAGTAGATAGTATGTACAGATTGAGAATAATAAAAAAATTTAAAAGAAAACGTACTGAAATTTGTTTGCCCAGCACTGCCTTATATATCACAATTTTACGTGTGTGTGTTTTGATGCGGTAAAACAAGGAATTTTAATTTATATTTTTAAAATATAATTTTTTAATTCATTTGATTTATTATTAAATTTTTTGCGTTTTTTGTATCAAAACTTAATTTAGTTTTTTAATTATTTTATTTTTCTTTTAAATTTTCCGTTTTTCCTTCTAGATTTAGTTTTCCCGCTCAACAACACACAGGCATTATCGTGCTGGTCAAAAAAATTATGGGCTCAAATTAGTTTTTTGCCCAACAAGATAGAATCTTGGATAATAGATGCTAATAATTGGTCAATTTATAGGTTGCCATATAAAAATCATTTATCTGAATTAAGCTTTACAAAAATAGGAATTTTAATTGAATAAAGCATCTAATTTTCCTATAAAATAGTAAATAACTAATAACATTCTTGAATATAAATAGAATTTATTAAAGCTTACTACTTTAAAATTGTTACAAATGTCTTTATAGTAAATACGATGTATCATTTTTTTGTATACTTTATGTGGCCATTATAAGAGAGTGCTAAAATCAGCTGGTGATAGAAGCACCTTTTTTACGTGTTCAAAAGGTCTATCGAAATAAATTTTGTCAATTGCTGAATTATTTTGATTTATTTCGTAAATATATTATTTAAAAATTAAAAAAAAATTCCTTCTGAATTTTTATAATAAACTCTATAGAAAATATTCTTGTTTGGGCCACACTCTCATGACTTACCCATTTGGTTGCATGATTTTCAGTAAAATTTTATTTTTTCAATTATTTATGTAAAAAGAAATTTTGTTATTGTTGTTAGAATACAGTGGATAAATAAAAGCAAAAAAAACCTTTGGGGAAAAGTTTTCATCAAATGTCGAATTTCTACTTGCTTACTGTCGCCAAAAATTCCCATATTTAAATGGCAAGAAAAAATTGAGGAATATCTAAAAAAAATTAAATATAATTCTAAATTCAAAAGAATAACAATAAATGAAGTAAAATGCATTCCTGTTAAAATGATGAATTATTAATTAAGAAAAACCTGAAAACTCACAATTTAGAATTCAACGCATTCATTGTTTTTGGAACCGGAAAGAAATTTCTTTATAATTTAAATTAGATTTAATTAATCAAACTTTCTAACAGTCGGTGAATTGATTAGTAATATTTGACTCGTTCAATCAAACTCTTTTAACACGTCCCTCGACATTTGATCACAATTCAACATCCTGATTCTTTCTGTACAATGAGCTCTTCCCGAACGGTCTTGCTGAAACAAATGTGCCTCCAAGAGACAGGCAATAATCAACAAGTGATCAAGAAACAATAGTTTAAATCCATGGAACCAATTCAAAGAATAATTAAATCTCCTAATTAAACTCTTGAATTTTCCTTAGTTGTTTAAACTAAGAATTTCCAATTACTTATTATTAAATGTTACTTACAAAAAGTTCATTAATTAAACACATAATGAATATTTGATAATTAAATTAGTGAGAATTTAAAATTGAAAATTTTTAAAAATATTATTATTTAATAAAATTTATCGAAATTTTACAGAGCAAATAATATATGAATAAAATAATAATGTAAAAGATTATGAAAATTTTGTTAGAAATATTTGTTCAAATTAAACTGATATACTTTTTTTTGAATTTTAAAAAATAGGATTTATTTTTTTAGAATATGATGGTAAAAAAATAATGAATTAGTTTGTTTGAATAAGCAATTTAAAATCCGTATAGTTTAAATTTCTATTCTACCTTATAATCACAGTATACTTATTTCCTAGTATTATTTTTTTTCGAGTGATGTTTTCTAATATGTTTGTTAAAAATCGATGAGTCTTATAGGAAAATCCTTTGTAATTAAAAAATATTTCATTCAAAAACTAAATTTTAATATACTTTTTTCAATACAAATTATAAAGTAGTTTGCATGATATATACAGAGCGATTCTTAATTTCGCTTCCGTATCTGAAGTACGTATATGTAATATAGTTTTTATTGAAAGAGTAAAAAGTTATTTTTATTATTATTATTATTATTATTATTATTATTATTATTATTATTAATATTATTATTAATATTATTATTATTATTATTATTATTATTATTATAATTATTTTTATTATTATTATTATTATTATTATTATTTTTATTATTATTATTATTATTATTATTATTATTATTATTATTTTTATTATTATTATTATTATTATTATTATCATTATTATTATTATTATTATTATTATTATTATTATTATTATTATTATTATTATTATTATTATTATTATTATTATTATTATTATTATTATTATTATTATTATTATTATTATTATTATTATTAAATGGCGATTCCTTGGTAGCAGCATAAATTAAGATAACAGATAAATGAATAATAAAATAAGCCGTTGCTGCAAAGTAATTATTATATTGAAAAAAGTTTCGATGATTAAATAATTCTCTTCAGCTTCTTTTTTGCGGAATGATTATTATTATTATTATTACTATTGTTATAATAAAATTACAAGAATTGTATCTAAATGTTAATTATTAAATAACCAATGATTTTTTTATTTCTCATTTAATTTTGTAATTTTTATTAAATATGTATATATATATATATATATTCTACGTCAACAAGAGAACCTAAACGGAACTTCCGGAAACAGAAAAATATCAGAGAGTTTTCCATGATTTAATTTTAGATTATAATATGCGTATTAATATCAGAAAATGAATACATATATATATATACTTTTAACTCAATTAGCTTAAATAATTATTTTTTCTCAGAATTCTAATAAAATGTGTGTAAAACTGTAATTTTCTATACTAAAAGAAACGAGAAATAAATTTCAACTTGAATCACTGAATGAGACTACTCACAAATTTGCTTTACTAATATACTGCTCGGGGTATTAAATAAAAGGTATTGGAAAAAAATTGTAAGAAAATCGCGAATATCTGGAAGCAAATCAAATAATGACAGATGCTGCATTTGTAAATCTGATTCGGACATTCTGTAGGAGTCGGCGGTAGCCGGTGATGAAAGAAATTAGATTACAACTTCCACTAATGCACCATTTAACAGGAAAATGGCGTCGACCAGAAATCTCAATGACAAATGGGCAGTAGTCAAACAAAAGAATTATGCGATTCATTGATAACCATTAATTGAGCATGACAGAGACATATGATGTTGCATCCATCTGCATCCCTTGAGGCAAATCCGTAACGGTTAATTAACTCCAAAAAGTCAACAGTTATATGAGAAAACATTGAAAGTTTAAAATTCACAATCCCAGAATTTAGTTTGTTGATCGATTTCCCATCGATTTGATCCTGACATTGATTTATCACCGATCCGTTCAGCGGATTGATCACATTTCATGATCGGTATATATATTTTTTTAGAACGAAATTTGTCGATTCTAAGAGTGAAAATGGCTCATGGGAATCACCGATCAAGTCATGTGGCATTGGCATTTCTTTGTATGGAAAAATGATTTTGTTTTAATTGTGGTTTTATTATTATTATTATTAATATTATTATTATTATTAATATTATTATTATTATTATTATTATTAATATCTGTTTTTTTCTTTTAATATTTAATTTATTTCATTAAGACTAATGATCATCAAAAAAAATTTACCATAAGTTGGAAAAATCATCTTTTAAATATATATTTTAATAATTTTTTTAGGGAAAAAGAAATTTATGCTTGGTGATCAAAAATACGTTTCAATAAAAAGTACAATGGTAAGTTTGTCTTTTTCTTATATTTTGTATCCGACATTTCTCCTGTACAAATTTGTAACTTTAAAGGCCGAATTCATGTTGAGATATAAAAAGAATTTAAACTGTTTAGAAAAGTTAAGAATATTTTTTAATCTAACTAGTTTTTATATTTAAATAATATAATTATAATTCTTTATAAAAATATAATTCACATAAATAATAAGTCATTTTCACTGTTTCACTATTTTAACCAAAAATATGTCCAATTTAATACATTACGAAGTTTTAACAAATCTTACTCTCCTTCTTCTTATTTTATCGAATTTTTCTTCTCCATTTTTTTCCCTCGATATGATTTTAAAATTATAAAAAAAATTTAAATTTGCAACATTAAAATCTCAATAAATTTATTAAGATTGTAATGTTGGAAAATTAAAATTTTAATTATATTTTAATAATTTAATAATAACTATTATTATTATTATTATCATATTGATACTATATCTTAATTTGCCTAAGAAAGTTTATAAAAAATTCAGTTACAGAATAGTAATAGACAACGGCAGTACTGGTACCGAGCATTTAATATCAATAAATTCTCTAATGATAATTATAATTGATTGTTCGATTAATTCCAAAAATCTGCGTGCTGATAATGGTGGATATAATCAGTGTTAATAATATAAAAACGTTATCCAGACAGGGAAGGTTGGTCATATTGAATGATGGGAGCCGACAGATGTTGGATATTGGAACAAATCAAATAATTTGTGTTATCCATTGTAGAATTGACATATCAACTGATATGGATTATTATATCTGTGATTATGTGAGATATCGATTTGTCAATGAATTTCTCCAGGTGATGCCTGATAAAGGCTTTCTTATTTTAACCGCCTATTGTTAGATATGTTTCAATGAAAATGATTACCATTAGAATTCTTAATTGTTACACGCATTTATCAGCATGTTGATTATTAATTTTGTTTTTCCACTCTATTTAGTGATTTTATTTATTTTAATTCATTGAAAACAATTTTCCAAAAACATTTGTTTACTGATCTCAAAAAAGATTCGAGTTAGATTTGTTAAAATAAATCGTGTGGATAAAAAATTTATTTACAAAAAATATTTATTTTTATGGAAATAATTTTTAATTTTTTTCTATTCTATTACGTCAATACTGTTTCAATATTTGACAAAGATTAGGATGGCTGACTGATGATAAGTATAATTTCCTCAAAATATATTTCTTTTATTTGGGTTTCTCGTGTGCATATATTAAGACTCTAGACGAACTTAGAAATGTCATAAATTGGTGTGTGACCAACCTGAAACCTTAAATAATAGTTTAAATTATAATTTTATAATAATTGGTGTTTTGACGAGTATCAACTTGCTCCGAACCAGCATCCACGAGATCTTTGATGGAAGCCTAACTGTTGAAACCGATGAAATAGAGCAGCTCTTCACTCAATTTATCCTTTACATGGGTCTTATGGTTATTAATTCGCAATGAAACATCATCCACGAGATCTTTGATTGAATGAAGAAAACAATTTGAAAACAATTCATCAACGTCATAAACTAATTCATCACATTCGGCGGTGTTTTCAATTCAGATTTCGTCTGTGTCTTTAGCTAAATTATATATTTCATTATCTTCATCTTTTATTTCGTACACATTGTCAATATCACTATTTTCGAATTCCTAATTAATTTGAGCTAGAGATTTATCACCAAATTCTCATAACAAATTCCCTTTGCACATGTAGGAAATTGATAAGATGCATCAGAGTTTCTTTATGGATTGTAAATAAAATTGAAAAATTGCTTATTATCCACGAGCGGTAAATGGTTGGAGCAAGCACATTGTTTATAAAATCTAAATTAATAGTCTAGAGCAGAGGTCGCCAAAGTGGTCAATACAGACTCCAGGGATCTTTTTAAGAAAAGTAATGGTAAATCTGAGCCACGTGGTCGATCTAAATCGGGAGGGTCAATTAGGGGTTGAAACAAAAACAATTCTTAATGCGCAAATCTAATATACCTAACTGCGTTTGTAAAACTTGTCAATGTTTTTTAATATCAGTTAGTTATCAGTTAGATATCAATTTTAATTATCAATACCTGTAAAAAAGAAGGTAAGTATTAATAATATGGATTAGTATAGCATACCAATTTATTTTTAACTTATTTATAGAACTCTAATTAAAAAATGGCAGCTTCAGTTTCTAAAAAGAAATTTCAGTATTGTTCATTAGATTATTTGAAATTTGGATTTATTTGTTCACCGAAAAATGAAACGATTTCTGTGTGTCTTCTATGCGAAAAAACTTTGGAAATGACAACATGAAACTGTCAAAAATGAAAGATAGATGGTTTTTCGGGGTCGATGGAGATTTCAAGATGATCAAAAACCTTTGGTGACTCCTGGTCTCAAACAAGTCAAATTTGATGAAGTAATTATCACAGATTGATAAAATAACATTTTTTAGTTTTAATGTTGACAATCTATATTTAACACATTATGCGCAAAAACCATAGTTAAATTGAGTACATTCAGATTCTTAGCGTAAGATATAGAATATAATAATAAAAATCTTTCAATGTTTTCGGTAGAGCTAAGCCAACATGCTATCCTTGGCCTTCCAAGTATGTCATATATGAGGTAGTCGTGGGTTTCGTAGTTAAAATAAAAACACTGTGTTAAAACCAAAAACCAAATAACATTATTTTTACTTTTTCAATGTCAATTAAAATAAAATAAATTACTAGAAATACATATTCAGTTAAAACAATATTAAAATCACAAATTTTTTTAAAAAAAGTTACTATTCATTTATTTTTATTAAAAATAACAATAAGACATATTTTAAATTATTATTCAACGAAAAATGATGAAGTTATAATATAAATTAAATAATAAATATTTTTATGGATGTCACAAGAAAACAATTTCTTCAAGTGAACTGACTTATCCATGTGGATTCGGATTTCTCTGTAAAAAATCATGAAAATTATCCCAATCTAACATACTCGGATGGTATTCTTTGACTTGTCTATTTCTGAGGTTAAATTGACGCAAAATATCATTTAATGGAAATTTATTCACAAACAATGAATCCTGGGCTTCGGTTTTCATTGTAATTGCAATGGAAAGGCAAATAAAGAGCAGAATAACAATCTTTCCAATCATCTGAAAGGCAAAAAAATTAATTTTTATTTTAATTGTCAAATTGAGATCTTTAAAATGTTTCAAATAGAAATAACATTTTAATTCTAAAATAAAATTTTAATATTATTTTTATTAAATTGATAATATTATTTAATAATTTAAAAATCCCAAATCATTTTTAGGAATTTTCAGAATTTTTCATTTAGAAAACAATTGAAAGTTTTAGCATAATATAATCTACAATCAATAATAAGTAGACTATGTTCAAACAAATTATTATAATATAATTGAAAATAAATTTTAATAATTAATAAAATTCACTTACTGATTTCAAATGAATTAAGTAAATGTTATTTGATTTATATATTATTTTCATTCACCAATCATTTTTTGATCGGACTTGTTTAATTTGACTCTTTTGTTTTGTTTTCTACTAAATTTTGGATTTATTTTTGGAAATTAGATATATTTTTCGGTTTTTCTGTTTCCTGATACCTGATATGAAAACTGATGTCAGCATAAAAAATAAATATTAATTAATTTGTTTAAATAATTTTGTATCGATTTTATTTTTGTTTTGATAGACAAATGCAAATTATTTTCATAATTACATTTAAAATTAAACATTAAATTTTGTAAAATTATGACTCTAATCAGTGGCGCATTTTTGTGATGGCGCACTAAGCGCGCGCTAAATTTTAGTCTTAAACTCTAATAAAATGTTTGTACCTAAGGACCCGTTTTTCGTAAACACACTACTGACCCTGGGTGAAGTTATTTTTTTTAGAAAAACGAATGTGCCAAATGATGTAAATGCAAAATAATGTTAAATAAGAAAGTAAAAATTATTAAATTTAATAAAAAGTTTATATTATTATCTAGTAAATTTTCAAGATAAAATAAGAAAGTAAAAATTATTAAATTTAATAAAAAGTTTATATTATTATCTAGTAAATTTTCAAGATAAAATTTTTGTTTTAAATCACTTAAATTTTAATTTGTGGTTTTTTAAGTATTTTTTTAATTTTTGCCGAAGGATGAATACAAGCAAAATTTTAATTATTTTTTAACATTATTGAATTATACAAGTACACAATGTATATCAAAATGTCTAGTTCTCCTCATATTCCATACTGACTATTCATCCGGCATTTTAAATACTGTACATTTTGTAACGTTACATTTACTAATGTTCAATAATGAATAAAATTTCAGCCTCACGAAACAAAATAATTCTGGCACTCATCTTTTTCTGTGAGTTTGAAAGCCTTTTCACTTTTACCTTTCGATGTTGTACCAAACATTTAAATTTTGAAAGAATATAGAAGTCCGGCCATCCATCGGGCATTTTGCAGACCACCTGTAGCTTTGAAATGAATGCCATTAGGAGGTTTGCTTCCATGAAATATAATTTTCAAATTCATTAATTCAAGGTAGTCCTCGCATGGCTGAACGTCATGGAGTTTCAGTTGACAAAGTTGAAGCCACTCTTCTCGATTAATGTAATCAATCTTCATCTTCCTATTTGCTGCAGCTGTTCGAAAGAAACCGTGTTCATTGCGACTTAAAACGCTTGAAAATTTCAATATCAGGTCCACAAGTCTCTCCTAAGGTCAAGCTGAATATTTTCTGAAGCACTATTTCATAATGTGAGGTCGTCATGCAAACGAAAGCAATCGTTTACCGACTTTTCTCTCGAGAATTGTAAAAGTACCATTTTGGCCTTCATCTTTTCAAATCGAAGTTTTTTTCTCTTTTGGATTCTCCATCATTTTTCATCTATACCATTCATACAACCCTGGTGACATCCACGCTGATCATCAAAGAAATTCCATATCTTCCTGAATTGTCATTAAGTCTAGTGAATCTTGATATACAATGTCACATAATTTTGAAAAAGGTGAACGAATTGGTCCTCTCGATATGTGGTTACGACTTACATATAATGTTCCTCTGAAGATTTTGCCAGGTACTGAACAAGGTTTCGATCTTCTCAATCACATGGCTCTTAGCTTTAATAGGAATAGCTGCGTTTTCCCAGAACAGTATAACAAGCTCTACTGTGCGCGTAGAACTTTCCTTGATTGTGAGCTTGTAATCAGTATGAAAATGAAAGAAAAGCTGAAGTACCTGGAGATTGGATTGCAACTTGGATTCTTTTATGCCATCGTGTGTAAGCCATCAAATTGTCTTCAACAGATTAAACAGAAAATTAATAAAAACAAATTAAAATCAAGGTAAGAGCTTCTGCAATGTTTCTATTTATCTTTGTGTCAATTCTTACAATGAAATAAAAGAACATTCCTCACTTTTACATTTGTCAGTCACATTAAAATGTATTTAACATAACTATCATTATAACTATTTACTTGAGACTGTGAGTTTAATTTTAAAGCGACTAGTACAAAATGTCAAATTCAAATAGTTCATTTTAACAAAATATGAGAAACATACAACGCTCAGCTTTGTTGCTGTATATTTGTTGACTTAAAAAAGAAAATATTTAAAGCAATTTTAAAAAGTAATACTATAGGATGTTTTAAATTTAAGCAAGTTACGATCAAGGAATTATATAAGAAGTCCATATCCACGATACTTATTTCTTATATTCTCATGTTAATAAAGAAGTAATCTGACAAATCCAGCGATATTAGAATAGCACCAAACTAGATGAAAACCAATTTCTTTTAAAATTAAATGCTCTCATTTTTTCATCAAATGGAACACTTAGAATGTGGATACATAAAATTTTCCATCAAAAACATTTCCATTACAAATAAGGACCACGCTAATATACATAAATATAAAAGAATTATTTACATTATTAACATTACTATGACTAATATCTACATCAATATCAAAATAACCTAGTAAATTGCTGCAATCATTTCCTCCTTGTCGAAACGTGTAATTTTTGGTGTTGCATATCCTCATACTTGTCTTCATTATCATCTGAATACTCCGGTGGTCTCTTATCATCATTACCTTCAATAGCTCGAGGTTTGGTTTGCATAATAATTACCATTTCTCAGGTGTGAATTAGTTTGAAACTTCCTTCTTTCCAAATTTACATAACAAACCTTTTCCTTGTGTCTACGTAAGTTCCATCTTTGACATTGAATCGTTGAGCAGTCTCGCCGTATGTGACCTTCCACTCCACATGCAAAACACGTCGTTTTCTTTTTCATTTAGCATTCTCGACTGATGTGACCAGTTTTGTTACATGTCCACCATTTAAATTGTCGGCTATTGACGTTTCGTTGCTTGAAATTATTATTATTTCCGTTCACCAATCCTCTTTGGCTTCTGTAGTTTTGAATAGCCGGTGAAACCTTCAAAACATTAACACTAAATTGCATGATTTTTTTATTTATTTCGAATAAAATAAAATAACATTTCTTTGACTGAATATATTATTATAAAAATAATTTATGAACTAAATCCGTTAAACAGCTTAGTAGTTCATAAGAGCCACTATGAAATGGCTAGTTCTTATTTATTTTAAGCGTGAAATTCTGGTATGTAGCAAATGTTCTACCCAATGCAATTTTCCTTAATTGTTGCTTTTATTTCTTCTGATGTTTTCAAATCTTGCACCTCGAACGCTTTTTTAACTTTTTGATCTCTTAAACAACTCGTGAGAAGGCATTTTTCCATTTCTTCTTCATCTTTTTTGTGCCCAATTAATTTCATTGTTTTTTCTCTAAAAACATTTTGGCTGAATCTGATCCTTATTCATAATTCAAAGCTTATTTTAAATCATCCATTAACGATGTTGGTTTTGAAAACTGATATTGACGTTTCTCTTCTATAGTTTTCCTGCATCATAATCTTCCATTAGTCATCTATCTAGTAATGTTGTTGTTTGGCAATCCTTGATAACATTTTTCTAGATCATCTCCTTTATGGAATTTTTCGAGTAAAAATCGGTTTATTAATAAATCCGTGGTCGTGGTCATGTTAGACGCAATTAAATTCAAATATTCTTTTAACATTTATTGATTTTTCTCAAAATACAAATTCAAACTTTCTCTCATAATCTGAAGAATTTAAGCAACTGAGGGTGGTAATTATTAATGATGTTGTTTGACGGAAACTTAACTTTGTTTAAAATTCGAATCTGACCCCTTTAACCCACTAGTACCCAATAGATGCCTTTTGATCCTTAATTCATAAATTTCGAAATTAGATTTGGCCTTTTCATACAAAATGATGTTGCTTGATCGAAATCCAACTTTTTGTTCAAAAATCCGATAGCACCTTAACCCTTTCAATAATAAACCAACCAAAATTCCTTAAATAATGATATTTCGTGAGTATTGAGCCCAAAATTGGCCTTTTCATTCAAAATCAATTTAAAAATTGTGTTGTTTGTCCGAAATCCAACTATTTAAGTTTGTTGTAAATCTTCTTGAAATATCGCATGCAAGTAGTGTATAATGAGGATATTTGGCTTTAAAAAACAAATTTTTTCTTTGGGGGGAGGGGTGTTAAATTTTTTTTTAATTATTTGTTTTAATGAATGAATTTTTATTTAATTTAAATTTTTATTTAAATTTTCAAATTTAAATTTTTTAAAACATTTTTAATTCACGATAAAAGGTCTAAGTATTTTTTCTCGATTAAAAAGCTTTAAAAATAAAAATTGGCTTAAATCGCCTACGATTGGTCGTGAGGGGTATTTTCGACTTAAATTGGCTCAAACCCGATTAAAAAACCTAAAAATATTTTCTCGAATAAAATGCCTAAGTATTTTTCATACTTAAAAACACATAAAAATAAAATTGGCTAAAATCGCCTGTCGATTATAAAGCCTAAAAATTATTTGCTCGATTAAAAATCCTGAATATTTTTATTTTAATTACTTTAATTATTTGTTTGAATCAAGTCATAAATTTTATTTATTTATTTTATAATATTATTATTAAATTTAATGTTTTGTTTTAATCAAGTCAATTTGTTTTAATCAATACCCCTCATTATAGTACGACCAATCGTAGGCGATTTAAGACAATTTCATTAAAACAAATTCATTCATTAAAACAAATAATTAAAAAAAATTTTCATTCATTAAAACAAATAATTTTTACAAAAATTAACCCCCCTCCTCCCAAAAAAATCTTTAGGGGGATCTCTGTTTTTTTAAGTCAAATATCCACGGATCATAGTCCTCATTATACACTACGCATGCAACCCTTATAACTGTATTGATTACAATAATTCCCAAACTTTACGAAGTTCCAGAGATTTCATTGAAGGAGGAAGTTTATTAAATTATTTCTGTGCAATCGTTATCAATAGAAAAAAAGAGATTAATAAAGCATTAAAATAGCATGTCACTTTCAAAAAAGAGATGACGCAATCTGAAAATTTATTTTCCCTTGGAGATAATTTGAAAACAGTAAATACATATTTAAAGAAAACAAAGCCGAGCAGCATCGAGTCATAAAGAGCATTTTCTTCTGCAAAATTATTTTGTAATAAATTAAGTTCTTTGGGCAACAAAGTCCTGAAAGAGCCTTATTTTTCATATTTCTTCATTTTCAAATAGGAATAATTTGATTTTATCGGTATTTATTTTTAATTAAATTAAATAAAAAAGCTTATTTTTACAATGAATTAAAATACACTTTTGGTCATTATTATATATTATTTTTTCAACAGAGTGAAGTCGATCCCGGGATTTATAAAACGCAGTCCTGAAATCCCGAGATTCGAAATCACTTCCCCATTCATTATAAAATATCGTATTTTTATATTGCAAATATGGTATGAGTGGCTCAGTTAAACTTGTGAAAGCGCTTCGTATATCCTTGAAAATCCATCAAATCCTTTTTCCAAAGAATCACAATATTTTTAGGAGACAATATTTGAGATTTGCTCTTAGTCATCTGAAGCCTTGCATCAAATGTTTAGCATCAAATCATCAAGCATTGGGATCTCATTAAGTACAACTTATATAAAATTGTCATGTTGGTTTATGTAAAAAAATATATAAAATTGGATTTAAATTGTATCAACAATTTTAGATGAGCATTTAGCTAAAATGAAACTTTCGGACTGGATGTTGTTAAAAATTAGTGTGAATAGATTTGAAAAATATCGTTCAAACTTACATTTCAATGACAATACCAAAACAATAGATGAAAAATTGCAGAAATTGAGATCCACAATTAGTTCTTTTTCATCCAGCTTTCTTTCAATCCCCTTGGACCAAATAATGTCGATAGACGAGCAAATATGTGAAACAAAATGTTATTTTGTGATAATTATTATCATTATCATTATTATTTTTTAAAGATTTTGACTACTTATAATGTAGAGTAGTAAAACAATTAATAAAAATAATAAACAAACAATTGTTCTATATTAAATAATTACAGAGAAGCTCATTTATCAAGATCCAGAGGTCCGTGGAATAGTTCGTTCATAATTGGTTTTCTTGTAATGGCTTTATTAATAAATCTTAATTTTTCTTTCAGTCTCACTAGATCATTATTGTAGAATAATCTTTTCCCCCATCGAAAAACATCGTCATGGTCTGAATTAAAATAATAATCATTTTGATGTACTAATTCCCAACTAACTGAGATTACCCTGAACCATTACTGTTGAAAAAGAGATCGTTATCAGCAAGAGAATTTGGAAAAACATCTAGAAAAGCATTTCACATAAAAGAATTGTATATTTTTGTATAATATTGTTTAAATTTAAATATAAAAAGAGCAACAATCCTGCGGGAAACATGTCAAAAATAATCAATGGAAAACCAAGATATGTAATTTGGGATATTTTGGCCGATTTCCCACAAAATGACTTTGTCATCGAAAGGTTTAATTGGTTAAGCATCACAATTTTTATCAATTCAGATCAACCAATGAAACAAATAGATTTATCGGATAGATTTTGAATTGGTTAGTGCTGTTTGTGATTCTAGAAAACACAGACTTATATTCCGAAAACGATAAAGAGAATTTGAAGTATTATTTCTTACGATAAACAGTTAAACAGTTGTGACTAAAAGCATTTATTTCTTTAAGATTAACTAAAAAAATATTAAATATTGTAATAATTTAAAATAAATTATTCTAAAATTATAGTTAAATTTAAAAAAATATATTATTTTCTATAATAAATTGAAATAATTGTATTACTAAAATTAGTGAGGATTTAATTGTAGCTTTAATAAATGAAAACTATATCAGTTTTAAATTTTTCAAAACTTTGGATTTCTCAACTATATAAAAAATTAGTTAAATATCAGTCAACAATTAATTGTGAGATCAATGTCATTGCCGGAGACACTTACTTCCGCAGATCATTATTGAATTCAATTATCGGAAAATTCAAGGATGAAAGCAACGGAAATGAATACGAAGAATGGATATTTTAAAAATCAAATGTTACAGACCATTAAGTAAATAAGACTGTAAGTTTTCGGCACTAAGAAACGCTCAAAGATATAAGAAACGCTTTAGACATTCATATAAAAACAACTATTTCTGCTTATTTTTTGTAGTAAGTTTTAACGAATTGTTTTACTTTAACCCATAAATGTCTAAAATTACACAGAAATACATTATAGATTCTAATGAGATTTTTTCCGATCAAGAAATCTCAAATGTGATATTTAATGATGTGTTTTTGCTCAAATTTTTGAATTGAAAGAATCAACAATAAAAAATATGGCAATGCTGAAAATTATCAAAAACGATCAACTATACCAAAAATGTGTAAGATCTTGACGATACACTTGTTCTGTCAGAAATGGGAGCTGTTTGCCGGAGAGTAAACACCCGATGGGAATTATTTTAAAAATATTCTACAAATATATTTTGGGAATAGAGATTAACGACATCGCCCATGATTTAGGCGTTAACAGAGAAACTTTTAGTATGTGGGGTACGTTTTTAAGGGAAGTATTTGCATTCTCAGTTGAAGTAAATAATCAAAGAATTGGTGGCTATGACCAACATAAAATATCAAAAATAGTTAAAATTGATGCGAGCTTCTTTTTTAAGCGCAAGTATAACCGAGGACGAATATTAAAAAATCAATGGTATGTCGGCGGCTTTGAACGAAGATCTAGGAATTGTTTTATTGTGCCGGTTGAAAACACAATCGCTCAAACAATGATATAACATCCAATAATATTCTCACCGAAACTACTATTATTACTGATAAATGACGAGTATACAGTTGAGCTATTGAAGAAATGCAAACTATGCAACACTTCTCAGTGAATCATCCAATGAACTTTGTTGATGACAATGATGCGTCAATACATACGCAAAATATCGCAAAAAATTTTATTAGAAAAAAAACGAGGAATTACAAAGGAACAGCAATCCGAGCTACTTATTCAGTTTATTTGGGAGTATTCGATTGAAAAAAGAAAAAGATTTTCTGCTTTGCTAATTTTGATTCAATCCGAATAAATTTCTAGATTTTTAATTATTTTAGTCATTTTAGTTTTTTTATATAATTTATATAAAACATACAATTCTATTTAAACCACACTATTTCCAGCATTTACCTATTTTTTAAATAAATGTATTAAATACAAATCTGAGATAATATTTTTATTTATTCATTATTTTAATTAAATATACTATCCAGAGGAGTAAAGAAATATTTTCATTTTTAAAAGTGATACTGGATCTATTATATTAGGTTTATATGAGCTCATAAGGTTATACGGATATTGCGAACTTCCGTTATAGCAAAATATTTATCATGAATTATAAGACTGCTTTAATCGTTTAAGTTTAGACTTTATTTATTATTTGATATTCTGGAATAAATAACATAGGCAATTTGTTTAATTTTAATAATTATTGTAATATAATAAATATTTAATTAGCCTTTAATTAGACAGTTGTGTTTATGACACCGTCAGAATTATCAACGTTTATGATTTTGAAAAACGATAATTTTTTCGAACAAAAGTAAATCTAATAAATACATTCAAGAATTAATCTTCGATTAAAGAAATATAATTAAAACAAAAAATTTGGATTTTTAATTTTTATGAAATAAATATTTGCTTTAGCCAACTTTCAATCGATAGATATTTCTTCCAAATTGTCAAACAAAATTTTCTTTTCCCTTTTGTATAAATATTAAATTTTATTTTTGTCATAAATTCGGTTCTCAAATGAAGTTTATTATTTTTATTAATAGTTTCACTGATATTTTACACGGTAATCTAATGAAATTCATCATTGCCAATCCAAATAACGCGTAAACAATATATTTTTTAATTTATTTAAACTTATTACATTTAAATGAAATAAAAAATATTAAGTTTTATTTCAGTTAAATCACGATAACTTAAATAAATTAAATTTAACCGAAAATTTACCGCACATTCTTTATAAAATGTTTGTCAAAATAATTTTATGATCGAATTTATTCGAAAAAAATTGAATGAAATAAATTCATTTATTTAATCAAAGTGATATTTAAAATAAATTCTTTATTTATCTATATTTTACATTTAAATAAATTAGTATTAGGGTTATAAAAATCGTATTCAACAACGTTTTTCTCTTAAATTTCAATTTTAAACAAAAACAAGAAAAAGCTGATATATTGTCACGAAAAGTTTTAATATTTTATGAAAAACCTCCATGAGAAATTGGAAACATTTAATAAAAAATTTATAAAATTTGTTTCAAAAACATGATGAGAAACGAAATAATACAATTTTTTATGTTAAAATATAATTTAAAATAATAAATAAAATCTTTGAAAGGCCTCACAAGTGAATTAACTTTTTTTATTTCTATTTTTCCAGGAGACACCTGATGAGTAACAAAAATAAAAATGTAAACACAAATTTACCGGTAGTTTTTTTAAATTAAAAACCAGGAGAAAATAAATTTATTTATAGAAAAATCAAGAATAATAAAATGTGATGCAGTGTTACATGTATTAATGTTAATAAATATAAAAATAAAAATAATAATAATAAAAATAATAATAATAAAAATAATAATAATAATATTAATAATAATAATAATAATAATAATAATAATAATAATAATAATAATAATAATAATAATAATATAATAATAATAATAATAATAATAATAATAATAATAATAATAATAATAATAATAATAATAATAATAATAATAATAATAATAATAATAATAATAATAATAATAATAATAATAATAAATAATAATAATAATAATTAATAATAATAATAATAATAATAATAATAATAATAATAATAATAATAATAATAATAATAATAATAATAATAATAATAATAATAATAATAATAATAATAATAATAATAATAATAATAATAATAACAATAAAATGACATCTGTTTGGAAATCAAATTGCAAGCCTAGAGGATTTAATTATATTGATAATAAATAAAAACGTTGATTATTCAAAATTATAAACTTGTATATATAAAATAATTTTATATTTATTTTCGATCTGATTTAGCATTTTTGTAATAAATTTTTGTAATAAAAACTACAGACATACTATGATTACAAATTTTTTGAATGTTTTTAAATGGTTTAATTATATAAAATTGGAATAAGTAAAAACTTTGAAATATTATAATTTAAATTTTTTATGATTTTTCTAAATATATAATTTATTCTAAGTAAAATATAATATTGAATATTTGAATGATTTAAATTTAAATTTTTAATATTAATCTAGAATTTTTATATTATTAAATTTATTTCGAGTAAAAATAGATTTTCAAGTTAATGTAAAATTTTAAAGTATATTAAAATATTTAAAAAAGTAATTTGTTCAAAATAAATAAATTAATCCATATTAGTTATTATTTATTAATATTATTTATTATTATTATTATTGTTATTATTGTTATTATTATTATTATTATTATTATTATTATTATAATTATTATTATTATTATTATAATTATTATTATTATTATTATAATTATTATTATTATTATTATTATTATTATTATTATTATTATTATTATCATTATTATTATTATTATTATTATTATTATTATTATTATTATTATTATTATTATTATTATTATTATTATTATTATTATTATTATTATTATTATTAGTTTTATTAGCTACACTTAAGTTTTTTACAAGTGATAAATGTGAGACATCTTTCTAATTTTTACGTTGCCTGTGGACATTGTTAATGATTAATTATTAGTTGGAATTATATATAAATTTAAGTCAGCTTGAAATTAATTTATGCAAAAACTTTTAAAAATGTTCGAAAATAATTTACCTCATTCCTAAATAATTGTCATTTTGTAATTTGAGTATAATATAAAAATTCTGAAAATTAATTTAAATAGTGTATAATAAATTTTAACTAGATTAACCTTATACAACTGAACTTTTAATGTATTTTAATATTCTCATTCTCAATTAATATTATTCTCGATTCTTAAAATTGTCAAAATAAGTCAAATTATTTTATAATAACTTATTATATAAAAACGAATCCTGCAGGCCAATAATTTGAACGCACGTTATAAAAGCCTTTTGTTATATTTATGACCCTTCATATCTTCAAAGCAGTAACTAGGGGTTTTATGTACCAAGTTCAAGACTATATAACGTTATATTTATTCGGTGAAATAAGTTTTCATTCTCTTCAATTTGTAACTATTATTAATTGAATTATCTAAAAATAAAAATGTCAAAACCAGTCACCTGGTTCTAGTTTTTTAATTTTTCAAAAGAAATAATCCTGGCATCGGAATATTTTGTTTTCATTTTCTATAAAACTGATAATTTACAATTTTAAATATTATTTTAAAAAGATCCTTAATTTAAAGTTTTTCATTGTAATCATTTTATAAAGAATGTTAGAAAATTTATTAAATTTTATTTTAATAATTACAATTTTAAGTAAGTATTAAATGAACCTCAAAAAATATTAAAAGAATAACCGTTTTTGTTGAATTATATAATTTTTAAAATATTTTATTTAAATTTATTTGTTAACTATATTTCGTAATTTAAAATGTTTATTTAAACCTATTTTAGAAAACTCACAAAAAAGAAATTGTAATTGAGAAATCTTTTCTATTGTATTTTTAATAGTTCATTACAAATAAAATTCTAACAATAGAAATCATAAATAAAATTGTTTAATAAAAGATGTTCCTGATTTCAAATTATTTTAAATATATAAACTTTCTAAAAGTTAAATAAATTTTAAGACATAATTTCAAAGATTTTTGTATCTTTTTAACAGTTTAAAATAATATTTTTGATGTTTAAAAATTATCGTTTTAAATATTATAATTTGAAATGTATTATTTTATAAAAATTACCTTTTTCAATTTCAGAATAGACTAATTAAAATTTAGTAAGTTACAATTAAAACAATTTCTTACTTTTTAGAATCGTCTTTCAATGCAGAAAGCTCTCAATTTTGTTTAAATTTATAGTAAAATTTCGAAATATTTCATCCAATAAAAATTAGACGAAATTGTAATTTGTTTTAAAATTTAATCTAATTTTCATCTTTTCCCTGCTCCAAATAGAATACTGAAAACATGATATAAATAATTAAATAAAATCAAGCATAAATTTAATTTTTGGTTTTAATATATGAACCGACAAAAACTGGCAAATTTGCTGATGGAAAATTCTGGTAAAAGTTTAAAATTTGTCAATTATTTATATGCAAAAATTTGTTACTAAAATCATTTTAAAATATATTTTTAATGATACATACTGGACAGCAGATAGCTCAATTTTATAGATTAAAACAAATTGATGAAAAATATGTATTATAGAATATACTGTAGGAATATGTTGAAATAGTTTTAAGATGCTAATAGAAACTCTAAAATATCTTGATACATGTAATATTTTCCTGGCATGATATTTGTATAATAATTTATATTAAATGAAAAGATAATAAATGTATATTGACTTGACTTACATAAAGAATTTAAAGAATTTTATTGCCTTTGAAAATATTTTATAAATTTTGGATTGACTTACATAAATTTTCACTGGTTCCATGATTTCTATGGTTTCTATGGTTACTTACAATACATTAATTTTTTAGTTGACCTAATTTTTTAAGGGGAGGTGGCCGGAATAAGACATAACCATTTATTCTTACATGATACAATTCTTAGCAACAGAAGCAAAATTGTTAAAATTATTTTTCCATATATTTTTACTCTAAAATTCTTACCATTATCACAGTCATTCCTCGGACTATTTAAGCAATTATTTTTATTTTATGCTTCACAACTTTTAAAAGTAGTTTTGAAACTGTAATCATTAGTTAAAAAGGTTTGCAAATTATGTAATTTTAATATTAATAATAATTAATTTCATTCAATTTAAATTCATGAACATCAAATGGGAAAATGGAATTTATTTCATTATTATTTAAATGCAAATAAATCAGAATCCATTTACCATTTTGACGTCCATTGAGTTGACTGATTTTATCAAGGGATTTTTAATCATTTTCTCTCAATTATGGTTTCTGAGTTCATGTAAAACTTTGACGAATGCTTTCTCTTTTTTGACAGTAATATGATCATATCAAAATTGAATTCAAATAGAAAATGTACCGAATTTATTTGAAGAGTTTGGATAAATTTTTTTTCGAAAACTTAAATATTTTCCTTTAATAGTGTGTCCTTGACTTTAAATAATTTTAATTTTTCAGTTAATAAATTTTGTTTTAATTTATGATTGCATTTTACATCAGCACTGTTGTGGTAACATTTGTTTATAGACGAATTGTTTTCATTAACTTGGTTTTTATGCATTATTAAATTAAAATAAAATATTATTTATTTAAAAATTAACACTAATAAACGAAAAATGGTGATTTGTTTTATAAATCTTAGCCATTCTTGTAAAAATAACGATAATTATTTTAATTTATTAAATTTAATTGCAATACTTAAAAATACATATGCAATTTAAAAATAGAATACAAAATATTAGATAAAATAAAAATATTTTTTGTTTATTATTTTAACAAGTTTGGATTTGTATTTGGAATAAACTTGCTAAATTGAAATAAACGAAAGAAATGTCAATTGGATATTCAGAACTATTTCTAATGGCAGACTTATTTTGAGAATATTAAATTTTCATTGATTTCAACCAAAGATAATCAACAAAACGAAAAATATTATTAGAAAAAAATAAAATGGATATAAGTAGTTTATAATTTTTGGGCCTTTAAATTTCATTTCTGCCCATTTCAGAAAACAAGATAACTTTTGTTGTCATTTCTCTTTCTTTTTAACTCACGTTTATTTTTCCATCTGTTTCTTTTTTTGTCCATATGTATACTATGTTAGTGATTAAATCATTTTTAAAATTTTTTCTTTCTTTTCTAACAATGTATCTATGATACCTTTTACAAAATTTAAATTTCTTTACTATCTCAAAACAAATGTTGAGAAACGTGGTGTAAGATTTCTTTCTCATAGCCTGGATAATCATACAATGATATTTGTATGAATTTTTTGATGATTCCATCAAAACAGTTGTCTGAATATTTTTCAGAAAAAGGTTTATTTGGCTAATGAGTATTATTTATTTTGTTTCTCTTTAATTATTTTTTAAAAAGTTTCTCAAACATATCGATTATTTAAAAAAAAGCTATTTCAAAAAAATTTTAAATTTAAAAAAGCATAATTTTATTTAAATTAATTAAATAATCAAAAAATTATAATAAAGAAAAATGAATTATAAAATATTCTTTTCATCAAGAAAAATTTTAATTTTTAGAATTTCGATTCATGATTAAATTTTATACTCAATTGTTACTTTCCCTAAAGTTTTCATTTATTTTATTTTGAAATACTTTCACGCTTAAACTTAGACTTGAAATTTGATTTTCCTGAAAGATTTGAAAGCATATGCCAAATACATAATTATTCTGCTGAAAACCAAGCAGGCTCCGCATACGACAAATGCAACATTGAATGAAAGAGTCGCATCGTAAACGAATCCAACAATCGGGGGCCCAATTAGAACTGCAAGTCCTTGAACTGCAAGAGTTAATGCAAATGAGACGTCTAATTTATTCTCACCAAACATGTCCACCAACACCACAGATGACAAAGTAACAAATGCACCGGACATCATTCCATAAATGAAAGTGTAACCTATCATTAAAATATACATTTTCATTCCCCAACTTACAAGCAAAGCCAATCCACTCAACACAACGGTAATGTTGTAAATATGGAATCGGTTGACACGTTTCATCGTTGCTAAATATCCGAAACCCACTCTACCGAAACAGTTCCCAATTCCGATAGATGAAATGAGAAAACTTCCTCTACTGTCACTGATTCCACTCTGAATCGCTCGATCCTTTGCAAACATGTAAGGCGCATTGAATGCGATGCTTGAAAATACACTTGAAATCAAAAATAATATGAATACTGGATTTTTCAACATTTCCACATATGAGCGTAAGGAAAACAAATGATTGTCAGAAGTTTCAACCTTTTCAAGGTGTTCTCCAGGCTTGTCAACACATTCCTCAACATTTACATTTGACATTTGTCTCGAAAATAATGACAATTCAACATGTTCATTTTTCTCATTTATCTCATTCTTTACGGCTTCAACTTCTGATGTTGAATTCACGCTTTCAAAGTTACAGTAAGAGGCTGAACAGAGTGCTAAAATTAGTATCAATGATCCAGTTATTAACATTGCTTGTTGCCAGCCTCCTTTTGTTAACAAAAATTCTATAAATGGACTGAAAATGAAAGTCCCAAATCCTGATCCACAAACGGCGATTCCAATTGCAAATGACCGTTTCTTATCAAACCACATGTTCACTATTAGAATCGAAGGTAAATAGATCAGACTAAATCCGATTCCACAAACCACGGAAGAACTCAAAATGAGAAACCATAATTCACTGTAGAAATATGGAGCTGCAAATCCGGCAGTAGAAATAATGGTTCCTGCTATTGCAACTGACCTGTAGCTAAATCTTCGACATAAATAACTGGTGAGGGGAGAAATGAGGAAGATCACAGCCACTAGTATTGAGCCCATCCAACCAACTGTATTTCTTGATATTTTATAATGTTTGATATACTCAGTTGTCAAAACTCCATAAGAATAAACAATTCCATCACTGATCAAGTGAGAAATAAAACTCGCAAACACAATTACCCATCCCCATCCTTGATCCTTTTGGTTACGTTTGGTAGTTGATCTACTTTCTGATGCGTCCTCATGATCCTTATCTGCAGTCGTTTCGACATTTTCATTATTTGTTGTCATTTTTTGAGACTCGTTTTCATTGTTCTGATCGACATTTTCATCAAATGCTTGAGTTCTTGTTTGATTTTCATTTCCGGAGCGATAATTAATATCCGCATCCGTTTCATGGGAATTCACAACTTCATAAAGACATGATGTTACTGGAGTTGGCATTTTATAAATAATAATATATTTGTTTGTTTGTAATTAAACAAAATTAAAATATTAATATTAATTTAAACAATTATAAGGAAAATTTAATTAATTAATAATAATATAATGTAAGCAATTAAATAAAATTATTATTATTACGTAATTAAAATTCCATTTTTAAATCAAATTATTTCTGATAAATACTGTTTAGATCTGTGATATTCATTTATGTTTTGGAACTTAAATTATATATTTATATTTTTTACTAGAAAAATACTCCAATGTAAGTGTTTAATTTTAATTACATTAAGCATTAGTAAAACAAATATATAAATTTTTGGCATCATATAATATTTGATAAAAATTTGACACTTTTGTGTTATCTAGATTCAACTTGAAAGACTACGGCGAATTCTTTTAAATTAATGATAAATATACATATACACAATTAAATTTATTTAATTATCATAATTAATGTTTTTAATTGGTTATATCCGGTTTTTGATTAGTGAGTTTCGCCAGTTATGTATATATATATATACAGGTCCGACTTGTGTTTAAAAACTTTAAAAAATTTTATTTCGTCAATACTTTTTGTTAAAATTAAAATTTCATTTTGTTCTGTAGGCGCCTTTTACTTTTTTGCGCCTGCGGCGCCTGTTTGCATTGTACACTTCGAACATGCTACGAGCCGGGCCTGTTTATATATATAATTATTAAAATTTGATAAATGTTCATAAAAGACTTTGAAATTTTGAGGATCTCTTAAAATGTAGCTGAAAATTACATATGGAACTAAAAGGTAATATGGAGGCGTTGAATTATTCTGTGAAATTTAAATGTCAAATCTGATCTCATAGACTCCGCGTTGTAAATATTTTAGGGCTCTATATCGTTATTATCATTATTATAAATGTCTTCAAACTTGAAATCTTTTGTGATGTTTGAAAGTTTACTTAACCATTCTATAGTTCATTCATTAACTTTGGCCGATTCTCCATTAAAAATTTGAAAGGATACATTATATCTTGGTTTCCATCGATCAAGCCATCTATTACATGTTTTGAAGTCTTTTCCAATAAATTTTGCAAAATCTTCTGCTTTTGCTTGAAGAATAGAACCATTTATTGGAACTTTAACTTTTCTTTTTCCGTTAAACCATTCCAAAAGCATTCATCGATTTTTCCATATTTTGAATCTTTGAGACGCTTTCTTGCAGGTCTTTGATTGCTTGCTTCATATGTCTCTAGTTCTATCTTTTTCAAGCTCATGCCATCTTGCTATTGTGCTTCGTGGAACCCCTGTTTCAATAGAAACTTGGAATTGCGAAACTTTTTGCGATTCAATTCCCTTAATAATGTCGTATTTTTCTTCTAATGTTGCTGCTTTTCGTTTTGACATTTTAATTGACAAATATTAATTGATAGAAATAGATAATTTTTAGATTGGTTTCAGTATTTATAATTAAATAAAATAATGACATCCAATTAAAAAAAATTAATTTTCAATTAAAAGTTTTATAAAACAAATAAGGGCTTTAATTGGTATTCGTTAATCAGAGTTGTTCATTTAAAAGAGTGTTCAATTAAGCAAATTCTTGAACAAACCAATTAAGGTAATATATGTTCAATTAGAGGAGTTGCTCATTTATCCGAGATTCAATTAAACGAGTTTTACTGAAATATCATTAAAAATTGCATTACTTATCTAATAACATTATTTTATTATAATATATTTATATTATTTACCTAATTATGTTATTAACCATAAAAAAACCCAGTATAAACGTTCACGGATATTTGGCACCGGATTTTCTCAATTTTCACGAATGCAATGTAAACAAACACATAAAAAGAATTTTTTTTATTGATCAAAATAAAAATTTAAATTAAAATTCATATTCAAATTCAAATTTTGGAGTTATGTCCAAACAGTTTTTTATTGCTATTTTTCTTTCTCCTTTTAGTAATGCGATTTTTCGTCAAATGTGAGTGAAAGAGAATATGGATAGCAATATGGACAAAGTTGTTAAAAACTTAGTTTGCTCTGGAAAATGTGAGAATATCTTTTTTCGATTTACATAAAATAATGTTAACACATATAACTGTATTAATGAAATATTAAAAATTTGCATGTGCAATAAGAACAGTTAGCAGCACATTGGTTTCGCAGCTCTGCTGATAATGTGGCACATTCCCAAATTACTAAAAATAAAAGTATTGTATTTAAAAATATTAGGCGTAACTTAAGCGAAAATGATAAAATATTAAGAGTAATTTAAGAGTAAATTAGAGAATATTAGAAGGATCTGTTCTGGAGGGAGGAGGGCTTTATGGCATTTTACTTTTTTCATTTGGAAACATCCAGTTTCACTGCTCAGGATGTTTATTATAAATCGTTATTCTAATAGATTTTTCAAAAATGATAAGTATAAGTTCCATGACTGAAATACAAATTTGCAATATTAGTTCTAGCAGAAATCGCTGTAAGATATTTGCATGCATATCAAATAGTACAATTGAATATCTTATGACCCTGGCATGACCAAAGTAGATCATTAATCATTAGTCGCAATTCACTGACTTTGATTGGACGGCTCAAAATATTTTGATTCGTTTAGCACTATTTCAAAAAATTAATAACTTTTCAACCATTTTGATTACCTTCACTGTGGTGATGGAATATTTTCAATATTATTTGAACTAAATTATATATAAAAATCAATTTTTAACCATATCAAGATAACAGTAAAAATAAAAAATCTTTGTTTAAATTTGAGGATATATTTGAATTTTTATTAATGGTGTTAGAGATAATTTACAAATATTGTTTCAGTTCGAGCAGCAAAGCACTGCCAGTCATTTCTGCTCGTGTTGGCACTGAGAGTGCTAAAACTGTTTGTATTTGAACAGCAGGCAACTTGAATGAAATGGTTTAATTTAGACTTAAATATTTTATTCATATTATTATTATTAATTAATTTCGATGAGATCACAAAAGTTTAATAATTATTAATTTGGTATCATTATGATTCTTTTATTATTGGAGTATGATTTATTTCACGCTTTTATTTGGAATTTCATTTAAAAAATTGATAATTTAAACATATTTAGGACTCTTTTTCATCAATTATTGAATAATTTTCCACACCTTTAAATTTTAATTAAATTATTTAATTTAATTTAACATATAATTGTTTTAATTAATAATAAAGTTTTGTTTAATTGCAAACAAATCATTATTTTGTAAAAATTACCTACGAATGGCAACTCCAGAAACTTCATTCAATAATGACTCCGTTAATTCCAATACCAAGGACACAAATAATCATAATAATTCCAAAGATGAAACTCAAACAAATAATGTAAAAGTAAACGAGAATAATGAACAAAATAATAAGAGTATCAACCAACCTAACAATAAAATTGAGGATAAAAAGTCAGATAATGAAGATTTATCACAACAGAAAAAAATGACAACAAATAATGAAAATGTCGAAACGACTGCAGATAAGGATCATGAGGACGCATCAGAAAGTAGATCAACTACCAAACGTAACCAAAAGGATCAAGGATGGGGATGGGTAATTGTGTTTGCGAGTTTTATTTCTCACTTGATCAGTGATGGAATTGTTTATTCTTATGGAGTTTTGACAACTGAGTATATCAAACATTATAAAATATCAAGAAATACAGTTGGTTGGATGGGCTCAATACTAGTGGCTGTGATCTTCCTCATTTCTCCCCTCACCAGTTATTTATGTCGAAGATTTAGCTACAGGTCAGTTGCAATAGCAGGAACCATTATTTCTACTGCCGGATTTGCAGCTCCATATTTCTACAGTGAATTATGGTTTCTCATTTTGAGTTCTTCCGTGGTTTGTGGAATCGGATTTAGTCTGATCTATTTACCTTCGATTCTAATAGTGAACATGTGGTTTGATAAGAAACGGTCATTTGCAATTGGAATCGCCGTTTGTGGATCAGGATTTGGGACTTTCATTTTCAGTCCATTTATAGAATTTTTGTTAACAAAAGGAGGCTGGCAACAAGCAATGTTAATAACTGGATCATTGATACTAATTTTAGCACTCTGTTCAGCCTCTTACTGTAACTTTGAAAGCGTGAATTCAACATCAGAAGTTGAAGCCGTAAAGAATGAGATAAATGAGAAAAATGAACATGTTGAATTGTCATTATTTTCGAGACAAATGTCAAATGTAAATGTTGAGGAATGTGTTGACAAGCCTGGAGAACACCTTGAAAAGGTTGAAACTTCTGACAATCATTTGTTTTCCTTACGCTCATATGTGGAAATGTTGAAAAATCCAGTATTCATATTATTTTTGATTTCAAGTGTATTTTCAAGCATCGCATTCAATGCGCCTTACATGTTTGCAAAGGATCGAGCGATTCAGAGTGGAATCAGTGACAGTAGAGGAAGTTTTCTCATTTCATCTATCGGAATTGGGAATTGTTTCGGTAGAGTGGGTTTCGGATATTTAGCAACGATGAAACGTGTCAACCGATTCCATATTTACAACATTACCGTTGTGTTGAGTGGATTGGCTTTGCTTGTAAGTTGGGGAATGAAAATGTATATTTTAATGATAGGTTACACTTTCATTTATGGAATGATGTCCGGTGCATTTGTTACTTTGTCATCTGTGGTGTTGGTAGACATGTTTGGTGAGAATAAATTAGACATCACATTTGCATTAACTCTTGCAGTCCAAGGACTTGCAGTTCTAATTGGGCCCCCGATTGTTGGATTCGTTTACGATGCGACTCTTTCATTCAATGTTGCATTTGCCGTATGCGGAGCCTGCTTGGTTTTCAGCAGAATAATTATGTATTTGGCATATGCTTTCAAATCTTTCAGGAAAATCAAATTTCAAGTCTAAGTTTACCCGTGAAAGTATTACATAAGTTGTGAAAATAACAGTTTAGTCAAATTTTTAATTATTATTTTTCCAGAGAAGTGTTATTTTATATTTTTAAATCTACAAGTTTTGAAGATCTGAATATTGTTATAATAATAAATAGTTTATATTTTTTTTAGTCTAAAAATTATTCAAAAGTTTTTAATATGTGGTTTTGTATGCAAATTTTGATAATTATCAGTTAATTTATTGATAACATCAGTTTAATTGTTTATTAATGCTTTTTATTTGTTAATTGTTGGTAAATGACAAATGATCTATTGTTAACAAGAAAACATGCACTTATTTCAATGATTAAAAGATCAAATGAAAAATATTTAATTTTACAAAAGACTTAATATTTTATAAGTAATTAAATAAACATTGCAATTTTATAATCTCATGTTTATTCATCATTGAAATGATAAAATTTGTAATACTAATTCAATTTTAATAAAAGTCTAATCCAATTCGTTATAAATGTCATAAAAAAATTTAAGTAAAGAATATTGAAAAAATTAGTATCATTTTAAAGTTTCTGAAAAATTCAATGTTAATAATACTAATAATAATAATAACAATAATAATAATAATAATAATAATAATAATAATAATAATAATAATAATAATAATAATAATAATAATAATAATGTTGACTACTTTGACTGAGTGGATAGAGATAAATATTTAAATGAACTTTATTTAATTAAAAGAAAACGCCATTCAAACACTAATTTACAATATATTTGGATAGATTCACTATAATCACGTATAAAACCAACCACAATAATAAAAATATAATTTATATATTTTGAACAATTAATTACTTTTTAAATAATTTAAAAATTTACATTAACATAAAAATCTATAATTTTTTAAAAATAAATGTAATACTATGAAGCTTCTCAAAATAATATTACAATACCATATTTTACTTAAATAAATTATATATTATAAAATTAAAATTAAAAATTTTAAAAACAAGCCACATCATTTTTACTGATTCCAATTTTACATAATCAAACTATTTAAAAATATTCAACACATTCGTATTCATAGCACTTTTCATATAAATCGTTATATCAAATGACCTTATCAACAATTCTTCATATACGTTTACCGTAATAATTAAGGATTTTTAATAAAATTTTTAAATCAGAAATATCTATTTCACTCATGCATTGCCTTTTGTGCTCTTTAATATTGATCAATTATTTCAATCGACAAAGCTAAAGAATTCGAGTACAATGGTGACGGGAAGTCTTTTCAATGTTTGTGGCAGTAAATCGATTACGTGTAAATTGAAAAACATGATATTATTATTATGATTATTATTATTGCTCTTGAACTATAACAATTTTATTTTATTGAAATTAATTAATTAAAATTGAATAAATATTTTAAACAATTATAGAACATAATAAAAAAATGAAAAATTCCTTATACAAAAACCCCCGATTAAAAATGTTCTCATTGTTATTGTCAGAGATAGTTAAAAATTATGCCTCAACTAATTAAGTATAGCCCGTCAAAATTTGTCATTCATAAATATATATTAAAATAATTAAATATAAAAATGGGGAATCAAATATTAATCCGACATTGTTGATTGCACTGAGAGTCATTAATTAACACTGAAATCATAATTTGGGAACTAAATTACGTTTTGCATCATTAATCGTAATTCGACAGAGTGGGTTTTGCATTAATGAAATCCGACTTTTTGATTTATGAATTCGAAAATATTTTAATTTTAATCAATGTATCGAAATATTATAAAAAACTAACTATTATTATTATTATTATTATTATTATTATTTATTATTATTATTATTATTATTATTATTATTATTATTAATATTATTATATTATTATATTATTATATTATTATTATTATTATTATTAATATTATTATTATTATTATTATTATTATTATTATTATTATTATTATTATTATTATTATTATTATTATTATTATTTTTATAGAAACTTCCGTAACTCTATATTGAAAGATGATAAATATAACTTATGTGTATGGATAATATATAATTACATGGTTTAAAACATACACACTTTAATGGAGATTGTTTTTTTATCTTGATAACTGACGTTTATGCTCCACACATTTATTCATATTTGGAATAATTTGTAGTTTCGCCAAGAGTTCTATGGGCTCAATAGTATTCCTTCCAATTCCATTAATTCACGTTCATAAAATTTTGAAGATCTAATTAAATCATCATCAAATATTTTTTATGGCTCTACAATGTAGAATTTTCTTTACTCTTCCTATGGGTATTTTTTCTATGTTAAAACAAATTTTCTGCTTTAAAGATCAGAATTATTTAAAAATTACAATTTATTTTAAAATCCTGAATATTATTTAAAAAGCTCAATTTCACTCATCTCCCAAATATTATTTTATGATTATATTATTATTATTATTACAGTGAAACCCCGTTATAATGCGAAAATTAGGTGTCCATTAAATCGGGTCGCGTTAAAAGTGTGGTCGCGTAAATGCGGGGTTTTACAGGGATTTACAGGGTTTTACCAGATTTGTTAACACAAAATAAGAGAGTCACCCTGTCTTTCCTCTTCTTAAAACCTTCTCGTTTATGATTGTCAGTCTTAGTTACGAGG
The DNA here is from genome assembly GCA_022537955.1 of Schmidtea mediterranea. NCBI lineage: Eukaryota > Metazoa > Platyhelminthes > Tricladida > Dugesiidae > Schmidtea > Schmidtea mediterranea. The sequence goes on along the minus strand of CM039679.1, from coordinate 180,774,191 downwards.
GTGCGATTGGGTAACTTTTTATAGAATAAACCCGTTTCATCACAATTGTAAACTTGGTCGGCTGTGTAACAACCCTCTTCCAGAAACTTTTTATGTCAAAATGGGTACGAATTGGCAGCCTCTTTGTCAGCGGAGAGAATTTCTCCTGAAACAAGAACTTGGCTGATAGCGTCCTTTTTCTTGAATCTGTCTCGCCAGCCATTACTCGCCTTAAATTTGGAATCTTTTCCATTTATACGGCGATTAAATGTTTTTGCTTGTGCTTTTAGAATTGGGCCTGAAATTGGAACACCTTCAGACAGAGATTGTACTAACCATTGATATAAAGCTGAATCTAACACATTTTCACTTGATGACTTAACTCTTTTACGCTGTACACCAAGTTCATCTTCTAGAATGTTGGGTAGACTACGGATCTTTACTTCGTTTGTTTTCCAACCTCTCAAAGTGGACTCACTGATTCCCAAATCTCTCGCAAGCTGGGTTTGTTGTTTGCCATTCTTTAGTTGATCTAGGGCAAACAGTTTCTCTTTGGTAGAAAACGACATTCGTTTTCCATAACATATAATTATTTTTTAATATAAACAAACAATATACATTTATAAAGGATTAAATTAATAAAGACTTAAATATTACGAATCATTTTTAATAATAAAGGTATTAAAAATAATCTACAATTACAATAATTTTTATTTCAAAAAATATATATATTAATTTTATTTGCTTTTAACTACAAGTAGATCACTGCATACATTTTGACAATTTTATCACGCTTTATTTATTAAGTTTTGTTATTTTTTTCAAGAACAGTTTTTTATGGTAAAAATGAATTTAATTTCATGTTTTGGTTCTTTTAATTTTATCAAATTTTTTTCTAAATGTAAATGAATATAAAAATTTTGGGTGCCATGCTACGGCCGCGTTAAATCCGAATTCGCGTTATGGTGGGCTCCACTGATTATATTATTATTATTACTATTATTCTTATTATATTATTATTATTATAATATTATTAATTTGTTTGACCAGCTCGATAATGCCTGTATATTTTTGAGTGGCAAAATTAAATATTAAATTTAGAAAGAAAAACGGAAAATTTAAAAGAAAAAAAAATAATTAAAAAATTAAATTAAGTTTTGACATAAAAACTTGAAAAATTAATAATAAAATCAAAAGAATTAGAAAATTATATTTTAAAAATATAAATTAAAATTCCTTGTTTTACCGCATCAGAATACATACACGGAAAATTGTGGTATATAAGGCTGTGCTGGGCAAACAGATATCAGTACGTTTTCTTAAAAATTTTATTTTATTTGCAATATATATCTCACGTACTCTGGAATATTCGTTATTGTATTACTTTAAATCTTATAGTCTTTCAATTTGATTCGGATAACAAAAGTAAAAATTAATTGTATTGTTTTATATATATTATGTTGTATTCATTTTACATCCATAGTAGCACGTTAATTTATCATGATGGTCTTTGATTAATTTATTTTTAAAAATAATAATTTATGTTAATTTTTTGTTCTGGTTTGTTTTAGGTCATTTACCCTAATTTTTCAAATTATTTGGCCATAAATTTGTTTAACAATTAATTTTTTTATGATCGAATCTCCATCGCGGGAAATAAAATTCATTAACAAGTTTTTATTCATTAATAGTAAACAAGCATACAAGATAGTAAAATCAATTATATCCACCCCGGATAAAACCGGTGGTCAGCAGGGAACTCGTGGTGAAGGCGTTTGCTGGAACTGCTCAGTATTCTCCCTTCCGAAATTATATCGCCCAACCCTCGAAAGAGAGCGTGGTGGGCCTGAGAAAGGTTTAAATATAAAGTATTACATAGAGAAGAATATCAATCGACAAAATCTCAGAGGAAAATGAAAGAAAGTTAACAAGGAGAATTGTACTTAAAATTTGAAATCGGTTGAATTAACGACATATAAATCGGTATAAATGCCTAAATGAAACGTAAAGATTAACAAAAACCCAAACAATAATAGTGATTTGGATTCCAAAAGGAGTAGAATGTCAAGAACCATCTATAGTCTTCAGTAGCAGAATTACGTAAAGATATCATTCAAAACATTTTTACCCTATTAACATCAATTTTAAAAATCTACAGAATTATTTCATGCAGACGATGTACAAATAAGAATTTTACTTTATCTTATTTAATTTGATTTTATTAAAATAATCATATAATAAAATAAATCAGAACGAAAACTTTTAGATAAACGGTTATTCATTCATTAGCAAAATTAAATAACACCTTACCACATAAAGAAAAATTCCAAAAATTAATAATAATTTCAGGTCAGAAGACATCAAAAATTCTGGAATTGAAGATGGATAAAATTGTCTTGAGTAAAGTAGAGTTTCACTTCTGATATTAAGTCGCCAGGGCGATTAGCGACAAGCAGCAAAATCAATGATTAGGTCACAGGAAGAATTTTTTTAACCACATCATCAATAATAGCTCTAATTAGAATTACTGGGGACGTTATTATAACAGTACTATTATTTCCCATACTATTATCATTATGGTTACGATTAACCGAATTATTATTCTAAATATAAGTATTTTATTATTATTATTATTATTTTCTTTAATATTACATATATCATTACGATTATCATTACGATTATCATTATTATAATAATTATTAGCCGTACCACGGTTATTAAAGACTGATATTAGTTTTTTTTAACCTCACACTGGTTGAGATAAATAGATATTTTAGTTAACTAATAAAATTTTTACTTGATAACAATTAATCGCCGGGGTATTGTGGGTCAAACAGAAATAATTAAATTTTGCCCACAATTGGTGACATGGATACGAGCGTATTTTCGGTTACCATGGATTTCATACCTCGTCGCGATAATTTAGTTTTATTAATTGTATTATAAATTTTACCCCTAACATCCTACTACGATTATTATTGTTATCAGCGCTTACACTTCCTAAATTTATTAATATTCTTATTAGGATTATTATTGGAATTATTATCATTTTTATGGTTATTTTGACCCTCATTATTATTGATATTTTTTTCGTGGCGAGAGTGATCACTAGTATTATATGCTCTATTATTATTATTATTATTATTATTATTATTATTATTATTATTTGTAGTATTATATTTAATATATTATATTTATAATTAATATTATTATATTTATAAATAAATAATTAAATAAATTTGGCAACGATTTAATTATTATTATTAATATTGTTACCATTATTAACATTACAGTGGAAGTTATTGTTATCATAATGTGTTGTTATTTGTCTTTTTTATTAATAATTATTATTATCTTTATATATCTTCTCAACCTGTTTAACAAGGCCCTTGGAAAGTTATTGTCAATGATATGATTGTTATCTTTGTCAATAATACTCTTGCTACTGCTCGTTATTATGGAATACTTCTAAAGTTCATAGAAGGGACGTTAGGATCAGATTTGGGTTAGCACAGCATCCAGATTATCATTTTAATATTATTATTGGTGTATGGGTGAAATTTTATTAAGTTAATTTAATTAAATTTCCTTCTAGGGTACTGTTATCCTTCTGATCTGTACACCTCACAATTTTTACTTCGACACTATGTGCCCATGGGAAACCAATAATGGTTAAAAGTGTTTTCAAGAACTACTCTTTATATATTCTTCTCAATCGGGTTCTTGACTGCCGTTAGAAGTTCTTACGTCACTCATTCACATACCACTGCTTACCAGATATTTGTCGCATTATAGATCCTTATAACATCATCTTTTTTTTCGTAGTTTTGTTGGGGTTGTCGGTGAATTTGAATAGAAATTATTATCGATCTGACTCCAAGCGTGCTTTAAACAACAGTAACGAACTCCAAACGATATAACTTTATTGATTAATACACTTTATCTCCACTTTAAAATGACACAACGAATTATCAATCGATCACACTTAGTGCTTATTGCGACCCTTCGGGAAGAATAGCACTTTTCGGATCAATTAGCTTTACAATCAACTGACTACTGCGGTGGGTTTCTGAGATCGGTAACTCTGATTTAGTTGCTTCGCTTTGCTTTAACCTTGCTTAGTTTCTGTTTCAAATTTCTCTTTAATTCCTTTTGTTTTTCTTTGTCTTCTGTAATTCTTTGTCTCCTGCTAATTTCTTGTCTCCCGCAATTTTGTCTTATTTTTTTGTGTTGTTGATTTCAATTGCGCTTCCTTTTTATACTCCATCCTTCAATAACACTTATTGCTGTCGAATAGAATCTCTTACCGCTAATTCATTTTGGGCCACCATGACAGCTGTCCAGATAAATCGTTTTTTGGAGATGCCCTTTCCCAGATTTTATCTTGAAAGTGCTTTTGAGAAGATGTGCAAATTTTGTTTTTGTTTTTGTTTTCCAAAATTCGCACTTGTTAATTATAAATGACCTTCTTTGATTTAATTGTCTGTTTTTATTGATTTTCTCTTATTCCTTTCTCGTTGTTCAACATTTCTTTTTCATTCTCTTTTTATGAGGCTCCAGAACCACATCTTACTCACTTCTCATTGTTTCCCCCAATCATTTTACATTTTTATTAATTATTTTATTTCATTATTTAGGTATCCTCAACAGTTTTGTATATGTACACCTCTGATTAATTCAATTACAAATTTATCCGTACTTATGTTTCACTGACTTTTAAGATAATTTTTTAAGTTTTTTGTTACTTCAAAATATCTAACTATATCATTTTTTAATCCTTACCTATATTAAAATTTCAATGGTTATACAATTGATCATAAATTTGTAGGAAAACCTTGGAGTATAAAATCCAAATGAACACAATTTCAACCTTAAGATCAAAATTAGGTAAACGGGAAAGCGGGAAGAGCACGAAATTAGTGCAACGAATATAAATGAATAATATGAATGATGAATATTAGAGATAATTTTAGTGTCTAGCGTTAAACTTTAAATTAAAAAGGTTAATTAAACTCTATTAAATAAGAACTTAATCCTAGAAGCCTTGAGAATAAATAATTAGACCTAAGGTCGACCCATATCTCAAAACTTCAAATAAATGAGCAAGTTAATTCACAAAAATTTGAATTTTTATTATATAAGCGAATAGCTTGTACTGAATAGAAAAGCATTAGGACTAAACAAAGAACAGTGTGGGTTTAGTGGTATTTATAACCTTGACCCCTTTCATACAATACTATGTGTCTGCCACTAGTTACCCGTCGCTATGCAACGTTGGTATTGTAACCAATGGTTCTGAGACCGTTAAATGTGAGCTTTGTTTCCAAAACTGCTAAGACCCAGTCTGCATCTGGTTCAGCGAGCTATCGATAGAAGGTATGTACTCGTCTTACTTATTTAGGTCCCTTTCTTTTTTCACGTCTTTCACATTTAATTTACGTTTTACATAAAACTCTTTTCGTTAGGGTGACGTTCGATTTATAAATTAACCAATTTAAACTACAAAACTTTTATTTTCAGTACAAGACAATTACATTTATTAATCCATTATTTTAAAGCCCGTTCAATTTGCTCTGATTTTGACGCTAGTACTTTTCCCGGCCTAGTACGTAATTTGGGTTTGTCTGGCGGTTTCTCTGGGCCTGTCTGTTTTTGGTAGGTGACCTGCGCCGGGGCGAACACCAAAGGGTAAGTGACTGCACTCTCCTCCTGGCTTGCCGCAATAACCACCTCAAGACCTTGGATTTGTATTCTTTGGGCCTCATTCAAGACCTTCTCATCTTGCCAGCCCTTCTGAGAGGCATTTATCTTTTGGTACAGCCGTTTTACTCGGGACGGCTCGATCCAAGTGGCTTTAACCAGCTGAAGCTCGCGGCTGAGGTGGATGCACTGCTGATGTAAACTGCCGTTCTCTCGACGAAGTTTCTTCAACTATGATCCAATCCCTTTTATGGCGTCTATAGCTAAATTTTATCAGTAACATTAATACATAACATTAATTACATTATCTAAAATGTTCAATTGCTCTTGGGTGAATAAATTTTGCACGTTATACCTTACCGGACCACTACAAATTATTAGATCTACTTTACAACTAAGTCAAATTAACAATTAAGAATACATTTATTTGATTTTAATTACAGATTTAATCCACGCGCAGTCTTTTACGCGATAGATGCCTTCGAGAATAGGCATGCTTCTCCGTCCCTCTATCGCCCAGTATGTCTCAAATGTCTGGTTGCAACAGATGTTTAGGGACAACCAGGTGCACTGGCGCATCGAGCCCTAAGAGTGCCGGATCTTCTAGGTTATAAGCTACCCCGTAATTTGGTAGGTAGCCGTCCGAGCTCGGGATATGCCCGCTGGAGATATCCATATTGATCCTTGCCAATCGCTCGCGTTGTTGGTTGGCCAGGCATCGATATTGACGTTCTAGTTGTTCAAATTTGTGGAGCTCTCCTTCCGCTGCTTGACGAATTTCCCTAGCCGGGTTCCTCCTGGCTCTCTCTTGATCAGTAGGCTAGGTAGTTCTATATCTCCGTCATATTTGCTTGAGTTCCGATTCGGCCATTCGGGGTACCATATGTCGATATTGAGTATCCCCGATCCCAGGGAGCCTGGCGTTTCGTCCCGCAAACTTGCTTGGGACCTTCAGTGTCGTCCGCTCGACATTACTCCATTGACTGCTGGAACTGCCTATTATCATTAATAGTTAATCCTTTTATCTAACGTCTCATCATTAGGTTATTAATCATCGTTCACTTTTCGGGTCATTTCAACTATATTTTCACTACGTCAACGAGATAAGATTTTCAGATTATTTCAGTCGTTGTAAGCACCCGCTACTCAAGATGATCCGAATAAAACTGTTCACCTCTGGTCAGTTCATCTCTGATAATTTAAGCCAATCACACATATAATTCTATGCGTCGCTACTTATTCAGCTCGACTTACATGCGTTGATTACTAAACAAAATCCGTCTTCAATCGTTTCTTTGAATGTTGAACTCTATACTAAATTATTTCTAAACTAAAACCGTTTATGAAATCCACAAAGACACCTCATTGTAACTAAGGTAGTTTATCTACTGTGACCCTAACCTTGCGTGTTAAATTTGATGCGATAAAACAAAATTTGACCTTGGTATTATTTGTATATTCTAACTCTAATTTTTATTATTTTCTTAATTTTATTTAACAATTTATTCATTAGATTTTTATATAAATTATTTCTAACTAGAATTATTTTATTTTACTTCAACTTTTTCATTAATTCTTTGCTTTACGTAAAAAGTCAATTTTTCGGTCAGATTTTATGTTATTTTGTTATTTTTATGTGGTTTCGTGCGGATCTTGATGAATTTTGTTATTATTTTAATTTAGTTTTATGTTTTTTTGATTTTATGTTTTTAATTATGTCTTTTCTCTAATTTTAAGGTGATTACTTGGTGTTTATGGGTCTGATTTTAAATCTGCATGTTGTGTTTGCGTGTTATTTCCAATTCATTTAAACAAAACTTAGTGCTAGCCCAATAGTAGAAATTAAATACGTAAACGTAGTAATAGCAACAGTCACTAATTATATAAACCATAATGAGAACCAACTTTCCACTCAATAAAAATAGGAAATATAAAGTCTTATCCTACAATCAAACTACAACAGTGAAAAGTCCGTAAAGACATGAAAATTTAATTCACCCATAAAAATAACATGATATCGCCAGACACAATTGGATTGACGCATACTGATTGAGATAAGATTAGCATAAACCGACGAATCTTCGAATTCCACGATAGCGTGAAGTACTTGAAGTGTTCTAGACATTAGTATAACGCCGACCTAACGTTTGTAAGTATCCACCCATCGAATAGCAGAGAAATTCACCTGACAAATGGAATTTGGCCAAATACACTGAATAAGATCGAGCATAAAAATTGACATTCAAGAGAAAAATAGCACCCATCGGGATCGCAAATTGATGAAACACAAAAAATCTATAAAGGAAAGAGAATATCAATGAATATAAAATGTTCATATAATTTGAATGATATTGGTATACGATCAATTGCAGTTTTGTGATTTGCAGATCAAATATTGTCCTTCCTGTGAACTTATTCAACGGCCCAATACGACACCGGGGCAGAACAAATGAGCACTTCTATCAGGGCCAAAATCCAACTAAGAAGGAACGAAATCAAATCATGAAGCCACTCCAGAACCGAAGATTTGGAAGAACTAACTGATAGTAAAATCATGTACTATCACAAATTGTTGTTATTCGTTAATAAAATTTAGTTTAGTTCAATAAATGTTTTGCATATGATTTTTATCGAATGAAATTTTTAAGGTCTATTGAATAAGTTTCAAGTTAACTAGAACTGAATCGTTGAATTCATAAATTCCATACATAGAATATGAATAAAGAGGAATAAGGATCACGTGTTAGTACAAAATTAACATCCATAGTTTTATAATCCGTCCTTTAAACTACGATATTACCAACACCCTAAAGAATGTTTAATTTCGCGATCACTCATCATGTTACAGTTTACTAATATTTTCACTTCAGGAATGGAAGACTTTCACATTATTAACCAAGAATTATTCCGACTACGCAAAGCCAACCTAGATCTCCACCAACAGTTACTGCAGGTCAGCAAAGAACACCAGAAAATCAAATCAATCTGGCTCAAACCTGAGCGGGCGAAGAAAATCTATCAGAAGATGGACGCAGCTCAACGCGGTTGGCAGGAAGAACGGCAATTAGTAAAGGCGTTACGCACTCAGATACACTGACTGGAGGTAGCGTTAACTGCTAGTCAAGAGAGCAACGCAGTTATCTATTCACTGGTCTTCGCCCCAGCTCGATTGACATACCGCGATAAAGGAACCAAGAATAACCGACCCCACTCACGTCCAGGAAGATCCGAACGAAGACGATGACGTCTAATTACAGCCAATAAGTCCAATGGAGAACGAGGACAAGATCAAATGAACTAGTCGAATGCTATGATTAATTAATGAATTGTGACGGTGTATAAAATGAATGTTTTGCTAAATAATATGATAGCTATTGTTTTCTTGTTATTTGTTTATTTTGTAAACAATGATGCTCTAAAATTTTGAGAGATACAGAAAATATACGATGTGAAAGTTAGAAACCGAAAAGCGTAAGTCGAGCACATACCTTCTAACGGTAGCTCACTGAATCAAACTGAAGGCCGAGCCTTAGGAGTTTTAGAAATAAAGCTCACATTAGGGAGTCTCAGAACCATTGTTGCATCACCAACGTTGCCAGCAAAGGGTAACCAGTGGAGGGTCAAAAGGTTGTATGTCAAGGATTCAAGGTCAGGCATCCACGAACCTGTTGGGCCAATACAGAGATTTGTTTAAATGGATCGGAAATACCACGCAAACACAGCAAGCAGATTAAAAATCAGATTTATTAACACCAAATAAACAACCCTAAACTATGAGGAAAATGTAATTAAATATAATATCAAAAAACATTAAAGTAAATTAAAATAATAACAAAGATGCATCAAGATCAGCACGAAATTAAAAAATAACATAATAACAAGAATTTGACCACAAAATGAAAATTTATATAAAAGCAAAAAAATTAATGAATAAAATTGAATTAAAATAAAATATTTTTGGTTGGAAAAATTCAATTAAAAATTCAAGAAATAAATTGTCATTTTAAATTCAGAAAATATTAAAAATTAAATTTAGATAACACAAATAATTTCAAGGTCAAATTTTGTTTTATCGCACCAAAAATAACACGGAAGGTTAGAGTCACAGAATAGGATATATACAGATTCATTTTTACATAATTTCAATCACTTTTTCCTGGTGAAAAACTCTTACCGTTTTTCACTAGCAAAATATTGTTGAACAGAAGCGCTTTTGTGTGATACAGGAACCTTGTGTGAGAGAAATTACTTTTCCAGAACTGATTCTCTACGAGGATTACAATTAGACGAAGTGAGGAATCTTTAATGAGCATACCTATATATGCACTTATGAATGTATATATGCCTTTGAATCAGTGGCGTGCGGTGGGTTTCCATGCAGGGTGTGCAGAGAGCAACGATAATAGGTATGCATAATAATAAAACCATAAAAATATACATTAAAAACGTTTTTACTATAAATTTTTTATTTGTGCACAAAATCCATACACCTATCTGTATTTTTAACAAAATCATCAATTACATGATCATAAAACTCTGGTTTTGATTGTAATAAGTGTAACATTTCTTTTTCTATTGTTATTACAGATAAATTGATTAATCTATCCTGGCTCATTGTATTCCGTGCATAATGTTTTACTCTTTTCAATTCTGAAATATCTCTCCACTGAAGCAGTTGAAAATGGAATAGTACAAATTAAGTGCGCCAATTTATTTACTTCGCTTAGGGCATCTGTCAAATCAGTTACCAGTATATGCTGAATAAGTTTCGCTAAATTCATTTCATGATATGATTCACTACGATACAGAACGCATAATTCATTTGTTAGCTTTACAAAATCGAAATGTTTTGCATACGCGTTCTTTAACGAATTAAGACATTCATCCGGAAATTTACTTTGATATTTCTTAAAAAAGCTGAAATTCAATAATTCAAAAAATTTGAGCGAACTTATTTTTTTAAAACGAATATCTAACTGACAAAAAATAGTGTCCATTATTTCGTAATACAAACTTTTAAAATGTTGGTCTACACTTGAGTTCTGTAAATTTACACGACGTTTCTTTAAATATGGGGGATCCACTACAGAAATAGTCTCTTCATAGACTTCAATAAATGCAACATCATTTCACATATTTCGAATTTCGTTTTTTACTTCCTCTACTTTTTGAGTAGAATATGCTATATCTAAGTTAGTTTTTTGTAGAATATAAAACAAAACATCGGTATAACTAAACACTTTGGCCAAAATATTTAGGAGAAAATTACTATTAAATTCTTCAAAAAACATATGATAACCCTTTGCAATATTAATTGTGTCGTTGTCCCAGCCTTCTGGATTCTCAATAATATTTTCAAATAATTCCGATAGGCCTTGCCTTTCGCTTTTTATGGTATTTACCAAGAGAGATGAATAATTCCAACGTGTTGCAGCTAATTTTGGAAATTTTCTTTTAATAGTTTCATTTAAAACATGATTTCTTTTTGTAGACACCGAAAAAAATGACTCTATGCCAGAAATAGTTGCAAAAAATAATTTACAATCTTTTATAAACAATACAGATTGTGACAGAACTAAATTAAGTACATGTGCGCAACAATGCACGAACATAGCTTCTGGAAAAATGTCTTTGACTTTTTTCTGCGTCCCATTCAAAGCTCCGGCCATGACTGCTGCTCCATCGTACGTTTGAGCAATCAGTTTATTCTCACATCCCCAACTCAAAATCGTTTCTTGCACAACATTACACAAAGCTTCTGCTGAACGGTCACCACTAACATCTTTGAAAAACAAAAATCTTTCCACTGGTACACCATAATTAACATATCGTAGCACAACCGATAATTGCGATTTGTGAGATATGTCAGACGTTTCATCCAGCATAATAGCAACGAATGGCGTTTCTTTTACCTCATTTCTAATTTCGGAAATCAAAATATTTTTAATCGATGCAATAATATCATTTTGTATTCTATTAGAGGTTCCAGAAAATACAGTCGCGATTCTTAGATGATTTCCTAAACGGTCATCATATTTACTAATTAAAGTTACTAATTCTAGATAATTTCCTCGATTAAAGGAATTTATATTCTCATTGTGTCCACGAAATGCCTCTTCTTGTTTTGCTAACTAACAAACTACATCTATTAATCTCTTAAGAATATTTCTATTTCTTGTTACTTTTTCATTGTGTTGAACAATCGACGAAGCCTTTTGTTGATCTAACATTAAATCTATCCTGACAGTACCAAATGTTTTTAATTGTATTACGGCATTTATGTGAGATTGTATCCTTTCATGTTTCTTTGCAGCTTCGTGAAAATGATTTAAATCATTGTAGCCTTGTTTTATCCAAATGTTCTTATCTTTTTCATTTACAACAAAAAGTAAACATGGCCAACAGAACTTATTTAAATCCCTACAACCGGTTAACCATTTAAATTTTTCATAGATAGATTTTTGAAAATGCCGCACATACTGTTGTCCTTTAATCTTAACGTTTTGCGATAGAAAAATATCAGGCACCGGTCTACTTAATTTAACTATTTCGTTTTTTGTAGCAACATCTCGTCTTGAAAATGGATTTTCCAATAAATCTTTAATTATTGAGACATCTGGGTTCTCCATTCTGAAATGGATTATTTATTTTGAATTTAAATTTAAAGAATACAATAAATAAAATTTATACCTGAAATGATGTATCAAATGTATCAAATTAAATCAATTTATCAATCAAGATATAATAACTATAATTTTAAAAAATTTTTTAATGTTATTATTTTAATTTAAGCCAGCGAAACTTGAGAAAAGTACTATAGGCACCAGCACTAGCAAAACTGATATATTGTGTTGTGTGGTGTATGATTATATGTGCGTGCGTCATCGCATCTTGCTAACAAACCGAACGTCTATTGCATGTGCAGAGGATTTCACTGAACGCTGGCGCAATAGAACGAAGAACGAACTGTTTCTTGTTTGTTTTTCGGTCAGTGAATTAAATTATATTTATTTATTAATTTTTCTTTAACATTTGGAAATCATATATACTGCGAAAAAAATCTTGACTATTTTTCAAACCAAAACCAGGGATGTGGTAATACAAATTACAGATATAATTTATAAATTCTCTTTCTCTGCAAAATACAATGAATGGTAAAATTTAAACTTTTCTGTTAAAATTAAAAATTCGTTTCTTTTTTGTCTAACAAAACAAAATAGTTTTTCAGCGATTATTTCTATACTTATAATACATCACAGAAATTATTTACTTTTACCACATTAAAGTATTTCTCTTTATATATTGACTTTTTTTATATTTTCATGAAAACAGCATTTTACAATATATAAATTTAAACATTAACATTCTGAAAAATCGTATAGCCAATTAAAAAAGCAAAATCGCTTCAGCACAAAAGTCCCCGATTTAATACAACGCTTAATAAATCGCATCTTCGGTCGGATGATTCAGAGTAACAAGTGCAGGAAAAGTAGCTGCACTTGCCTCAATGCTATAGTACGCTGTGCTTCTCCAGTAGCTCATGCATATAAAGCATGATTTTCTGCTAGTGCGCAGTGCGTTTATATATCAATACTTGGACTGTTCGATTGCTTTTGAACGCGCTACGTTGTGCAGCACCTAGTACCGCACGAACTGCAGAAATACAAGCAAATATTTGAATGAGTGAACTTTTAAAACATTTGGTTATAAATAATACATATTATAAAGAATATGTACTATATAAAATTATTGTCATGCATAATTTTAACTGGGTGTGCAGTGCACACCCTGCACATATAGACCGCACGCCACTGCTATGAATGTGCTTATGAACGTAATTATTGCCAAATATGCCTATGAATGTAACTGTTATGGATAACGAATTATATGTATTCGGACAGATATTCTATGTTATTATATCTTATCTAAAAATCATGTCGAATATTTCCCGGCCCACAGCCAACATATCTCACAAGAAAGTAACCATATACAATCAACGACCCGTGTAAGCGCAGTTTATCTGCAACGGGGCTGTGACTGTGGGGATTTGTTAATGGTAAACGGCGAATCTGAACGTAAAATGACAACTTATAGTGGTGAAGGGAGGTCGTAGAATGGGTTTTTTGGGTTGTTCTTCGTTAAAACCAAAATAGTGATAATCACAGAAACTTTACCATACTAAAACCGGATTAACTGAAAACATATGAAAGTCAAACAGAATAATAAAATCACTACAACGTTTAAAGGATTTCACTAGCATATTATGTCAAAACAAAAAATTACTTTTAAAATAAATTTTATATGAAATAAGTAAGACAGCATTCTAATTGAAATAAAAGTTTCACAAACCAAGGTACCACAAAATCAAGATTTAGCATTTGTTTTGACCGATCTAACGATATTGAAGGTAAATTTTAATATTGATAAGTTCAATTTGATTCCCAAATATTCTCTATCGATACGAGTAAAAATAGGCTTTCCAATATTGCAAAAGAAATGAATTTTAATGAACATTACAAAATATTTCCATCCAATCAAAAAGCTTTTTTTAATAAGAACTTCTTTAATGATAAGACTCTGTTGGGGCGCAAAGTTTTACAATTTTCGTTCACTAGAGGTGTATCATTCTGAATTGAACGTTCATACACTGTGAGTTAATCCCCAAGTCAACATTGGCTCGTTTTCGCACTAACTTCGTTGGTATAACCCAGGGCTTCTTAAACCATTGGTCGCGACCCCATTTGGGGTCGCGTAGCAAAATTCTGGGGTCGCGAGAGATAAAAATACAATTTAACAGAAAATGTTTTTTAACTTGTAAAATTATTGTTATAAAGATAAAATAACAATTATCGTAGATAAATATATCAAGAAATCTTCTAGTTCGGAAAGATTGTTTGTACCTGCATTTCTATTAAGAGTATTGTAATAACTTGAATAACATTTACTATGAATTAGAATTAGAAGATGTTATAGGAATTTAAAAAAATATAAATTTATTTTTCTTTTATATTTGTAATGGGTCGTCAAGAAACTCGGAACCATAAATGGGGTCATGAATTACAACAGTTTAAGAAGCTCTGGTATAAACAGTTAGTAATTTACACTAAAATAATGTAAAATAACGGATAGAATTGAATAATATTGAATATTACCCCTCTGATTAATTCTGTGGTTCTATTTCTTCGAGATCCCGACAACACATTTTCCCTATTAACTCCGGATTACTAATAATTGTCTAAAAGAATATCTGAAAAATTCGAACTGGCATTTCCTAGTAGAAATTTCCATTAAAATTAGTAAAATGTTAATAGAATATTCTTACGATTTATTAAATGAATTAAAATGACGAGAACAGATAGATTTGGTTATGACAAATCCATATTAAGTTTCGTTAATCAGAACGATTCAAACACACTGTACAAGATGAGACTGTTTAATTGTGTAGAAATTGGATGGCAGGTAATTGCTTATCTGAAAATTCACATTGAGTGATGAGCCAAATCATCTGCATTCTACTGTGTAGTAGTTTTTATCTAACACGACCTATATGAGAAAAGCTAATGAATAAGAATAAATGACACGTACTTGCCAATTATTCAATAGTAATGGTGAACATAGTGATTCCAACAATCATGACAACTAACAATAAGGACACTCACAATAATACTGATAATACGGTCCACTAGATAAGAATAGTGCCGTTCAAAAAACCAAATGACCAAGGTTACAAATCATGGAATATGACATACTAGGTACACAGTAACAATTTATCGTAACATACATACTCACCATTACAACCACAGTTTATGACGTGGCAAATGACGATATATAAGCTGCATGAAGACTTTTTGTCATGCCATTATGCCTGCTCAAATGAACACTCAAGGCCAAAGTCGGAAGCTGGAAAACAGGATACGTTTCAAAACTACATGAACGACCCAGGAGAAGGAGTTCAGAGCCAAATCCGAGGATGATCGAACTAATTCCCCGATCGCCGGTCAATGAAAGTGAGGAAATCAAAAATTTATTTTTAACACCTATAAAACTTTTGGTTGAATTATCATGAACATCTTGATCAATAAAAATTTGAAGGACTGCCTTCTTCGAGAAGACCAACACAGGGACGTCGGATGATACAATTCAATGAAATGGCTGCAGCACAAGGTCGCCAGATTCTGTGGGACTATGGCTATACATTCTCAACACTGGAAATTGCCGCGTGGCCGATTCAATCATGCTCGATTAGAGTTATGGATCCCCGTGAACTCGCTATCAAAAGAGAGCTTGACTGGAAACATTCCAGTGAAGGCCGCCAGAGAAAATATTCGTTAGTGTTTTGCTTGGATGAAGAGGATCGGGAGTTGCAACGACAGCAGCGAATGGCCAGGATGGAGTTGGACAGAATCAATCACGAAATAACAATAGGAAAGAATCCAGGTTCAGATGGTTATATTCCAGAATACGAGGTCTCATTTGATCTCAGTGATCCTACTCTGAAGACCTAAGCCCCCCAAACTCAAGTAATGATTCTAGAGGAACTGACCCACCCGGATATGCTCGAACGTTTGGAATCGCTACAAGAAGGAGGAGAATCACATGGCATCTGCGAGACAAGATGTCGTCCCAACAATTCATCGTGGAAAAAACAATTTTGGTAATTTGTGATGACAATAAAAGTTGTAAACGAAAGTGTTATTTCTGTTTTTGTGTTTTGATTTATTTATGTACAATTCAAAAATTGGATAATGGAAATCTAGTCAAAGTTCATAATACACCGTTATTAAAATTAGAATTAGATACACGCAAGGTGTATAAACTGAACTAATAACAGGTACTGGTGACAGTTTTTCGATGAAAGCTTTGTTCAGCGTGTCCGTAGCGAAGATTTGTATGATTGAAATAAAAATGACTACATCCAGTGTCAAAGTCAAATCTCATATACTCTAGCATAACCAAGAATTTAAAATAAATGATTATTTTCAAACAAAAATCTTGTATGGTATAGGTAATATTTTGATAATGAACAATGTAATTTATTTTAATCATCAGAAATCTCTAATATTGAATTTCATATTTTGATACATAGTATAATTGTTACCAGCAAGGATCGACTTTTATAATTTCGCTATATGG
This sequence comes from Schmidtea mediterranea, assembly GCA_022537955.1. Taxonomy (NCBI): domain Eukaryota; kingdom Metazoa; phylum Platyhelminthes; order Tricladida; family Dugesiidae; genus Schmidtea; species Schmidtea mediterranea. Next base: position 180,757,379 of record CM039679.1, on the reverse strand, counting down.
TATAATTTTAACAGTAATAACGAATGTCCATTTGGACTAGCATCAAATACAATAAATTCGAATTTCCTTTTTAAATTTTCTTTTGGATAACAGTGTCGGACTCCTGCCAAGATGACCCAGGATATTCCACTGGAAAGGAGACTCGCCTCGTTCGACAATTAGCGCAGGCCACCCCGGAGTTGCAAAGGCTCCAATCTATATGGTTTGAGCCAAAACTAGTGCAGAAAATATACCGAGATTTGACTGCCAGCCGGACCGCCCTGAAAGAGGTTAACCAGATAAATCAGGCTCAAAGAACCCATATCTGAACCTTGGAGCTTGCCTTGACAGCTAGTCAGGAGAGGAACACCGTCACCTACCCCCTGGTGTTTGCTCCGGCTCAGTTAGCCTACCGAGAACGTACGATGGCAAGGAGTGATAATACGTCCCCCGCGAAAGAAACACAAGCCGGGAAAGGCCGAGTGGGCTCGTCTGCAATTACAGCGAGCCGAACAAAAAAACTAACAGCAAGCAGGTTTAGACTATTTTAAGAGCTGGTTTTTAAATCATGTATTTGCAATTAAATCTTGTTGTTATTATTCTGTTGTAAAATTTTCGACTATTAAATAAAATGATAAATAATTCATTGAGTTTTCTGAATATAAGGTGCTGGTGTTAGTTTCGAGGATCAATACGCCAATAACCAATCTTATAATTAGTTTCACCTAGACAGAAAGACAGGGACAGTACTGTTGGGCCAAAACACAAACGGCCTTGTAAATGTTTAAATGAATCGGTAACACACATGCAAATATAACATGCAGCTTTAAATTCAAAACCTATGAAAAAATCAATTAAACCTATCAAAATATGAGAGAAAAGTAATTACATATAAAATAATAAACATAAAAATAAATTAAAATAATAACAAAAAAAAGCAACAGGATCCGCAATATATAAATATAAACATAACACGAAAACCCAACAAATTCGACCGAAATTTGATAATTTAACAAAAAAATGAACATTTCATGAAAATGAAATTAAAATCAAAGAATTTGAATTAGAAATAATTCAATAAAAATTTCAAATAAAAATTATCAAAGTAAATTAAAAAATAATAAAAATTAAGATTAGAATACACTAGAAAATACCAAGGTCGAATTTTGTTTTACTAAATCAAAAAGAACACGCAAGGTTAGGGACAAAAAATAGGTATATATACCGATGCATTTTCACATAAAATTTAATCGTTTTTTGAAATCATTTAGCAGTTTTTAAAAATCTATTTTTAGGTGAGTGAGAGTTTTAATTGGAAACTCTCTCCACGTCACGTCCTCGCAACCTCGGTAGAGCTCTGCTTGGGTGTCGGCGTGGGGAGAGTAGTATTTTTGTATGATTTTCGTTATGGACAAGTAATTTGTTGTATTGTTTTTAATATTAATAAAATATTTATAAAGCATAAAATCATTTTGTTTTCATTAATTATTCGTTTTTGTCGAAATTTTTCCGGCCCACAGCCAAAAACACATTACAAGTCAGTAAAATCATACACATTATTCAGATTCGTTTAAGTGCGTGGAATATCGCCGATGATCTGTGCACGTGAAGACCCGGCGTGCGGAACGCAGGGATCAGACGTCAATATTTTCCCGTATAGAAGAAAGGAGAAATAAGGGAGGGGTCTTTTGGCTACTTCCTCGTTTCTCGATTTCTGTAAATTCGACCTAAATTAATCTACATACGGCTCAAAATCACCACACCGAGTAGTCCAGTGGGCACTCATTAAATATAATATGAACACAATGCGCCTAAGATCAATTAAAGGGAGGAAACGGGGAATAATAAAACGAAATCGTTGTTAAAAAATTTGAATCAATTGTAGATTAAGTATGACTATAAATTCTAAACCATAAAAGCGGAGTTAAATTAGTTATAAAATGGAATAGTTATCATGAACCCGCAATAATTAATAATTTTTGAATAAATTATAGATCTAAGTAGCTATTGTGAACTTATGTACCTTGTTAATTAGAAACATAATAAATTTGAAATTAATATTCATGAAAAATTTAAAACCCCTTATCATTATAAAAGAGAGTCATTAAAAATTTGCTAAGTAGGCGACATCCTTTTTTAAATCCTTAACATTATATCGAGAGTCAATGAAAGTTTCTTGAGTAAGCGTAGGGTTAATGGGGGGTTGTAAGCGCTCGTTAATGTAAATCACGGCTGGAAGTGAAGGAATACGACAGTATAGTGATGGAAAATTTAAAATTTTTCTTTGATAAAATAAAATAAAGGTCTCGTGGGCATAGAAGTCAACACAACTCCCGGCTATTGATCTAAAACCAACCCAAAGGAGATTTAATAAAATAAAATTTAATAACCAAAAACTCTTGATATAATGTTCGATAAGCTGTGAAGTAAGAACTTAAAATATATAAAATTCCGAATAGGAAATCTAACGATTGAAATACCGTAGATATTTAAATGTTGATGAATTCCACAAGATCCCGAATAATAATGTATAAGAAATGCGAAGGCTAGATTCTGCCGACGCAGTACCGACACTCAATTATAAATAAAGCATGAACAACAGCAAATTTCCTGCTGAACTTCTTTGAAATAGATTTTTATTTCTTGGACAAGAATAGGGAAGCCAACAAGGGTCGGAGGACTCACAACACCTTTGACAGATTCCAAGTAAATATCCCAAGTGCAAAGATCCCCTCGCAGAGATAGACACGTGCTGGTCATGCATCTTAATTTAAATCCAATAACAACAACACCCCAACCGATTTATTAGATACTAAAATAATAAATTTGGACTCCTAACTGAAAATACGCCATAAATAACCCAGATATTCCAGGATAGCACGAGGATTATTGTCGGTAGAGAGAGTAATCTGAATTAATCCAAAATTCCCGGTAAAAAGAATCCTCGTGGTTACATAATATAACAGAAAATGATACCTAAAAAATGAATCCAAATCAATAAGCTAATATAAGAACATAATACCCATACTCGTGGCAAATTCGCTTAACTACTCCCAAATAGCATTTCTCACCAAAGATAGCTGGACAAATTGGGGAAAATAGCTGGCATCAACGAGGTTGTGATTTCCTACCACCATAATAGATTTAATATCAAGGCCCTAAAGTTTCGCACCCACTCCAATGAGGACTACGTCTCGGATCATTAACCTGATAAATCAATAAAAAAAGCATTACAGAAAAGTATGCATACCGGATTCCACGTAAATCAGCATAGCCACCCATTATCGATGGCGGGAAATACATTCCTGGAACAAAAAGAACCCCAAATTGACGAAAACTTTAGCTCCCAACCCTACCAGAAATTAATAGAAATACATTGGAGTACGAGTGTGTCTAAATCTGCATCAAATAATACACTAGAATCTAAATAAAATCGATAAACCAATAATAGAAATTTCATAAACACTCAGCATAGATTTATTTTGATTAGTCAATGCGAAAATGATCAATATAAATCCAGTAAAGGCCAGAATAGATATAACTAACCTAAATGGCATGACTAACTCGGATTGCGAATATCGTTTTACGTTCTGCACACATTGTTATAGTTAATACACCGTTGAATGAAACTAATAGAAAATACGACACATACCACACACACCCTTAGTAAGTAGTGGAACCTCCCTGGCGAATGGGATAGCGGCAACCAACAAATTTTTCTTCCCCAAACCATATAAGGGAATAGACTGATCGATAATTCCAATAATCTTCCAAAAAAAATTTCTAAATGCCTAACGAACTAATTATCGATGACGAGATGCCGACGAACAAGTCACCCGCTGAGGTCAGAACTATTAATTTAAGCTTAGGTAAACCAGGTAACTTTGTGTTATATTCTTGCTTAATTTCCCACTACGATAATAATAATGATTTCAAAATACCGTATATTTAATAGTTGTCCTTTAAGTGTTCATTCAATAAATATCCTTACCATAGGAATTGCATACGACGATATTTTAACAATTCTAGGATTTCCAGAAATTAGTAATTAGTGGAGAAGAGTTCCGTGTATACCACATGCCACATGAATACTAGATTGGGAATGACTGCAAACCATCGAAAGTATAAGTTTAACGAAAATATATAATTCTAAGTCCTGTTATAAAAATGTAATTAGTTGTCTTTATAGAATTGATATTTTAACCATAATTTTTCAAATAATCTTTAGTTAAATGATTTTTATAGAATTGATATTTTAACCATAATTTTTCAAATGATTTTTAGTTAAATGATTTTATAGAATTGATATTTTAACCATAATTTTTCAAATGATTTTTATAGAATTGATAGTTAACCATAATTTTTTATAGGATTGATGGTTAACATATCATTTCTTCCAAACGGTTTTAAGAAAACTGATATTCAGTTATTGTTTTCCCAAATGATTTTAGATTTAATCTATAATTTTCCTAAATGATTGGTCTCTAATTTTACTCACGTATACAGATAAACACCAATACATTGAAAAATTATTGAAACACCAGTAGGAGGTCGCTCAGCATGCTTCGTTTCCAGGATTCAATTAGGCACCATGAAATGAAGCGGTATATTTTATGGGATGTATAAATTCTTTTTTACCCACAAATAAGTCGACGGGTAGTATACATTATTGTTTACTTATGTTTGTTTTTGCCATAAAAACTGTTAGATTCAAAATAAATGTATAGTGATACTAACCGATCTTCCTTATTCAGAGAGATCCGGTTCGATGGCCTATATCCCGACCCACGTTGCAGATCGGTGGAGGTGGGCATGGGAACAATTCCGACAGGAGAGATGCCCCGAGTTTCCCCGACCGGCGCCCCAACAACTCAACGGGCAATCGGTGAAGAGTGATCACAACCCAGGGCTGGCTGACCAACAATGGGAGGAGTGGAGCCCGGCCTGGGAGATCCGTGAACAGGCCCGCCATCTCCTCGGTCGTCTCGAGAACCACCAGCGGCAAGTGGACATACAGTAGATGCTGACTCGGAATTATTTAGTATGCATGTCTGCAAACATAAGAAAATTTTGCTAGCGTAATAATCAAACAATCACAAATGGTCATACAAGAGAACAAACTATTTATTAACAGAAATTCTAACTACATCGGGGATGATCGATCAGTCTAGAAGGTCTTCCCCATAAGTAGAGGGATATGAGGACTATGCCCCGTGGATATTTGGCTTGAAAAAATCCTAAGACCCCCCCCTAAAAAAAAATTAGGGGGAGGGGGGTGTTAAATTTTATTTTAATTATTTGTTTTAATGAATGAAAAATTTTTTTTTAAATTATTTGTTTTAATGAACGATTTTTTTTTAAAATAATTTTTTGTTTTAATGTTCAAATTTAAAATTTTTAAAAAATTTTAAATCATGATAAAAAACTTTAAGTATTTTTTATCGATTTAAAAGCCTAAAAAAAATAAAAATTGGCGATTTAGCCTGTGATTGATCGTACTGATGATTATTTTCGAATAAAATTGGTTCAAACCCGATTAAAGAACCTAAAAATATTATATAAAAGCCTAAGTATTTTTTCATTACCATCAAAAATGGCTCAATTCGCCTGTCGACTAAAAAGCCTAAATATATTTGCTCGAATGAAAATAATTATTATTTTTATTTACTTTAATTATTTGTTTAAGTCAATAATAATATTTATTTATATTTTAATTATATTAAATTTAATTATTTGTTTAAGTCAATAATATTATTTATTTATATTTTAATTATATTATTATTAATATTTAATTGTTTTTTTATATGAAGTGAATTAAATATTATTTTTTTATTTTAATTTATTTTTTTTTATTTGTTTAATTATTTTTTATTTATATTTAATTATATATTATTATATTAATTTTTTTTTAATGTATTATATTATTTTTATATCAATATTATTATTTATATTATTATTAACATTTTATTTTTAAAATTTAATTGTAAGTCTAAGAATAAAAAATCATCGATAAATTTTGAATTGTAAATAAAAAAAAAAAACTTTTAATCCATACAAATATTTTTATTGACAAGATTAAAAAAGATTAATTTTTATTTCAAATCAAAAATATCCGAGTAATATGTTTTACGCATTTCGGCCAACAATATATGGATTTACCTTTTGACATTTTTTAATACTTAATAAAAAATTATACTAACTTAAAAACATAAAAATTATAAACATCAACAAAAATATACAAAAACAAATAATTTATTCATTCAAAATTCTTCATAATCATCATATTCTTCATTAAACTCGGAAAATTCTTCTGGACTGTTACCTAAAACCACATCACCTCCTCTATAATGACCATTTGCCACACTTATATTTTTCCCCACCCAAACCCTTTTATCATCCTTATTTGTTAATGCAGTTTTACTGTTTTTAATTGTAAATAATTGATGTTTTTTACTAGTAATACGAGTTTGTGGTACAGAAAAAATTAAGTTTTTGTTATAGTAATCTAGGTATGACTTATGTTTTAAGTCAGTACCCTTCAATGTTATACCCTTAGCTTTGATACTTTCAACTTCAGACAAGAGGCTATAACATTTTGGACGAAGAAACACCCACTCCTTATATTTAAGTCCTTTATTCTCGTCTTTGAACTTTCCAATGACAGAATCAAGATTCCTACTATACAAGGGATGTTTTGGGTCATAATTAGAAGTATCGAGGAGATTATCACGAACCATAGCAGATAAAAGAATGTCTAACTTACAATTCTTAATTTCTAGAAAAAAGGAATCGGTGTCCCCAGCAACTATATTAATTTCACAAGTGAATTCGTTTCGATATTTTTCTAACTCTATATATTGTAATTGATACATCCTATGTTTAGATAAATCGAGTACAGTTTGTCCAATGTAACTCGGTCGATCTAAACACACCGATTCCTTATTTAATAACACAGAGACCAAATTATTGTCGATTTTAAATGATTTTCGAAAAGTTGGTTTTGAGCAATAATTAATTAATTTGTTTTCAGAATTACATAATCATAAAATTAATTCGTTTTTTAAGATTTTCAACTGTTTTTCCGTAGAGGCTATTATTTAAAAGTTTATAATAGTTTTTATCTAAGTCATTGGTTGATTGCGCTCTAAGTTGTGTGTTAGTGTCTATATACTTTTTAAATATTGATTTTTGATTATATTTAATAGCTCTATGTACATGTGTAATTTTAATTTGTAAAGAAACAAAAAGCTGCAAAAGTCTCCAATGAAGAACATAATTCTTCTTTGGATAATGCGTTAGCATTAACTTCTCAACCTTAGAACCCGGAGCGCACATCTTTTCAGCAGCTACTGGAAAATCATTAAGTTTATCATGAAGAAATGTTGGGATTTCTAAATCTACTTCAAATGTGACAGCAAATGACAGTGATTCAAGATCCTTATTCAAAAAACTAATTAAATTATTTAATTGATTAGTATCAGTGACTCATTCAAAATTTCCATATGGTAATGGTTGACTTAAAGCCCAACCATAGAGATTATTGATGTCAATGTAAAGCAGTTCGGTGTTGTCATCAGATACTATGTGATGTTTATTAACAAAGGTTAATCCACCACGGATTCCCCTTTCGAAAAAATTATACATCTCCATATCAGTGAGAAGTTCAATTGGTTCGTCAAGAGTCATAAGAGCCGATGCCCAAGACATACCGGGAATTCCATAAAAGTTAAGTGGTTCCAATCGGTTATTAAGGACTTTGAACGAAATTGCTGAAAAAAGTCAGCCAAAAGAAAAACATCAAGTTTGAGGTAAACCATCATATAATCTAGTAAAGAGTTACAATTGGTTTCTTCCCAAATAGATTGAGCCTTACTATATTCGGCTTCAGTTACATCTTCCCAAATCGGTGGAAGTTCATATGTAGTTTCTAACACTTCTTGAGAAGTTGCAAAGTTATAAGGGAAAATGCCTTTAGTATCGATAATACTACCTACAAATTCCGAACGAGTTAAAGGAAGAGTTGTCAATGTTTTAACTGCATTACTTAATGAACTATTAATAAATTGACAAGAATCAATGAATTTTACAGTTAATCCACTGATTCTTGCTGACAGAGAAAGAAACTTTTCACTTGTTACAGGAATACAACTTATTTCCCACATTTTAAAATCACTCATACCATACTTGAGGATATGGTGAAGATCATACCCTCTCAAATTATGAAAAACAACTGGAAATTCAAACCTTATTTGTCGAGAAATATTACATTTTGAACAAGCTGCTCCCAAATATTTTCCAGTAAAGTGATCATGGTCCTTAACCGGTACTGATAAAATCTTATTACACAAATAACAACAAGTTGCCGAAGAAAACGAAAGAATGTCTGAGTCAGTTAATATTATTTTCTTTTTATAATTATTTTGATAAAAATGTAAAACAGTATTAATTGAAATATTATTTATTTCTTGTAGAAAATTAACTACACAATCATCACCCAGGAAACTCTTGTATGATTTTTCATCTGTAAAATTGTTAATTAAAAGTAAACCGGCTGAAATCGGCATATGTATTTGAAAATTTATATCATCTGAAGGTAAGATAGCCTCAAAATCAGCGTAAAGGACGAAAGTTTTTATTTAAAGGTAAAGTATAAAGAGTTGTGCCTAATTGATTTTTATCACACAACCCTTTATGTTTATTTAATGAAATTATATTGCGAAAACCATTTAGACATCGATGGCACCACATACTTTGAACTCTAGTATCAGTAAAAGAATGATTCCTATAATTTAAAAGCCTATCTAATTTAGTAACAGCGATATAATGATAGGAATCAAGGCTTTCTAATAAAATTAAATTAATGGGTTGTCCCCCAACAACTTTAGAACGATGAATTATTTCGACATAAGGGTGTTTGAAAACTTCAGGGTTAGAAAAATCATTAATTAAATTATTTTAATCATACGTAAGAACATTAATTGAAAGATTTTGATTTTTAGCTTCAAATTTTGGAATGTCACAAAGTTTCATAGGTAAATCCGAAGGTGAAAAGTCAAGCTCAGATGTGTTGTAGCTAAAGGTTTCATTTCTATGATGGTTACCTATATTTTCATGATTTAAAATAGCTAAAATACTGTAAATGAAGAATAAATTATCGGAATTAGCAACATTTACAGTACAATGTTTATTTAATAATGATAATGGTGTTGGAATAAATCCATGACCACTCAGCCGATTATTTGTGAAAACTTGGTAAGAACAAAATGAATTTCTTTTATTTTATTTATAACCCAGTTACTACCTTTATCGTTAATTAATGTTATTTTTTCGTCAAGAAGAGTAGCACCTTCATCTAAAAATGAATCATTCATTATTCTGGCAGAGTTTGAAATGATGAAAGATTGAAATTCTCCATCTTTTTCAAACTCTACATCAATACAAAATTGAATCTTAACAGATCCCATTTGATTGATAACATTATTTAATTTATTAATTAACTGTGTGGGTACTGTAATTAACTTTAAATTTAAATTCGAAACATCCATTCTAACAATGGCATGTGATTGATTTAAATCAAAATTAACAATAGGTGCTATCGAGTCACCATATTGATTAACAGAAGGAATATCAACAGGAAAAACATCATCTGAATCAGAAATGATTATTACATCATCATCCGTCTTTGATTCGTCAGAGTCTGAAAGTATGATAGTTTCTATAACTTTAGGAACTTTCGAAGAGCGTGGATTATTAATATTATTATTTGTTTTTCTTTTATTTTTTGTAATATTATTATTATTATTATTATTATTATTATTATTATTATTATTATTATTATTATTATTATCATTCAATGGTAATTTAAAAATATATTTTCGCTTACAGTTAAACTGTGTTAAATGTTCCTTATGCTTTAAATAAAAGTCGGTATAATTCATTTTATGGGTGGTTTTACACGTGGGGCAAATAAAATAGGTGATGTGATTATAGGCATGAGAATAATAATTCTCCATAATCGTATCACAATTTCCATCATGTTGTGGAGAATTGCAAAAATTTGGGTAAAGGTTACCTGTTATAATAAAAGAAAAATTTAAATATATAAGTATAAAATCATTAAAATAAATCACTAAACATTAAATTAATTTTACACACAATGAATAAATGAATTTGATTGGTTAATTTTATTTTGAAAATCTTATATAAGTAGTTTAAAATAGTTTAAAATCATAAAATGAATAAAAGTAAATGGTTTTTATATTATGTAATTATTCATTAATTGTTTTTTATAGAAACCTCGGTTAGAAAAGAAGCTATCAAGTTAATTCTTGAGGAAAATTCCATAAATGCTATCAGTTTAAGCAGAAATATTCATTTAGAGTAAGTATTTTTATTAAAAGTAATATTATTAATAAATTTTAATAGGAACCAACAACATTGAAACAAAGCCTATATAATATGAAAGTTGGTGAAATTGGTGAAATTGATCGAAAAAATATAACAGAGTTATTACGAGCCATCAACAAAGATATTAGTTTTAATGAACAATTCACTTTTATGAATTGTGAAAAAGAATGTAATTATGAAAATAAAAAAGAAAATGAACATTTTATGATTAAAATAAGAATTCAAGGATATAAAGAAGGAAACCAGACTATTCGACCAATTTGGAAAATTATTGAAGCCAAATGTATTTAAATAAAATTTATTTAACTTTATTCGTCATAGTTTTTTATCATATTATTTTATATTTTTGTGTTTAAATTAATAAAATGTTAATATTAAATTTAATTCAAAAATTATCATTTTATAATAGTAAAAATTTAATAGTACTTACATTTAACTCTTTTACTTTTGCGACTCTGAGTTTTAACATTTTTGTTGGTAATTTTTATTAACGATTTTAATTCTTGAATTATATTATTGATAGATTCCATTTTCTTAAAATAAAAATAAAAATAATTAAATATATGATAAAAAAACTTACTAAAGTTTGGTATTTGATAAAAGTGAATTTTTTAAAAAATGCATTCAGTTATATATTAACAAACATGTAAGTGATTACATGATGGACCAATAAAAATTTAGTTTATAAAACACACTTAATTACATAACATCAAAAACATTTAAATACATATAATCCTCTGAACTTAATCCTTTAAAAGGAATATTACATAATGCATCTTTCATTACATTTTTAATTAAAAAACAATTTTGAAAAGAAACTTTATTCAATAAATTCATTTATTTTTTCATTGTTTTTAACCAAGCTAAACAATGCTGTCCACATGTTTTTGTCATCGGATTTTGATAACGAATTCGATTGTATTCAATTGGCATTAACATTGATTCTAGTTTATTAATTAATATAGGGGGATAATAGAAACCCATTGGATCAAATACATTTATTTTATTTGGTTTTACATAAATTGCAAGCCAATGTTCGCCACTGAGATTAGATGATTGAGTATTTACAATCAAAGCTTTGTTAACATCGATATATGGAATTTTATCTAGAGGGAAAACTCCAAGAAAATCTTTTCCCAATAATTTTCTACCAATAGAATCAATCTGAATAGAACTAATAATAATTTAAAAATATATAATTAATAAAAATTCTTACTTCATACTTGACAATTAAAAATCTCAATCTGGTTTATAGTTCAAACTAATACTGTTCGATTGGAAGTAATTTGAATCTCCTTTTCAAAAACTCCATATACAATTACGTAACAGATTCAGTTAGGGGTGATCCAAACTTTATATCTAATCTTAAATTTCCACTTGTGGTAACTGACTTTGGTTAAGATCGAAATCTGGAGCCAATACGAATGTAAAGAATGGATACTTATTTCTAAAATCTGACATACTGATACCACAATTCAAATTTTTATTAAGATATCCCATATTCCTAACAATACTTTGCATATAACTTGTACTATAATTATCATTTTCAAAATCTTGACTATATTTTTCACGATAATCACTTCTTTTACTTAAAGTTATTGACTTAACGTTAAAGTTATCAAACATAGTAAATGTATCTAAAAACGAACCACTAAATCTTTTATTTCCCTGGAAAGTTACAAGGATAAAATTAGGTAATCGCCTATCACCAAATATTTGTTCCTTATAAAAAGAAGAAGATCCAATAGGTAAAGAAAATTCAACAACTTCTTTGCTTCGCATTGGATAAATTGCATTTCTTGTAGCAAGACCTATTTGATGACCCGCTAAAACAGAAGGTTCAACACGAACTCTTCTAACCATTAATTTTGCATCTAGCAATACTATTTTAGGTACAAATTTAGTACATGTCAGACTTTTTTCTGGATTTGTTCTTGTTAATTTAATTTGGACACTAACACCTGGTAACAAATATTTGGGTTGATCAAAGAAATCAAATTGGAGTGGTGAACATAATGAAAATGCTTTTGATTTTGCAATCCATGTTTTTCGCATAAGATCATGTTCAGTGTAACCCATTCCCCCTAAAGATGTATGTTTATAATTTATAATAGTTTCAATTAGAGATTTGTGTGCAAAACTATCATTTGCTCCTTCAATTTTAGTAGAATTAAAAACTAATTCAGCGTCTTTAAAAAGAGTTTGAAAAAAGAAATTGTTTGCTGTTACGTCAGCTTCTTGTGTAATATTTTCACCTAAGCTATTTACAACTTTCAACTGAATATATAACAAAGTATCGTTCAAATCTAAATATTCTGTTTGTGATCCGTTAATGTAAAATTGAATCGAAGAGGTACCAGCATCAGTTATTGAATTCATTGGGAAAATATCTTCAAATGATCCATGTTCAATTACGGCTTGAGGAGATGGTCTATCAAAAAGACATAATTCAGATTTTGCAGTAATCATTTTTCAAATATAGTTCCGAATCCTCTCATTCTTTTGTTTATATGTTTCTTCATAATCTTTCTACGTTTAAGTGTCCCTCCTTTTTGTTCATTTTCACGATTAAATACATCACTTACTTTATTAATAACACTAGGTAAAGATTCTTTAATTTCAGATATTGCATTTGATTTTAAAGCAGGTAAAAAATCAGAATTATTATTTATTACGTCATTTGCCGTTTTCATACCGAAATTGCCTATGCGTCTAAGAATAGGTAATGCAAATCTACCTATTGTTTTCAACCAACCGGTTCCATATTGTTTACCTATAAAATATGGTAATTCTCCACCAGATTGACTACTACTATAAAAATTTACAATGTCAGGATTACTCATTTATTTTACGAAAATGTAATGTAAGAAAAGTTTTATCTTCTTTACCAAATATATATTTTCCACTATCGTCACGAATATTGATTTCTATATTGTTTATATATGTTGATGATACAGACAAATACATTGGGTTTTTCTCTATAATTTGAACTAGATCATCCTTTTTATGTTTTTAAACCCATACACATTTCAATAGAGATATCAAAACATCACCAACAAGAATAGGTTCAATGATATTTGTATAGATCATCATTTGTTGATTACTTTGCAGAATTTCTGGTAAACGTAATCCAACAATAACTTTTTCTGAATATGATTCTTCACTTAATCCCAAACTTTGAGCCAAAAATTTACTAAATTTAACTTTACTGACATCATCTTCCAATTCAATTTTGACTAATCTTCCTTGTTCAATTTCGCAAGATTTAAATGGATACGGATAAAAAGTCATTAATTGATCATTTATTTGTGATAAATTAGTAATGATTAAATTTTCTTCAAATTTATCTGTATACTCGACATCGTAAAAATAATTTATAGTTAATCGAATTGTGTCAAACTTTATTTTACGATTATTTGAAGGAATTTTAATTTGATTCAAGTTTTCAATAAAATTTATTTCTTTTTTATTAAATCCTAATTTTTGAGCTTCTGCAATACTATCAAATGAAATTTTAAATGGAAAATATTTACAATTAATATTTAAAGTATTTCCATCAATGTATACTAGATAAAATATAGAGTCGTGACTAATTGTATATTCATTCTTTGCATCGTTATAGTAAAAATATTCATAACTTGTATGTAATGTACTCTTACTATATTTAATATTTGAGTTGTTATAAAATGGAAAATTATTGTATACAAAAGTGAAATCGATCAGAGCAACTTGCCATTCACCTTCCAAGTAAATAGGATTTTGAAATTCAACATTAAATTTATCAGCTTTATTATTTGGATGAGTAAGAAGACAACTATTACTCGGTAGATTTATGTAAAATTCTTTATTCATTTATTTTTCTAAAATGTATTGATAAATGTGTTTTGGTATCTTTACTAAATTTAATTAATTTTCCACTATCATCGCGAATATTAATTTCAATGTTGTTTATAGTTGAATTTGAGATTGGTAAATACATTGGATTCTTCATTTCTAATTGTACAATTTCCTCTTGTTCATAGTTTTTAACCCAAATAGATTTTAATAGAGGAACTCTAACATCTCCAACAGTTATTGGTTCAATAATATTCGAATAAATGAACATTTGTTGATGATGATGTAATAATCTTGGAACTTTATTACCAACGATGTCTTTATCACTAAAAGTTTGTTTATTTAATCCTAAGGTTTTGATTAAATCGTTGTCAAAATATATTTTTGAAATGTTATCTGCAAGTTTTATTTTAACTAATTCATTGTTTTCAATTTTTAGTTCTTTAAACGGAGACGGAATAAATGACATTAAATGTCCTTGTAATTCATTTAATGTGTTTATGAGTAAATTATCTTCAAAATATTTTTCAAATATTGTTTTTTCTTCATAACTTATAATTATCCCGAATTGTTCCAAATCTGTAAACTTTGGTAATTTTAATCGACAATGATCATCTTCATTAATGACGGATATAGATTTTAATCCAAAACTAAACGCATGTTGAATGTCAGGGAATGTTACTTTAAATGGAACATGTGGACAGACAATAACCAAGTTCTCATATTTTTCAATAAAAACATCGACATCAGGGGTATGTTTAGAATTTATTAATTCATAAGTTTCATTTTGATTATTTATTTTCAAATATTTTACTTCAGTACCACTCTTCATCGTTTCATAACTTAGGTAAGAATTACTATAAAACGGAAATGTTTTATACACAAAAGTAAAATCAATCAAAGCAACTTCCCACTCACCATCCAAGTAAATAGGATTTTGAAATTCGACATTAAAATTACTAGCTTCATTATTAGGAAAAATAAGAGGACAACTATTACTAGGTAAAATCATATAAAACTGGTTTTCTTTCATAATATTTATTTAATTAATTGATTTTCAGATATCCAAGTTGGAGTTTCATATCCATGCCATTTAACATAGTATTGCTTATATTTACCAACATTCTTGGTTTTTAATATCTTTTGAATTCTGAATACAGTAGGGGTTTCTATAACTTGGAGTTTCTGTTCGTAGAATTTTCCACTAACTTGATTGTTTTCATCATCTTTGATAAAGTACATTACTGGATTCTGATTCATATCAATTTCTGAGATTTGAAATACTTCATCACTCCAATTGTTGTCGAAATTCTTGATGAATGGAGAAGCACTGATTTTACTTATTCTAACGTGATTACCCACTTTATATTTAGGCTTTTTAATGATAGAATCAGATTGTTGTGATATCCAATTATCCATATTATTCGTTGTATAAACATCAATTGGTCGCATTCCATTTAAACCCCTATGTGGCGAATAATTGTAGCTATAAAATGCTTTCTGTAAAACATTTATCCAGGTTTTATTTCCTTTATATACGAAATATGTTTTCAAGCGATCTCTTAGAGTTCGATTAAATCTTTCCACGTGGGCAGCTTTAAATTGAGAAAATACAGAGTAATGATTTATTCCTTTGATAATTTCTCTAACTTTACTATTATAAAACTCTTTACCTAAAGAATAAATTTAATTTAATTTATTTATTTAATTACATACCCAAATCAGTTTGTAAATTACGAGGTTTGCCATCAATAAATAATTCCTTGATTGCTTCAGCCATTTCATTGGCCGATTTGGTTTTTGTTGGAATAGCACGAGAGAATCGACTAAATATATCAACACATGTCAAAATATATTTGTATCCCTTATTAATTTTAGAGAATGGTATCATTTCCATCAAATCCATTTGCCATAAATCATCAACTCCATTGTTTTATAACTACGGGTTTTGAATTTCTTCAACATTGGTTTATTTAAACTGTACGCCATTTGCCCAGATAACCAATTCTGAGTTTCTTTCTTTGAATTAACTACTTCCTTTGCCAGTTTCCTTACACCACCAAAACCAGCGGGATGTTTTGGGTCTGTCCATACTTTTTCGAGCTTTTTCACCGTGTTTCGATTTTTGGTTAATGTTTCCTTCATTATTACAACAAGTTGTCAAAATATTTAAATCTAAATTATGTTTATCCGGTAATGAATTCTTGGTACCCATTAAGAAGTTAATGATGAAATTGCGCTTATTGCAGATAATACTATTGGAATTAATGCCCCCAAAAATCCACCATTTTGTTTATATATTATTTTTCGCATCAGACGTCGATTCTTAGTGTTTACTAATGATAAAAGCGATCTTTTATGCTTTTGTAATACAAGTTTTTTAACTTTAGTAATGTTTACATTACCACGAACTACATTAACAATAACTTCAACTAGATCATCTATAACAAATGAAGGAAAATTCTGTAAAATATTCATTCTTTTGTTATTAGGAGCCTTCATCAAGGCATTAAAGTATGGTAGACTACGTTCAACTTTCATATTAAATATATTTTTCATCTAGTTTTTTGTTTATATTTTAATCCACTTTTTATCTTTAACAATCTTCTTACTCGTTTTTATTATTTTACGTTTAGTAACCCTTTTCTTTGTAACTTTTTTCTTTGTGGATTTTTCACGTTGAACAATAACTTTTTTAAACGTCATTTCAATTAATTATTTTCAGATTTCAATTTTGTTTATAAATCGTAACACCTTTCTCATTGAAAATGTCAGTTCTAATACGTAATTCATCAGGACATTGTTGTGTAAAGTCAAAGAACAAATATCCGTGGGGAACCTTTGTTGCATCTTGAAACGAATCAATTAAAAATTTTCTATCATTGGGATAAGCTTGTCTAGCAAGAAAATCTATAATGGTTGCATTCTAGGGTTTTTGAAAATAACCAAGTATTGGACATTTAAATTACGAGTTCTATGACTGCCCCTTGATGAAACAAGTTTTGAGTAATGAAAATAACAGTAACTCCAATATGTCGAGCAATTTTTGTAAATAAATTATTAAAATCCTTTTCTTTATTAGCTTCCTGGTATAGATCATCGATAATAATAACATCGCCTTGATGTAATCTAGATGACCAATTTTTATCAAACCCTTTAATTATTGTCATTTTCAATTTACAGAATTGATTTTGAGTAAGTCCATGTTCTTCGTCAGCTCCTCTATGCCAATATATTTTGTTGAATTTTGATTTAAACAAGTTCGATTGTAATAAATTGCATACAAATAAAGTCTTTCCACAACCACTTGGTCCAACTACTTGATATACAGCATTATTTCTTAATTCCATTTTATTAATAATTATTTATTTAATTGTTTATATTTGTTTTAATTTTTAGAATTACTTGAATTGAAATTATTTGAAAATGTTGAGTAATATAAATTATAAAGGAAGATATTCTATACCTGATATGAAATTCCCATTTGGAAAACCACAACAAGTTGTAGATCGATCAGGTAAGTATCCGATAATATTTTTCAGATCGGGGAAATGTCGGGTAATGGGATGTAAGCAACCTCTAAAAACTGGGGATTTGAAATATAATATACATGATTTACAAATTCAATCAATCACTGTAACAATCGATATTGGGAAATTTATAAATCTATATGAATTACAAAGAAAGGTGAATTGTGTATTTGAACCAGAAATATTTCAAGCATTACGTCTTCAAAAATATAATCCATCATGTGTCAATATATTTTCAAGTGGGAAAGTAGTAATACTAGGAATAAAATCCTTGGATTATAATGATTATGTGGAAAATATTAAATCAGAAATAAATATGTTAATGAATTAATAAATATTTTGTTTGAATTTGTTTAATTTATTAAGTATTAAAAAATGTCAAAAGGTAAATCATGTATATTTAAATATGTATTTTATTTTATTATTTAGTTTATCTCTTTGAAGTAATTTTAAAGAAAATCCAGGAACTTTATCCAAGAATTAAAAATACGTTGGATTATTGCGCACCAGAGTTTCTCACAACAAAAATTTACCATTTCACAGGGATTAACATTGAAGAACTTCTCGAGATTCACTATGACAACGTTCAGGGATCTGGTGGCCGATGTGTTGCAAATTGCATTGTTTGTAAAGATAGTATGAGAGTATCATGTTCAGATGGATGTCCATGTTGCCACGATTTCAAACGTGACCAAACAATCCATATATTGTTGGCCGAAATGCGTAAAACATATTACTCGGATATTTTTGATTTGAAATAAAAATTAATCTTTTTTAATCTTGTCAATAAAAATATTTGTATGGATTAAAAGTTTGTTTTTTTTATTTACAATTCAAAATTTATTGATGATTTTTTATTCTTAGACTTACAATTAAATTTTAAAAATAAAATGTTAATAATAATAAAATAATAATATTGATATAAAATAATAATAATAATAATATAAAATATATAATTAAATGAAAATAAAAAATAATTATTTAATTCACTTCATTAAAACAAACAATTTAATTTAAAAATATATTATTTAAAAAATAAATAATTGACTTGATTAAAACAAACAATTAAATTTAATAATAATATAATTAAAATATAAATAAATAATATTATTGACTTAAACAAATAATTAAATTTAATATAATTAAATATATAAAAAAAAAAATATAATTAAAATATAAATAAATATTATTATTGACTTAAACAAATAATTAAAGTAAATAAAAATAATAATTATTTTCATTCGAGCAAATATATTTAGGCTTTTTAGTCGACAGGCGAATTGAGCCATTTTTGATGGTAATGAAAAAATACTTAGGCTTTTATATAATATTTTTAGGTTCTTTAATCGGGTTTGAACCAATTTTATTCGAAAATAATCATCAGTACGATCAATCATAAGCTAAATCGCCAATTTTTATTTTTTTTAGGCTTTTAAATCGATAAAAAATACTTAAAGTTTTTTATCATGAATTAAAATTTTTAAAAAATTTTAAATTTGAACATTAAAACAAAAAATTATTTAAAAAAAATCGTTCATTAAAAAAAAAATTTAAAAAAAAAATTTTTCATTCATTAAAACAAATAATTAAAATAAAATTTAACACCCCCCTCCCCCTAAATTTTTTTTAGGGGGGTTCTTAGGATTTTTTCAAGCCAAATATCCACGGGGCATAGTCCTCATATCCCTCTACTTATGGGGAAGACCTTCTAGACTGATCGATCATCCCCGATGTAGTTAGAATTTCTGTTAATAAATAGTTTGTTCTCTTGTATGACCATTTGTGATTGTTTGATTATTACGCTAGCAAAATTTTCTTATGTTTGCAGACATGCATACTAAATAATTCCGAGTCAGCATCTATAAATTCGAATATCATTAATTATAGTAATGAACTCCCTACAACTGCTACGAATGGAACTGGCCCGTACCCAGCAGACTAACAAATCTCTACACGATCAAATTCTTCAGCTAACCCGAGAAATCCACCAAACAAAAGCCACCTGGTGGACCTGACTAAAATCAAAACACTACGCCAACGGCTCACTGCTGCTCAAAAAGGGTAGGCCGATGAGAGACAAATGAACCAAAACCTTAGAATACAGATAAAGGGGTTGGAGGTTGCCTTGTCCGCCAGTCAGGAAGGGGCGGCCGTAACCTACCCTCTTGTTTTTGCACCATCTCAGTTGGCCTATCGGGAGTCAGTGACCAATCCAACACCAGCCGTAACCCCAACCACAACAACATCCAATAGCTATAGGCCGGGCCGAAAAGAACGGGCCAGGCGTAGAGCCGCTCGGTTATCAAATAAAACTCAATTAACTTAAGTGTGACCATTTTGTTCATTTCATATGCTTGTTTGTAAAATAAAATTTCCTGTTGTTTGTGTAAAGCGATGATTTAAAACTGGATAAACATTGAAAACCCCGCAGTCAACATACGAATACCCTTACTCCCACGTCAGAGTATTAACATTCATGGAAAAATGGTTCACTTTTTACTGACGTCCGCTCATTAGAGCACATTTTCAAAGTCATTCGTGATGGGTGCTTAGTAATGAAATTTTTCCTATGCGTGTACCTGATGGAAATCCTTTTGTAAATCGCTTCTATAAAATATTATTTCCCATCACTGATGGGCTATCAGGTACCCACCAATTTAAAAGAAACTCTATTTTTTCTATCAATGTTAAAATGTTCAGAATTATTACAAACTTATTATTTCAATAGTTTTATTATTTTTCTAAATTCAAATTTAAAGTAAAAATTTTGAAATAAAATAAAATTTAACTTAATTTAAATATATATATTTAAATCTTGATATAAAAAAATATAAAAAAAGTAATTAGAGAACAGATTTGAATTTAATAACTTTGTTTTACAATTACTAATTACTTTTAGTATCAAGCAAATTTGATTTAAATTTTAATAACATGGCTGGTAACGTAGAAAACAGTATCAATGTAATTACTGATCAGGTAACTATATATATTATTGTATTATGTCACATAATTTATAATTAAATATTTAGATGGGAAATCTTGATGTTAAATTAAATGAAAATATTAATCAAAATCAGAACTCTAGTATGACACCGGATTTAAATTTATTGACACAAAATAAGTATTTAGAAAATATGTTAATGATGAATACATATGGAGTTAATTACGATCCTGTATTTCTATCTCAATATTTAGCTGCTCAGCAGCTTTCTAATAATTTTATGGCTAATAGAAATCAGATTAATGCTGCTTATTCGTCTCAGCAATTTCCTAATCAATCAATACCACTTAAAAATTTATATGACCAAAGTCATTTAAAATATTCACAAAACTCTAATTCTTGGAGACCAGCTATGAATAATCCTAATTTATATGATGGTGTTAAACAGAATCCACTGAGTTTACATTATTTACAAAATGGAATGGATATGTATACAAACTTAGATAATAATTCTCTAACCAGTGCAATTAATTTTGATAAGTATGATGCAATACCAGTCAGTGTAACTGGACCCGACTATTCAGCGATAAATGTAGAAAATTTTGACGAATTAAAATTGAATCCGATAATAAGAAATAATATACTTTTGGCATCTTATCAGCGTCCTACTCCAATTCAAAAAAATGCAATACCAGCAATTTTGGAACATAGAGACATTATGGCATGTGCTCAGACTGGTTCAGGAAAAACTGCTGCATTTTTAATTCCAATTATAAACCATCTGATAAGTCAAGATTTGGTAATAATTTTTATGTAAAATAATGTTTTAATAGTTTTATTAATTACAAATTACCAAGAATAATTGAAAATTAACTTAATAGTATTATCTTTACCAAACAGTCCTGGTTAACTTTCACCAAAAAGATTAATAAGTGCTTTTTCTGTATCTCAACTGGTGATTAATTAATTTGTCACACTATATTTGTTTTAGATTTGAGTGTTCTGTAAAAATAGATATCATTAATAGCCAGTTTGGTTACAACACCTGAAAATCATTTTTAAATAACTTATTCGAATTTTAGTTTTGCGTCAAATCGTGGAAAATAAACCAAATAGCAATATTAAATTCTGCTCATATTATTCGGTAAAAAATTTAAATAATTTCGAATGATTAATTTGTAAATATGCCTCAAAAATTGATTATGACAAAAAATGGCATTTTAATTTTTCATATTTATCGTATTCGTTGAAATTAGTTAGAAAATCTTTCAAAAGTTAAATATATAAATAATATCTAATAAATTATTTTGTGTTCAATTTATATTTGAGTATTTTTAATATTTTCATAAGGTACCATTCATTAAGAACACCTACTAAGAAGATGTATCCATAAAGGGACAATAGGAAGGGAGTCTCCACAGAGAGATAGTGAGCAAAGGTCTTGGCAACATGAATGGAGTTAAGTGCTTAATTAATTAAATAGTTGAATTAATTGAGTAAAAAACTTTACCCGTAAACAAAAGATAAAAGTTAACCTTGATTTTTAATTAGGCTAGTCTAATTTTCATAGCTCTTTTAAAGTAGATACATTATTATGTATAGAAAGCAGATTAAAACTCCAAACGGGAGTTTTTTGCTACACTATTACATCTGTGGGGAAAGTTAGTATTTCAAACGGGTTTAATCTTATATTTATCTGAATTTAAATTTTAAAAAATTAGAATTAGTTATACATGATTTGATTGGACACTTCAAGAACCAATTAAAATTTATTTTCCATGTAGCGTGTAAATTTTTCACAATTTTTCAGAAATCAAAGACTTCAAACTAATATGAGATTTATAAGTCTAAAATTTTGTTGAAAACTCCAAAAATATTAAGTTAACATATTACTGCCAATACCAAGGTAAGCTAAAATTAAATATTCGTTTTCCTGATCTAAAAATCAAATCCTTAATCATAATTTTGTTATTTTTAAAGTCACAAAGGCTATTAGAAGTAGTGTATCTGTTGGCTTTC
This sequence comes from Schmidtea mediterranea, assembly GCA_022537955.1. Taxonomy (NCBI): domain Eukaryota; kingdom Metazoa; phylum Platyhelminthes; order Tricladida; family Dugesiidae; genus Schmidtea; species Schmidtea mediterranea. Next base: position 180,734,669 of record CM039679.1, on the reverse strand, counting down.
TTTATATTTCGGTTTTAAAAACCCTTGACCGTCCTTATCTTTAAAAAATATTTAAAGGTACGCGTCTTTCATTGGTATTACCATGGGAAACATGCTCGAAGCATCTTAGCTCTTTTTGTCAAGCAATTACTTTCTGAAGAGCTGTCAATATTTTGATCTTAAAATTACATATTTTCAATAAATTTACATTAAACAAAGAAAAATAACTTCAAAGCCCATTTGCAGCAAAGCAAAGCATACTACAAAAAAAATTTTAATTGTACATTTGGTTCTAATTGTAGAAAAAAAGTTTTCCAAAAATGTCATGACTTTGCATCCATTGTGTCTATAGAAACAGTCAGCATATTAATTTGTAGCCCGATTCATGTTCTGCCGTATGAATCTTTATTGATAATCATACTTAAAAAGGATATTACCATTTGAGCCAATGCACTCGCTTGATTTTTGATTAAAAAAAGTGCTAAATTTTTAGACCTTCACACGACGTGTTTGACACCCTGAATTACAAAGAACATGAGTCATAACAAAGGGTATAATATCATCTTGTAATCTGACTCACCCGATCAGATCAGTGAGTCATCGTGTCACCGATGAATCATACCCTGTTGAGCCAGTGTACTGACATCCTTAGTTTGAGAACTGCTATTTTAGAAAGATTAATTCCATTTCCTATCTTTTATCATTGAGATTGCTTAAAGAATGATTTATTGTTGAATAGATTGTGGGTTCATTATGAATTTATTTGTTTAAATCTTTATTTTTATCATTGATGAACATCTACTTATCGAGATTCTTCACTTTCCGTATTTTTCAATGACAAATGATGGTGAAATGATCAACGTCGACTTTTTCGATTATTGCTTGCAATCTGCAGCGACGTTCAATGTTTTCAAGTTACTTTCTACATTTCAAAATTATTGAAACCAACGAATGACTGTGCACGCATCAGCTCTACCTTTGCACCAGCTGAAATTCATCATAATAAATTTGGCGAAAATCTTGTTTTGACATAATTTCATTAAACTAGTAAAAGTTGAAAATTTTTTTAATTACAAGGTTTATATCTAATAAGAATGATGATAAAACAAGCTTTGAATAGTTATGTAATTTGATTATTATCAATGAGATTTATCATAGAATTATTAATATTAAATTTACACCAATGCAAAAATTGCATTATTTTTGCACTAATCTAATAATTGTAACATTTTTATTGGAAAACATTATAGTATCTAGATTGCTACTTATGCTAAAAATTAAACATTTAGAATAAGTCTCTAATTTGATTAAATAAAACTCAAATAAAGATATTATAACCATAAAGATATGATGATTATTTTTTAATCACAATTATCATCATTAATATTGTAATTAAAAATATTATTTCGTATATTCATTGAAGCTTTCCAATTAGGATAACTTGTTCAAAAAAAATTCAAAATAGAGATAAATTATGCCAATAATTAAGCTGGTTATTTTTAGTCGTGAAATAGAATTTTTTCAATTTCAAAACTTTGCATTTATAGTTTCCATACTTCATATATTTAGATGTTGAATAAATATGTTATTTTCATAGCAATTACGTTATAATTGACAATGTAACTGACATTTTGGATGGATAATAATTTTTATTTCGCTTTACTTTACATAATTTACTTTTCAAACATAATTTTTTTAAATTTCTTAATTAAATAGTTGATAAGAATTTTAAACAATTTTTTTTCTTCATCAAAGTAGGAATCAAAAATATCTTTAATAGGAATCCTTTCATTTTGTACACCTAATTCATTTATTTCAAGTGAAATTTTTTAATATCAAATTTTAACCCTAAACTTTTGTATTTGAAAAACCCAATAATCTAGCACTTGCTATTGTAGATTTATAAATATATTTCTATAATCTGTCATGTAATTTGAATTTCTGGTTCTTAAGAAGTGCTCTAAATGAGAAATAGCGCCTTGATTTTACTGATCACTGCCATAATTATTTAACGTTACTACTTAAAATTACTATTGCTCTTTATTTCTACATATCTCTACGTTAAACATTCTAATAGCAAAAAAACTGTTCAACATATGAAAGTTAAATTTTTTTTAATAAACAACTTTTATTAAGCAACCTTGTATTAAAATTTTGATTTCAAAATTTCATAAAGCAGTGCAAAAAACTTGAGTTACATAGAAAACTTCATTTTTTATCTATAATCATAAGAAACCTTATTCACCAAAGCTCAATAAGTAAGGAGCTGGATGACAAACAAACTAACGAAAAATAAATTTGTGTGCATAATTGACTAAATAAATTGACAATAAATAAAGGCCTACAAAATAGAAAGATAACAAATGTAATGCGAGAAAATAAATTCATAAAAACAAGAACGTTGAAGAAAATTTCTATACAAAAACATACACAGTGAGATAAATAATGGTTCATTTTAAGCATAAAAAAGTTATATTTGATGTTAAATTCCACATTAGCAATTATTCCACGCAAACGAGTTCTCATTTTGTTTTTTGGTAGAATTGGTGCAAAAATTGCAGATTTTTATTAAAAAAAATTATTATGAAATTCGAAGACTCGCCAATTATTCATTAATGAAATAGCAGAGAAACTAAATGTCACAGGATATTTTCAATACATAACAATCATTTCATGACAGCAGATAATGTGATTAAAAATTTGCATTTTTAATCCCCATCGAGTGTTTTTAGTAAAATTATAGAAGTAATAAGATCAAAAGTCTCTTCAGCTCAAGGATCAAGTATAATGAACTTCAATAACCGATGATATGCCTCGATTGTAATCAGTTAATGTGGGCCTTCATATCAAAAGATTCTTTCCAAAATATTTGAAAAAGAAATTTTAGGAAAAATATAAAAATTGTTAATCCCATAAAATTTCTAAAAAATATTTAAAATTTCTTATTTTAAAAAGGAAAACTCATCATAAAATACTTATAAGACCACCCTTTTATTATGTCAAGGCACCTCCACTAAAAAATATTAAATCAATGCACTCCATGATGCGCTCCATGCGCTCAAAATCTAAAAATGGATTGCAACAAAATGTAAATATTCAAACATGTTGATGTTTTAAATAATTTTATATGACGTCAAAGTCCCGTTAGGCGCTTGAAGTCATTTATATTAAAATGAACTACTTTAATAACAATGTTAAAACATTAATAAACATTGAATAATTATAATCTCAATTGATAAACCCTTATTTAATGTTGTAAACGCTTTATCTATTACTCTTTGGTATATTACAATGCTTTTCCATCGACCTTATAAAAACATGACAATAAAATGTTTGATTGTTTTTATTCCTGTGTTATCTTAGAGTCCACAAAGATATACTAAAACGGCTTATCCAAAATGCCTAATTCTCGCGCCTACTAGAGAGTTAGCTATACAAATATTATCCGAGTCTCAAAAGTTTTCATTAAATACACAAATGAGATCCTGCGTAGTTTATGGCGGTGCTGACACCCATTCACAAATCAGAGAAGTGCAAATCGGGTGCCACTTACTCGTTGCCACTCCCGGAAGGCTGGTTGACTTTATTGAGAAAAATAAAATCTCTTTGGAAATGTGCAAGTAAGCTTTGTTTTTTTCTAACATATAAACTGTTAAAGGGCTGCAGTTTTTAATATGAAATTTCTCCTTACCAATATATCACATTTAAACGAAATCACAATTTAGATCAAAAATTCTAGGATTTGAAATTATTTAAATTAAATGTTTTCACATTGGCAATGCTAATGAACCAATACGATTCTTCCATAAATCAATATTTAGCAAAATGTCTTGAAGACCTTTGTCCCCCACCCCTCGTGGTTTACAGAGTTGTAACTGCAATTCATCACATAATACGTCTGTAAATAGTAATATAAGATTCTAATGTGTATACGAACTGAGAATATTTAAGAGAATTTAATTCTTAAAACAACCAAAAGTCCTTTGAAAACAATTTAGTGATCACTAATAAAGTCGAAATATTTGAAATCATTTCTCAAAATTTGATTTCCCTATTAAAATTTACAAATCTTTTGAAAAATATTAAAGTTTGATTTTAAAATCCTTGTCAAAATCTCAAATATTTAGACAACATACAAATACCTGAAAATAATTTCAGACTTCAATTATTTTATTAAAATTTTGTTAATTATTGCTTTGCATACAATTATATATATTATTATTTATTGATTTTAAATATTTCATAAATAAAATGCTAATAAAATAATTAATAATTGAAATATTATATGTAAGATTATAAATAAAGTACAGTGGAGCCTCGCTATAACGCGCCCCGCTATAACGCGCCCCGTCATAACGCCCCGCCATAACGCGAATTTGGATTTAACGCGGTCGTAGCATGGCCCCCAAATTTTTTATATTCATTTACATTTAGAAAAAAATTTGATAAAATTAAAAGAACCAAAACATGAAATTAAATTCATTTTTACCATAAAAAACTGTTCTTGAAAAAAATAACAAAACTTAATAAATATATTGTCGCATAAAATAAAATTTTAGCGCTATGAAATGAGTGTTTAAATATACATAATAATAAACTTTTCGGGTTGCATGCAATGAATATAATATCAACGCCGTAAAAGGTTTTATAATTCGGTTTATGTTATGTTTTACGGAGCGAATTCAGATATAAAAATTATTAAATGTTTTAAATATTTAAAATCTTTATAAAATCAAATCTTTATTTGACAAAACGAAACCAATACGGCACAGTAACCTTCTATGTTGATACACTTTATAATATGATATTTTTGTATTTTTGGTCAATCCGTATTATAACAGAATCAAAAAAATTAATAAATGTTATTATGCACGGTAATAATTTTTATATATTGACATCGATGCTTTAAATTTATCTAAATTTTAATCAAATTTTTATAATCCTCTGATGATAAGCTGACTTTTGATTTTTACATGTGTACACGTATATATTGCCCGAAAAAAAGTTCAATATTGTAAAACCCGCATTTACGCGAGCCCACTTTTAACACGACCCGATTTAATGGACCCTGATTTTCGCATTATAACGGGGTTTCACTGTATCAGCAACAAAGGCATGATAAGTTAAAATTTTATTTTTCTTTAAATTTATATTTTTAATGTTAATATTTTTATTTAAATAAAACCGTTGTATTTTTTATGAATTGCAGATCATTTATGATTATAAATAAATAATTAAATAAATTTGGCAACGATTTAATTAAAAGATAAGGCCAATAAAAAATTTTCATACGATATATTTCGACAGCATAACTGTCATCTTCAGGTACACAAGACCAACTAAAAATATTATGGATTAACATTTAATTTAAACAAATTATTTTTGATTAATTTAATTTTGTAATAAATAAATATTTAAAAAATATATACAAATAACTTAATTAATTTAAAATTTTATTTATATAAATATTATAATTTTTAAAAAATAATGTAATTTAGAAATTCAATTATTTTAATAATATTAAAAAAAAGTTTTTTTAAAAAACAATACATAAACATGATTTAACATAAGTAAACTATTTAAAAACATTCAAAACATTCGTAGTCACAGCATTTGCACATTAATCTTTGGATCCAATGACCTTATCAACAATGCTTCACATATCACGCGTTCCCAATAATTATTAAAACTTTTCAACAAAATTCTAAAATCAGACATTACTATTTCACTTTTACAGCCTCTATTTTGCTCACTAATATTGGTCAAACCCTTCAATCGACAATGCTCTAGAACCCATTACATATAAATTGATAAACGAGATCAGAACACAATCCAACCGGAGTTTTTGATTTTTTAATAAACATATTGCGTACCTTACACGAATTAGAGACGATCTTATACTCTAAATTTCCCATCTGTTTTATAATTTGTAAGTACGGCAATACTAACACAAATTCGGGCTCAATTTTTTTATATCCATTTTTACTATTATTTAGATCACCACTCAATTCACACTCATTTGACAAATTACACTCAGACTTTCCAAAACATGGATCATTAGGATTTTCAATCAATTTGTCAACAGTCTCTTTTATAATCAACAATAAAAATGATTTAGAATATCCATTCTTTATCAACAACTCAACCAATTTATCAACACTTTTTACCGAATTAGCAAAAGTAGAAGATAAAGACCATGAACGATAAATCAATCCTTTCACCATATTTCTCTTATACTTAAATTCACAAAAGCTTTCTGGAGAAGTAAGGACCAATATCGGTTGGTTTTCTATAAATCTCTGTCTCATAATGTTTATCTTTGCGCTGAATTAACAAATCTTAAAACGAAATTGATGACTTCCTCTCCGTTTCACATGTGAATACAATGTTTTTATGTAAACTGTTCATAAAATGCAAAAACGGTTCTGCATGTTTCTGGTTTTCAAATACAAGAAAAATATCATCCACATACCTTTTATAAACAAAGGGTTTCTCAAATTGGAAGGAAGCAATTTCCTTTTCCAAACTAGCCAAAAATATTAATGCCATCTTTGGTGCTAAAAGAGGAACACATAGCGACTCCATCTATTTGTTGATACCATTCATTATTGAAAAGAAAATTGACATTTGAAGTAGCAAATCCAAGAAGTTTACGAAATGCCCTTTTATCCAAAATGTGATGTTCCGAATCATTTTCATCCCGTAACGCACAACATAAGTCAATCGTCTCAACCAGTGGTACATTCGTAAACAAACTACAAACATCAAACGGAACCATAACATCATTCATACTTCGTTTTTGTAGCTTTGCAATACAAGACACAAACTCAAAGCTATCCTTACATTCAAACTCTGATCGCATTAACGGTTTTAATAATCCATCTAAAAACTTTGCTATTTTATATTTTAATTATATTATAATAAAAATTATAATATTTATATAAATAAAATTTTAAATTAATTAACAGTTATTTGAATATATTTTTAAATATTTATTACAAAATTAAATTAGTAAAAAATAATTTGTTTAAATTAAATGTTAATTCATAATATTTTTATTTGGTTTTTTGTACCGAAGTTGACAGTTATGCTGTCGAAACATATCGTACGAAAAGTTTTTTATTGACCTTTATGATTAATTAAAGATTTATTAAATTTTAATTTTAATACAGATTTTTAAATTTCTTCTAAAATAATATCGGGAAATTATTTTCTCCCATCCTGTTACTTCGAGACTTATGCCTTTTTATTATAGAGCAGCGGTTTTCAAACTGTATGTCGCGATCCCAATCCGGTCTCCTGATTATTTACTAGGGGTCGCCCAAGACTTTTATAAATTTGATTATTTTTAAAAAAACAAGTTTTTTTAAATGGTTATGCTTTATTTTTTATTAATAAGTTCCATTATAGTTATATACAATTTATAAAATAGAATAAATGATTCTTAGAACAAACAGACTAAAAATTTTAAATCTAAATTATACTTTTAAAAAAACTTAAATGTATTGTAAGATTTAGATCAATGCCATAGTAACCGTGGTAACAATGCAGTGAGCCAAAGTAAAAGATGAGCAACCCACTTAGTTTTATCGTTGGGGTCGACACATGGCAAAATTTATCAAAGGGTCACGAGGTTGAGAACCGCTGTTATAGAGTAAGGATTACCTTTTGGTAATGGCTCATTCGCAGTTTTATCAAAATTTTATTTCATAAATATTTTAACCGTAATGTGAGTTTTTCAAAAATTTTATTTTTGATATCCTGATAAAGAAATATGTAGATTTTTACTTTTTTGTCTATAATGTAGTGAATTTCCAAATCATCAACATAAAAATAAGACGTTATTACTTTTGTTATTTATTGTCAAATAATATTTTCTATAGTGTCTATATGATTTTAATCTCAAGCACAATTTTCTAACATTTTCTTCCACTTGGATTAATAAATGTAAACAAAATCGATTGATTTGATTATGATCAATCTAGCTTTTTCTGGAGTATAGAAAATAAATGAACTAGATTTGAAATATTTTTAATGTCTCTTAGTTTCATATGTTTATGTAATATAATTTTTACTGGTTAATAATAAGAATTCAAAGTTGCCCCTTCCTAGATTATGTATTAATAACCTCAAAGATCAAATTTTAAGACTAAGATCATATTTTGGTCATAAAGTCGATTTATCCTCAAAACTTTAATCGAAAGTCCGATTTAGAGTTATTTTAGGATGTTTGTTTATATGTCAAATTGTAGTCAAGCGAATGATTTAATTCTCAATACAACGAGAGATTGGGGTAAAATCATAGTGCAATACTAAATTGTTTCATTTTAAAGCATTTGAGCTTAAATTTGAAGACCCAATGCGGTTTTTAGTGTAACCAATTATTGGCAAAATTTATTTGTTATCAAGATGACTTGATCAGAAAAATAAAACGTTGTGTGTGTTATATACAGGTTTTGATAAATTTTGCACATTTCGTCTATTAAAAATAATTTTTTGAGATTTCACTAGCAAAGTATAATCAAAATTTAATTCTCTGCAAAAAAGTTGATTGCAATTTATCATAGTCCTTAAATATCTGAATATATTCAAATGCTTTGATTATGTCAGATCATTTGAAATGCTTTTTACTCTTTCCCCCTAGTGTGACATTTTCAGTCTCTATTTCCTTATGAATTTTTGTAGACAAAATACTTGGGTGACTTTTAAAATTCACTTTTCTCAGCCTCTAAAGCCACAATTATAGCATACCTTTTTATTTCTGAGTAAGTTGTCTGACATTATTTCTCCCGAAAAATATTAAATTTATTAAAATACAGCAATATACCAGAAAAAGTGAATATAATAAAATATCTTATACACCATATTATATACTACCTCTGTTCCACAATAGTTTTCACATTTGATGCATAAATTTTGTTCCATAATACTTGTGCCATTTGATAAAACTTATAGCTATAGCTTCGCTTGTGTTAGACCGATTTTCAAAAGTAATAGCTTGTTGAAAAGGGTTACTCAAGGCTTTCTAACAAGCTTGGGCTCTTAAAAATAGGTGATCAATAGGTGAATAAAAAATTGCGAGTCAGAAATAAGTTCTTTATTAATTTTATAGTAGTAACATTTATTACAATTATTCAATATTTAAAAATTTTTTTGTATTCTCCACGGCTTCGGGACTACATTGTAAATTTATGGGGAGTCGACTTTCTCTTCGAAGTTTTTCGTTATTTATATGAATAATCTTATAAAAGTTGTTTCCGTTTGATATCATGCTATTTTCTATGCATGCTTGTAGTGTTAAGAATACACTATCAAGTGTGTCTCGATCCAATTGTTGGAAAGCTGTTTCTATTGCACTAATTTAGCCATCAATATTTTTAGTGACCATCTGATGTTGCAATGCTTGTATTGAATTAAAAAACCCAAGATCCAAAACATTTCTAGTAAAAATGAGTTTTAAAACCCCTAAAAAGTACGAGTAACACAAAAGAGAGCTGATATTAACAGTAAATACGAATTTATTGTCAAAATCTTTACATTTGACAAATCACACCCAATGTTCCTTCGGAGCATGCGCGTATGCGCGTGTTCAAATTTTAAACAATATACATTCACACTGTAATACTACTAGTACTTTATTTCTTTAATTTTTTAACTAAATACTACTAATTTTTTCCCTTAAATTTGCACTTAGAAAATGATTAAAACAGTACAAATCTAGCAAATCTTTAACAAAAATAGTCAAATAGCATACATTTTCAATAATCGGACAAAAATATCCCAATGTGACAACTATTGTGGAACGGAGCTATTATTGTTTAAATTTACCATATAGAGCAGAGCTTCTTAAACTTTTGTAATTCACGACCCCATTTATGATTGCGAGTTTCTTGACGACCCCATACAAATATAAAAGAAAAATAAATTTATATTTTTTAAATTCCTATAACATCTTCTAATTCTAATTCATAGTAAATGTTATTCAAGTTATTACAATACTCTTAATAGAAATGCAGGTACAAACAATCTTTCCGAACTAGAAGATTTTATGATATATTTATCTATGGTAATTGTTATTTTATCTTTATAACAATAATTTTACAAGTTAAAAAACATTTTCTGTTAAATTGTATTTTTATCTCGCGACCCATGGTTTAAGAAGCCCTGATCTAGAGTAAACTTAATCAGCAATATACCATTAATCTTCTGTTCAATGTCAAATATATTAAAAATGCGTAATCGTTATGTCAACATTTTACAATTATGAGATACGCACTAATTATTTAATGTTTAGAAATGTTTTGTACTAATTTTGATGAAAAATATGAATTAATATTTTTTGAACTATAACCCTTTACACTCCATCGGAGACTTTCACCTGCCATCTAATTTTCTGTAGTAACTTGGCCGGTGACTATACCAAAGCGCATTAAATAGCATCTAAATTAGCATTAGATACGATCTTAAATAATAAATCAAAAACTAACCTACAATAAGTGTGTGTGTCACCCAAAATTGATATCTAATGAATAAAAAAATAAAATAAGAAATAACTAGCGATGCGACCTTAAAGTTTATACTTGATAACAATGTAGCAAACCAAGGAAGGAAAAACATGGATATGATATAGATGATACATCGTTTACTGTCACGTGCTCTAATAGAAAAAAATGACAGATATTGCAAGTAATTATAATAGAATGTGAAGGAAATAATTAAAGAGACAATTAATAAATGTAAGCCGTGTCAGGAAGTTAAGGTAAGTAACAACAGCTACAAAAAAGAAACAATAAAATTACCGTTTTAGAAAATATACAACGATTTATGTTTCTTATTCCATGAAAAGAAATACATAGTGGCAATTAGTATTAAAGCCGATTTCAAAGAAACAATTCTGAAAAAATGGATACTAAAGCTCGGATTACCAAAACAGTATTCGAATCTATATCAATCTCAGAGACTGAAAAATCAATGGAAATAAAGTTTTGTTTTTCTAGTCCATATCACCACAATACAAGCGGTGTCATATAAAGGCAATTTAGAACCATTAGAGATAAAAGAAAATGATAAAAGAAACAAATTTTACAGAAATTCTTCCTGATTCATATTTCACACTGAATGCAACGTTACAGAAGTCGATCTGGTGGAGCCAGTAGAGTTGATATTTAAAAGGAAAATATACAAGAAACACGGTATCCTAGGAAAGATCAATCAATAAAATAAAAGACTATTTAAAATTGTTATTTCACATATTACATTTTTTCAATGCTTTTTTTCGGTGTTTTCCATAATTCATTTCCCAAATTTCTATAAAACGTTTCCAGTTGAAATTTGAATAAATAAATATTTTACACTGCCTCGTTTTTGCTCATGGAAAAATGGAAAGTAAATTGCATATTTTTATAATTAAAAATGCCAAAAATTAGTGATTGCTATTTATAATTTTGGTCCCCTCTATTGTCGTTTTCATTTTAGGTTTATTGTGTATTTCTTTTATATTCTTCTACTTTTCTATAGTAAATTTCTATAACTTCTGTCTGTATTTTTAAGTAGGTAAAATTCCCATCTGTAAATTAATGTACGATAACTGGTGTAATATTTTTCTATTGGCTATATAATTAAGATATATTGTCCTTGATGAAGCCGATAGGATGCTGGACATGGGATTTGAACCTCAAATCAGGAAAATTATTGAAGAATCAAATATGCCATCTGGTATCAACAGACAGACATTAATGTTCTCAGCTACTTTTCCAAAAGAAATACAAGTATATTTTAATCTTTTTTTGCTTTGATAATTTATCCAAATCCGTTATGAAAATATTTTTTGTAGAAATTAGCTGCAGATTTTCTTTATAATTATATTTTCATGACTGTTGGTAGAGTCGGTAGTACCAGTGATAGTATTAAACAAGAAATCATTTATATGACTGACGTTGAAAAATTAAATTATCTGAAAAATATTTTCAACACAACTGGTATGTCAATGAAATTTTATCTATTTATTTGCTTTGCACATGCAGAGATATTTTTATATTGATTTTTTTATAAATTTATTATTTATTTTACAATTGTGCCATTTAAAATCTATTATTGATAAATTTATATTTATATGATTTTAAAAAAATTTCTTCTAATGATTTAATACATCGATTAAGTTGTCATTTTATATATGTTCCATGCTAATTCTTTTAAATTGTTCATTGTGTTAATCATCATCTTTAATATAACCGTAGCGAAGCATGGGATTACGACTAAGTTATTCATAAATTTGATGAGATTTAACCAATATTAACACGAAGCAAGTTTATGTTAAACTGAAAATTATGATTTCTAATATTTTTGAACCAATCAAATTAACATTACATTATGTATTTCGCGGATTTAGTTGAACTTTTAAAGAATTGACACAAATTTAGTAGTTATTATGGCAGGATTAAAAAGTCCTTAAGCTTTCATGGAAATGATAAAGTAAGTGGAATCAAATTCTTAATAATACACAAAACATTTATGCAACATTTACTACTATTAACACTGATGCACCTTCTCCAACGGTTTTTCATAGATTTAAAAGCCATTTTGAGAATATGGGTAATTCTTGTTTGTTTGTTTGCTCTTTATAGAAATCCATACTGCTGAACTTATCTCGATGACAGTTTTCATGACAGTAGTACTCGAGTGGAGAAGTTTAGTCGCTGAGCTTCGACCACTATTAGGGATCAAGGATGGATATGCAGCATCAACCGTGTCATTTGGTTAAAACTTTATAAAAAAAAGTTGTAAAGCACCTTTATTTTAGTGGAGTAGGCTAGGTTTCCGGGCCAGGATTCTGAATGGCCTGAGACGCATGTACTTTTTGAACAGTGGTCAATCATTTTCATACAGAGTTTATAAAACCAAAGTTGTAGTGCACATTTCAAATAGTTAACTGGGTCACGTTCGACATCCCTACACCTAGCCACTGGCTCAAAGGCGCCCTATCCATAATGACAAGATTGAGCAAAGTCTAATTGATTCATTGGGTTGTTGTAGTACCAAAAACCAGTTTCCAGGGTCCCTCTTCACCCAGACAATGTATCAGTCTTACTTGAGTGATATGCTTTATTTTTTATATAATGTAAAATAACTTAATTATTTCATTATCTATTACAAATATAAATAATAATTTGGCAACCCCCTATTAAAAATCTCTGTATTTGATTAGCCACTGATTCAATATATATTTAAATAGTTAAAGTTTAAAACACATAATTTTCAAAATGAGAATGTTTTATAGGGGCACAGAGCTTTGTGATGTGATACAACTCTTTGTATCGATGAAAAGGAGTCAAAATGAGCTAAAATTGCGAGATTTCATTTATGGACGACCTCAAACTAAAAAGAAAAGTTTAAAACTAATAAAAATTTATGCCCGTTGATAATAAGTTATGAAAACGGACCATCGGACGAACTGTGTCTGATTTTGGATAAACTGACTTTATTGCTATATAGTGCACATTTTGTCTTTACTATCTGTCAGTTATACTTTTTAATTTTATAGCATTTTTAGTATAACGTTTATTTTGCCATATATTTCTTCAAATTTGATGAATATTAAGCTTAAAGAAAATATAAGGTTAAAAAGTAGGTAGGATTCAGGTCAAGTTAAATAGATCATATATTTAAGTAAAACTATATAGTTTCTATATTTCACAAAATTATTTAATGCCAAATACATTATGATATACATTATAAATATTTAAAAAAACATAAACTCGTTTAATTGTCGAAGATTTTGGAAAGTACTCTCTTTAATTGTAATCTTTAAATTTCCAGCTCCAAATACATTGATATTGATTTTCGTCGAAACTAAAAAAGGTGCTGATAGTTTAGCAAGATTTCTCTTGAGTAAAGGTTATCCTGTGTCTAGTATACATGGGGATAGAAATCAGGGAGAAAGGGAACATGCTTTAAACATGTTTCGAAATGGACAGTGTCCAATTTTAGTTGCAACAGCTGTTGCTGCGAGAGGCTTAGACATACCAAATGTTAAAGTATTTTAGATTTCTCTTATATTTTGCTTATGTTTTAATTTCGCAGCATGTGATTAATTATGATTTACCGTCTGATATTGAAGAATATGTTCACCGAATCGGTAGAACTGGTAGGTTAGGTAATCACGGCAGAGCTACATCATTCTATGTTGACAAAAATAACAATATCGCTATTGATTTGGTCGATTTATTAAAAGAAGCCAATCAAATAGTTCCTCAGTGGTTAAGTGCCTTAGCAGATGAATTGAAACGCAATTCAGTAATCGGTTCTAATAATAAGCGTCATAATCAAAGAAGATTTAAAAACGGAAATTTCGGCGGTCGAGATTACCGGCAAGGAACAACGAGCGTTAACATGAATTCTAATGTCAACCAAGATTACTTTATATCTGGATCTGTGGCACCTCGACACGCCAAATTGAATAACGGAAACTATTTCTCACGGTCTAATGAAATGCACGATCAGCACGCAAACCAAAACAACAACAACAACAACAACAATAATCAAGTTATATCAAATACATTTCATCCACAAATGTCTACATCGCACATAATCCCCAACTATGCCGCTTTCAATCGCCAACAAGCTCCACTTCACTTTATTCCTCACCAGACCAACAATCACTCATTTTTCCCTCCTTCTGGACAAATCCCGCTTTATAACCGCATGCAGAACACCAGTGGTCATATAGCGGGTCCCAATCAACGGTTTTCCACGGAATCTATTCATCATCAACAAGATCAAATGCCTATTGCATATAATTTCTCCAAAAATCTCACTAATCTCCAGCAGCAAGCTTTTGGTGGAAATATGATTACCAATAACAATAACGCTTTAAAAATCAACGAGATCATAAATAATAACAGCAACTCCTCAGATTCTGGCTATTTTGGAAATAAAACTCCAAGATGATTATTATTATTGCTATCCCATCCATTCAAATATGATATTATCTGTATTAGAATTGCATAAATTTGTCTTATTCTTTTTATTCTCGTAGTTTTGTTAAGTTATAGTTGTTAGTTTTATTTATTTAAGTCTTGCTATTATTGTTTATTACTTTTGTTAATTTATATCTATCTATATATATAACAATGGTTTGCAACCGTTTGATTATTTGGTGTGTTTAAATCTCTATCTCTATCACTCTTGCTCTCTTTTATAATATATACATTTATTTGACATTTCTAGCCAGAATCAACCAACCAATCGTCGTCATCCTACGAATGAATGAATATATAATTAACGAAATGTGAAAAAGTCCGCATCAAATCTTTTATCTTGAAATACAAAATGATAAAAATTGAAGCATAATTTGTTTTATCGATTTATATTTTTCATAGGAGAGTATGATTTGTATTGTGCATTTATTTTATCCCAATTTTTTATTCTAATTGCAGCACTATAACTTAGTGCAATGTTATTATTATATATATATAAATATATATGTGAATCAGTTCTAGGACATTTCTGATTATATCGAGCAATTTTTGCTTATTATCAGTGTCAAGACTTTTATGAGTCTTTCTTTGTTTGTGATATGTATTTAATGTTAATTGCTTGACAAATGAATATATACATCATATATATAATCACACGCGTATATATATATATAGATTGATATTGGGCTTTCTTATATATTCTCTAGAAAGTTTTGGTGAAATATGCTTTCCGGTGATTATTATTGATTTTTGCTGGAAATATATATTAATTAATAACTGCAGATTATATTTGCAATTAGGTGATAAAATATTTGAAATTACCTTTTGGGGGATTTATGCATTTGATACAAGTTGTGCTTTTACGAATTATTTTATGTCTAATATTAATATATAAGATTAAAAATTCGTTTTTTAAATCATTTAATTATATTTTCAATGGAGAATAAATTTGGTTTAATGTTCTCTAATTAATATTGGAGAGTTTATTGTTTTTCCACTATTTTGTATTTCATATTTACACCAATATCTACGGTTGCTCAATATTTTTTTGTTGGATTATAGATTCTGTATTATTATTATGTAGTTGTTTGTAATTTAGTTTTAATGACTTCAGTTTCATAGTTATTATTTTTGTGGTAATGTGTTGAATAAACCTATTGAAATTGTGATTTTATTGGTTCTTTTTTCATTTAATGATTTCAGTTTGTTTTGTTATTTTCTTATATCTGGTGTGTTAACCACACGAGACGATGTTTCGGTTTTAATTTCTCAAATATAACACTTAAATGTTTACATTGTAATAATTTTTAACTGACAATTCAAAATAAAGGGAATTTGAATTGGTTCGTGTAGTTTTGTGTTACCTGGGTTCATAAATATTTAAATATAATTAATATCTTCGAATAATGGAATTTTTTCTAAATTTATGTTTAGATATCAGTATTTGGTCGTTTTTGATTAAATGTTGTTGTCAAAACTGTCAATTGTTCTTACAATACTTATTGATAGTAAAATGTAATTTTTTTATCACGCGTTGCCACCTAAAAAAGTTTGCAATGATACAGATATGACAAAATATAGTTATAATGCTACAGAAATTAAGTTTCTAAATAATTTGTCGATTTTTATATGATAATCTGAAATCAGTTTTAAGTTTTAAAAAAATCAGATAATTAACAACGTCCTGCAACTTTTCACAAAAAATTGTTAACATTTAAAAATTCCTCTAGAGCTTTTTAGTTTTGCTACTTTCGGTTGAGCCGTTTTCAAGGCTAAATCCGGTGTAAGTGCCTGGATACTTTAATATTTATTAATCAAATTAATGTTAATTCTATGTTAAATCATAAATTTTTCAACAAATGGTGTTTTATAGATTAAGTTGATCTTTTTTTAAATAAAAATATAGTTTAATAACCTTCAAATGGTTTTATCTTTCAAATTTTATAACTAATTTTTATCAAAATGTGCAAATTTAATTTGCAAATATTTTGTGGGGTTAGTGGTTTCTAACCTTGACCCAATCACATACAAGCTTCTCCTGCCCGCCAATGGTTACCCGTTGCTAAGCAACGTTGGAACTGCAACCATTGGTTATGAGATCGCCAAAGGTGAGCTCTAACTTAAGAACTGCTAAGACCCGGGCTCAGTGGGTTCAACGCGACCGATAGAAAGTCCTAGCGCGATTTACTGTCTGGTTCTCTTCTGTGTAACTTATAATTCATAAAAATTCTATTCGATTTACTTCTACGATTTCACCTTATTAATTTTCACAGTGGATTATTAAAATTACAAGACGAATAAGAAAACATTTTTTTTGTATACTACAAGTTACATATTTTCGGTCTAAACTATTGGGTGTTTAGTTATTAATCACGCTCCGTTGCTTGTTGCGCGCGGTCGTCACTGAGGACGCTTAGCAGCTACCGGTTTAGTGTTGCTACTTGCATCCCAGTAAACTATTTGAGCTGGCGCGAATACTAGCGGGTAGGTCACTGCGTTCCCCTCCTGACAAGCCAACAATGCTACCTCCAAGCTCCTAATCTGAGTCCGCTGATTCTGAACTAATTGCTTCTCCTCCGCCCATCCACGTTGAGTGGCGGTCAATCTCTGGTATATAGTTTTTGCTCTGGCGGGTTCGATCCAGGTCACGCGGATCCTCTGCATTTCGCGACTTATTTGGATGAGTTAGTTATGGAGCTCTGCGTTTTTTCTCCGAGATTTTACCAACTCCTTACTCAGGTATCTGAGTGATTCCATGTCTATAAATAAGTTATACAGTTCGAGTAGGTTCTCCGATATGCGGATTGTTACTTATTTATTTGTATGATATATAAATGAACGATATTCGGCATAGGTCTAATTTATTGGTCACGAACGATGCTCATATGAAGGCATAGACTATATGCGCATAGAATTTGGAAATAAAAACACAACTTCATGTTTTTATTAAATAATTTATTGGACACAGTCAGTGCTCCTATGAGAGATTTTTTCGTTTTCTCATGCTAGTCTCTTCGGTATTTGCTCTTTGGGGACGTTCCAGAGTTAATTCTCGGGCTATAGTTTAAATCTTGGCGGCCTAGGTGCTTCTCTTAGATAGATAGTTAAAACTTTTCAATAAATATAACCATATCTTTACCTCCTTCCTCTTTTATCTCTATCAGTTCGTTCCTTCTGACCTCGCCTCGTCGGTTGAAGTTGATACCGTTGTGGCTCCCATTCTTCGGTTTTGGAGTCATTTCTATTATATCCCGTTGGATGTTTATCTTTCTGAATTGAGGTTGCGGAAAATTTACTGATTTCTCCTGTGATCGGTTATATATATCTGTCTATGCGGGTGTGGCATTTAGTCGGTGCTGATCGATAAATTTACTTTCATTTGTGCGAATTGACATTTTGAATTTTTTATCACGATAGAATTTTTATTAGAAAATCTAGCATACTGTGTACCACACTTTCTGCACTGCCGCTCATTCATTGTTGGCGTGTCATGACGTCATTGAATACCTGCTCAGTTAATCGGTGGCTTCATCACAAATTTATTCATTTATCCTGGAGAGTTTTATTTATTTGATGAATTTCATCTTACCAGTTGTAATTCCATCTGTTGATTTTTGTCTAATAGTAAGTTCATTTTCGTAAACTTCTTATTCACTTATATCCACTAGGTTTTGAGATCATTGGATGTCGTGGTTCCTTCCAATCTAATTCATAATCGAATTTGCCATGAAGTTAATATACCTAATTTTATCGAAGTATAACTGTTTTAATGCTTAAAGGATACACGGAAAATTTACGTCCTCCTGCAGATTTAGAGGGGAAAAACCTATCTTCCGCGTCAAGAAGCGTGAACGATTAAAATAAATGCGTTGCGTTTGGTCAATCAGTATTTTATTGATGTTGTATATTGTAAATTTCTTCTATTATTAAATCAATCATTGGTAAAAGTATAATGATTTTTATAATTAAGCTTTTTGGATTTACGTTTAAATAATTCTAAATAGATGATGTCCAACTCTATACTTAGAAATTAGTAGCTATTTTTCAACAATCATCAGCTCTCGTAATGCTGTAGTTATCAATATTCTATATTATTTTGTTCTATTTTTATTGTTATTGTCCCTTTCATTTCAGTTTGGGTTTTATACTATTACTTTTTATGCTCGCCCTATACTTTAGATTAGTTGTATATTTGAACGTTAGTCGGACAGACTCTCCAGCTAATATTTTATAAATTTCTCATATTTTATTTTAATAATTCCTTTCATTTAACCTTTCTTTATGTTTAGCCTCACGTCCCAATAATCTACACGCTGAATTTTTGGTTATTTATTTAGCTATTAAACCTTTTCGTCATTTATTGAAATTTTTATTCAACCCATACCTTTACCTAAATTCTTATTATCTATTTAGATCGTTATTTGAGTAATTTAGTCACTTAATTTACATTAACTTTATCGTTATTAGATACTTTATTAAAGGTTTTTATTTCGGATCGTTATTTTAGTTTATTCATTTTAGATAATTGACTTAAGTGTTGCATCGATTTCCGCTCTTTTCCGACACTCACCTTTATTTATTCCTAGGGTTAGATATATCGATGTTAGAATTTTATGAGTGCCCACTGGACTACTCGGTGTGAATGATTTTAAGCCGATGAGTTAATATCAATTTAGGTCGAATTTTCGGGAGATGGATGACGAATTGACAGCCAAAAAACTGCTCTTCAATCTTCCATTTACTCTTATAGGTTGTAAGAATTGACGTTTGGATTCTAGCGTTACGCACGGCAAAGTCTTCACGGGCACGAGATATTGGCGGGTGAACCTGCACTTACATATCTCGGTTATTATGTAAAGTTTACTATCTTGCAGTGTGTTTCGGCTGTGGGCCGGAAAAATTTCGACAGAGTACAACATCTTCAGTTAATCATATATTTCGAAAATCATCATTGATACATAATGTTCTGCTTCCAACATTCATAGGCATAAATAGCAAATCATCTTTCCATACATACGCTCAAGTAGTGCTTACTTAAGAATGCTTGAAGTAGTAGTATGGAAAATTTGACGTCGATAGTTGAACTGTTCCTGCGAGAAAATTGACTTTGCTCACAAAATGTTTGCATTAAAATTCTGTGAAAAAGAATTGGTATATATACCTGTTTTGTGACCCTAATCTTGCGTGTTCTTTTTGATGCATTTAAACAAAATTTGACCTTGATTTTATTTGTAATATCTATCTCTAATTTTATTATTTTCTTGCATTAAATAGATAATTTGTTTTATTTATTTTTTAATTGAATATTTTCGATTAGAAATATTTTATTTTCAACTAGCTTTCCCATTAAAATGCTGATTTTATAAATTGATCTATTTTCGGTCAAATTTTATTGTTATATTGTCATGTTTGTGTTAATTTTGTGCTGATCTTGGTGCATTTTGTAATTATTTTTATTTATTTTTATGTTTTTTGATTTTATATTTAATAGTACTTTTCTCACATTTTAAGGTTGTTCATTTGATGTTTATGGGTCTGATTTAAAATCCCCATGTTATATTTCCGTGCTATTTCCAATTCATTTAAACAAAATCTTGTCCTGGCCCAACAACTTTATCTGTTTTTTATCATCGTCAACGAACAATTTCTAGTTGTTTTTTGTGTGAAATTATGTTATTCTTGAAAAATGTAGGAAGTTGAGGTATATTAACTTATTAATTAATAATTTTTTATAATGATGTCCATCAGGCAGATGTTTTCAATAATTCGCGATATAATTTCAAACGTTGGGATTTTGGATATTTTTATTAGGTTACATTGAGTTGACATTGTTTAGTTTTGTGACAGTTTTGCAATTTTAATTTAAATATAAAACCGAAGAATATAAGTTGATATTTTTATTTGCTTTTCTGTTCCCTCTTTACTAATCGAGCGGTTAGTAAAAAGTTTCCACTTTTAAAATTGTATCCCGATTGTCGAAAGTTTTTGCTAACTTGTGGTAGACTCTCACAATTATATAATGAAATTTGGGATTTTGTAAAAATTCTGCCCCTAGGGGCGGGACTTTTAAAAATTCTGCCCCTAAAATTATACTTGTAAAAGTGTAATTTTAAAAGGAAATAAAATTACACCTTATAATTAAAGTTTAATAAAAGAAGTTTTAAAATATAAAAGGAAATGTTTATTGAGTATAATTATTTAATAAAATTGAACCTTATAATTAAAGTTAAATAGAATAATTTTATACAATAATTTGTCCATAGAACAGGTTCTTTATTGGCCATTTCATTGATAAGTTTGAGAACTTGGTTAGATGTCCTCTATAGATGGTCAAATGAAAATTCTATAGACCTATATTAACCAACATTTTTTATATGTTTAAGGTTATTTATCAACAGAAACTTCAATATTAATCCCGTTAAGCTGGGCGTCAATAATGTAGTCTGTCAAATCGATGAAAGATCGTTTTGCCATAAACATAAATACCATCGAGGTAGAGTGCCTAATAACCAAATTCGTGTCTTTGGAATTGTGAACACATCATATGTACCTGATAAAGGATATATGAAAGTGGTCCCCAAATAGGGCAGCTGCTACTTCAAAGCCTATTATTCAAAAAGTAATGCTTTCAGGATCCATTATTCATAGCGATGAATGGAGAGTCTATATTAATCTTGAAGTTTTGTGATATGAACACCATACCAGTAGGTAGAAGTAAGCCCACGATGACTCATCGATGACTAATCAAAAAGGAATTAGTCATAATGATGAGTCATAAAAAGCTTTCAAATTTTTTCTAAGTCAATTTTCTATAGAAAAAATTTATAATATTATTTCAAATATTATTATTATTATTATTATTATTATTATTATTATTATTATTATTATTATTATTATTATTATTATTATTATTATTATTATTATTATTATTATTATTATTTTTACTATTATTATTATTATTATTATTAATATAATTAATATAATTTTTTCAACAAAATATTAATAACCAATAAAATGTCTTATATATAATCGGGCAATGGTAAAAATAAAATTAACAATTTTATAATTCATTTAAAAATGAACCAACAAACAATTCATATTTTAAACGGTCTGGTAACAGAAAAGAAAGGAGATTAACTTATTACCAATCTTCAATTTCTCGTGGATGAAGCCATGAAAGTTTACAGAAGGAATCCCATCGATTTTTCATGGATCCTTTCTAGATCAACACTCAATGCAAAGGAAAATGCATTCAAGGGAGTGTTTTATGCATTATTGGAAAATATGAAATGGTCACGAGTCATTGTGACCTTCGTGTATATAAAGATAATTCTTCAAAGATCGGGCGAGTATTATGAAAGATATTTCTATTGGTCTTTACAGGTATTATGTTTTTAATTAAAAATATTTTACTAATATTAAAAAGATAATTCAAAATGAGATTTCACCATGGGTAGCTGAAAACGGATCATGGGATAATATCAATATGCTTGCTGAAAAAAAAAATTATAAATGTTTTATGCTTTATTTTTATTAATTTTTGTAAATTACAAAACTTTTATTGTTTAATATTTATTTCATTACAATGCATGGAAGACACTGATGAAGAGACTGACGATATGAATAATGATGTGAACACAAAATGTGGCGATGATGAATGTGATTGTAATGAAATAAATATTAAAGAATAAAAGTTTTGTAATTTACAAAAATTAATAAAAATACAGCATAAAACATTTATTATTTTCTTTTAATAATAATAATAATAATAATAATAATAATAATAATAATAATAATAATAATAATAATATTAATAATGATAATAATAATAAGGATAATAATAATAATAATAATAATAATAATGATAATAATAATAAGGATAATAATTATAATTAAAATAATAATAATTATAATAATGATAATATTTGAAATAATAATAATATTTGAAATAATATTATAATTTTTTTCTATAGAAAAGTGACTTATAAAAATTTTGTAAAAAGTTCTTAGTTAAATGGACTAAAAAAAAATTTGAAAAAAAAATTTACTAGGGGGGTATATGTCTTTGTTTGGACTTTGAAAAATTTTGAAATTTTTTATGACTCATCATTATGACTTATCCCTTTGTTCGATGAGTCATCGATGAGTCATCGTGAGCTTATGAAAAAACGATGAGTCACCGTGGGCGCAATTCTACCTACTCATACAGTTAACCATTCAGTTAAATTTATGGAACCAGGATTATTTAAATGAATTTATGTGAAGAGATGACGTTAGAGGAGAGAGTGTTGAAAAAAACTTCAGAATTAGTAAGAGATTTGTATCAATAAAAAGTGTTTTTAGTTTATGTTTGAAGGTATTTATTTTTTTTAAAAAAATATTTCTGTTGGAGGCAGAGTTTTCATAAGTGTAATTTTAGCGTCGGAATTTTTACAAGATCCGAAATTTGTTACTGATTTTATTAACAGTTGATTTATGATTTTGAAAACTATTGCATAGAGAATGTCATAGGAAATGAAACAAACAAAGGAAAAAAATTGATTCATTGAAAGTGACTAATATTTTCAACAGATTTCTGTGCCAATCATATGTGAAATTTCTATTCCAGACATTTGCATAAGCAAAATAAATTTATTTAAAAAAATTTATTCTGCAAAGTGAGCATTGGCTCCACCTATTCTATAATGTGAAATATCTGGAACCCTCAAATAATTTCTCAAAAGTATTGCATATTTTAGGAATTTATATTTATATATTATTTTAGTCTGGCCAAATAAAAATTTGATCAATTTCTTCCTGTTAAAGTGTGGCGTATATAATAAGCAGGCCTTTCAATATCTAATAAGAAAATAGAAACTATGATAATTTATTCATTTAATTACATATTGTTAGTTTTTGAAAAATGGAAATGAAATGGAGCTGAAATTTTGAAATATTTTAAAACAGTTCGGAAAATTTGATCAATCAAAGAATGATAAATATACAAACTTGAATTCAATTTTAATAGTCTGTGTTCATTCTTTTTTTCGACAATATCTTTTAATTTCTAATTGAAGTGAAAACCTTTAACCTGTAATGTCAGTTATAATTTGAAGAATCTAGGCAACGACATTCCCTGCCTCCTCCTCTTTGATAGACATTGATTATAATGATTTTAATGACTACAATTTATTTGACATCTAAATTTTTCTAGTTTATGTAGGGTTTCAGCCGATTTTATTAATTAATTTCATTTATTACCATTATAATTTCTGTATGGCAATTCCTAATAAAACAAAGATAAAGTTATTTCGATCATACTTTTGTTTAATAAGTACATGCTATTTTATAAACAGCTATATTACCGCAACGTAATATGTTGTGCTGAAAACGTAGCCAAATAATGCAATGGTGTCAAAATAGTCACAAAATAATACACAACTTCTTTTATAAATGTTTTCATAATTGTTTTCATCACTTATCCCTGTTTCCCCAATCATTTTACATGTTTATTAATTATTTTATTCTATTATTTAGGTATTCTCAACATATCTCCCCTATTAAAAAAAATTCGTCCTCGAATAAACTTTTGAGTTAGTCTATAATATGTATATTTTAATTTTATATCTTTCTCCGATAATTTAAACAACAGTGGTCCTTAATAATCTTATCATTATTTATAATTATTTTATTTTAAATATAGTGTTGTTTGCCTCTTTTCTTTAAATTATATTTTTTTAATACCAATAATAATAAATTCTCAACAATACCAACCATAATAATACCAATAACATTAATAATACTAATAATAGTAATAATAATACTCTTAATGATAACATTAATAGTAATAATAATAATAATAATTAATTAATTAATCATTTACTATTAATTGATTTTTCCCCATTTCTCTGGATTTAAAAGTTGTTTTATAGCACTTCTTTTTGAGATATGAAACAATAATGATAGGATTTAACAAAATTTTCTGAATGGTCCCAGGAACGTCTTAGGTTGAAAAGCCATTAATATTATTAATACAATGTCAACTGAGATTTATTCAATAAGTTATCAGAAGTGACCTTTTCCTCCCCAAACATAACAAATATCTAATTTTATTTAAAGTTTTTGATTTAAATAAAGTGGCATATTTTCAGCAAATATCAGCCAAAAGTTATCTTAAATTTATTATTTAGATTGGCATTGCATATGTTACATATTTAATAACATCTAGGTGCAAAAATTCCAATTAATATTTCTGCAACTTCTATGTTGCTGTTTTCTGGACAGCTTGTCTAGATAGCAAATTTTAGCCTGTTACAGCATTATACAAATAAGTGGACCAGATTTTATTTGATTTCACACCGCAACGTGCGCTGGGTTGACAGTTATTTGTTTTGTTAGCCATTTTATCAGGTCATTCCCATTCCTGAACTATTTATTTAGACATTCCCCCCAATAGGCGGATTTTTATAAAATATTAATCAAAACAAATTTATTATTTCATAAACATTAAGAAAAAAAAATTAACTTTTCTAAATAATACGATAAGATTTATCTGATTGCAATTTTGCTTATGTTTTTCACTGTAGGAATTCTGTGTTTATTTCCCTGACCAAATCAGAAACCCACAACAAAACTGTTGTTGACTGTTAATGTTGGCAATATGGTAAACGCTGAAAAAAAAATGAATATCTCCCACGTACAGTGTGGAATGATATATTAATACCAAATTATAACCCCATTATTTACAGTTTCGATAATTGCAAAAATGTTTTAATTTAATTTCCCTCTGATTTTATGATATATTACATAATAATCCTAAACAAATTTATATTGAATTTTTCGTTTCCCTTTAGTAATTTTGATTTTTATTATAGCCATCCCCATCGTCTTAACCCATCCAGATCGCAAATATCCCTTTTTAAAATATTACTAATGTTTATTTAACTTGTCTGCATTGTTGTTCCACCTTAACGAATCTACACTGATCTTCTACTACTTTATTCTTTTTAGTTACACGAAGCTTCTCATTATCTTGTTCCCTCTTGATCAAAACTATTGATTTATTAAATTCCTTCCATGATTTCGGTTTTTGCTCTTTTTACTTTTGTATGAAATAACACTGATCAAGCGATAACGTCGATTACATTTTGATTTTAGTCGTTTACATTCATTCCAATTAAAGTTAATAAGGCTAATAAAAGTACTAGTGTTAATTATAATAAACATTCTAGTAATAGTGATAATAATACTTATCATAATAACGATACCTTGTTTGTAGTATTAATAGTTATACTAATAAAAATAATAATGATAATTATAACAATAATAATAATTATGATACTAATAATAATAACAATAATAATTATACTAATAAAAATTATGCTAATAATAATTATGATATAATATTTTTACCTCAAGATTAAATAATTTTAAATTGGAATGAACGTTTCAACAAAATTAAAACAGTTAAATATGAGTTATATTTTCCAATTATTCAATCTCTTTCCCCATAAAACAGTTTCACTATCCCCGTTGAAGGTGTACTACCAAACTCGTTGCTGTTTAATGTTTTCGCTAGCTTTTTCCTACGAAACCAATTTCTAATCCCGGCTCGGCTTCCAAAATTATGCTGGGCACTGATGGGTTATTAAAATGTCAACCTGTCAAAGGGTAACTACTCCTCACCCAGCGCCTGCATAAGAATTTTAACCGCTAGTCACCCGTCAAAATTGACGTTGGTACTGTGAAGTTTTCAAAGACTGCCAATTCCCTAATACTCAAATGGGCTCACGAGCTGTCGTAGAAGACTTCGTGCTCTAACTCTATCAATCCCCCTCTCGCCTATTTATCTAATTTACTATTTTAGATATTTGACACAACAATTTAACCATCATAACATTCCAATGTTTAACTCTTTTTAATTATTTTTAATGCTAAGATCAAAATTAACACCAATATAATTATTATTTAAATTATCTAACAACCACAACATGAAAAGGGTTTATCACAGAGTTAAGTATGTTGAACGGGCGGTAATTAGAAACCGTTCGCTTCAAGAATATGTCCAAAAAGGCGTGCTTTGCGGAGTTTGAACAACCTCTCATGCTCCTTCTTGCCATGCCGATTCCGTTTCCGATTCCGCTTCGGCGCTTCTTCTGGCACACGTGAAGGTCCTGGGGTGAGGATTTTCACCCCAATATCTTTCCCAGTCACGTTCCGAATCACTATTGACTCCTGTTCGGCTGATAGCAAGGTTCCACTTTGAACTAATCCTAACCTCCTTCTCCAGCACCTGTGCCTTCTCTTCTGCTTGCCTAAGGGCCTCGTCCTTCTGAGCTAGTTTGGTCTTCAACCCTTTCATCTCCACCTTCAACTTGGAGACCGCTTCTGGACGGAGCCAGGTCTGTTCCATGTGGCGGCATTTCCGCACCATGGCCTCTGCCCTCTGACTCTGGTTCTACGCCTCCCGATGGTATTCTGAGATATCTCTTCTAAACTTTTCCATCAATCTTTGGTTTTACTCCACTAAAAGAAATTAATTTTAACATTCCTAACTTTATGAATGATTGGTTATTGAAATTTAAATTACAAACAACATTATTTAATATCCCTTATATTCTCACGGCAACACTCCCCTTAGGGTTGAAATTATACTATCTGGATGAGGGAAGGGATAGGGCACGCGCATTTTATTTGTCCTATAAGTTCAGGGAGAGTATCTACAACAGTACTCATAGACGTGGCACCGGCCAACACGATATGACCACTGTTGGGGACACTCTGGGTCACCTCCTATTCCCGCAAATTTAATATATTATCAAGGGCCCTAGTAATGCAGTTATCTATCACTGAAAACTTAAATCTAAAATTCGTATCTATAATAATAAAATAATAATAATATTAACAATAACAAAAATAACTATAATAACTATAATAATAATTTTTCGTGATAATCATGAATAGATTAACAATAATAATAATAATATTAATAATTTTGAATTCTAATATGTGAAAAATTCATTCCCAATTTTCCTAGTAAGAAACCTACTTTAAACCTTAAAATTTCTATTTATTAATGATAAAAATAAAATTATTTAATTTAAATTACTATATAGTAATTTATAAAATTTTAATTTATTTAATGAACTTAACCTTATTGTAGGTAAAAACTTCCTATTGTATATTACATATTATCATTCTAACCCTTAAAACTCAATGGTTTAAGAGAAATTTCATTATATACCATTTTACCTATATATATTCCATCCTGCTTGCGACTTATTGACATGGCAACTTAATCAACAATTCCCAATTCCTATATTATAAGTAAGTATCGATTTCTCAGATACCTTTCAACTACTACCCCATGCATCCCCAGGCTCTCCTCCGCAGCCAGGCCCACTCGGTCGATCTCCAGCAATACGGTCGCTTTCCATGAAGTTTGTAGATTTATTTAAAGCTGATTATATTAATCTTTAATTTCAGGACTCTCCGATTCAGCTCCGATCACAATCCAAATGAAAACATCTCATCGGAATATTTAAAACTTTTGTTTTTTGTAAATACAAAACTTTTCTCAAGGATGATTTTTTATATTTATTTACGAAGATAATTTTAATAAAGATGACGTCGACAATAACAGTAACGAGGGTAATAATATTATAATAAGACTATTTGTAATAATGACGATAATAATAATAATAATAATAATAATAATAATAATAATAATAATAATAATAATAATAATAATAATAATAATAATACTTATCATGATAATAATAACCTATAGACAATTATCAAATAACAATAATAATACGAATGCGAGTGGATTGGTAATCGTAATTTATAATAGTAGTGATAATATCGGATAAATGGTAATGATAATACCAATACAAGCAACGAGGATAAGAATATTAATAACACCATTAGTAACCATAATAATAATAATAATAATAATAATAATAATATTATTATTAATAATAATAATAATAATAATAATAATAATAATAATAATAATCATAATAATAATAATAATAATAATAATAATATTAATAATGTTGGGCCAGCACACAAATAGCCCTGAGAATTGTTTAAATGCATCAGTAATACAGCACGAAAACCCAGCACCAAGATAACTTAAAATACAATTTACAACACCAACTAAACACTTTAAAATCTGAGAGAATATAAATAAATATAAAATCAAAAACATAAAAATTAAAATAAAATAAATACAAAATGCATCAAGAACCGCACGAAATTTACATAAAAAATAACATAATAACAAGAAAATTCGACTGTAAAACGACCATTTATATAAAATTAAAAAATAAATGAATTAAATGAATAAAAATAAAATATTTTTGGATGAATAAATTTAATTAAAAATGTTAAAAATAAATTACCAATTTAAATTAAGAAATAAATAAAAATTTAATGTAGATAACATAAATAATTTCAAAGTCGAATTTTGTTTAATCGCAGTAAAACTAACACGCAAGGTTAAGGCCAAATTATAGGTATAAATACCGATGTGTTTTCACAAATTTTCAGTCTTATTTTTCGGAGAAAAAATTTCATTACAGAACTGTATAACTGGTTGTATAACTGGTTGAGAGCCGTGCATTCAGGCAATTAACACGGGTAAGTGTTTTGCCTGAACACGATCACTCTCAACTGGTGCAATATTATTAACTAATTTTTTCGAAGGGAATTGATGGGTAATTTTTCAATTGAATTTATGGATGACTTTTCAGATCGAATTTATGGATGATTTTTGTTTATCAAATTGAATTTATGGATGATTTTTCAGATTAAATTTATGGATAATTTTG
Organism: Schmidtea mediterranea; assembly: GCA_022537955.1. Classification (NCBI taxonomy): domain Eukaryota; kingdom Metazoa; phylum Platyhelminthes; order Tricladida; family Dugesiidae; genus Schmidtea; species Schmidtea mediterranea. The sequence goes on along the minus strand of CM039679.1, from coordinate 180,704,902 downwards.
TTTTTCCAATTGAATTTATGGATGATTTTTCAAATCAAATTTATGGATGATTTATCGAATTAAATTTATGGGATTTTCGAAGTAAATTTTATGGAATGGATACAATGAATTTCAAATGTATGTGGCCGATGTAATATGCTGAATAAATATTTTCTATCTACAACCTTAGTGCATCGAAACTTTTATTCCAAATGATATGGTAAAATATTATTTGTTATTCCTTTTCCGGCCCACAGCCAAAGACACATCACAAGTTAATAAAATCAAACATATTATTCGAACCATGTAAGTGCGTGGAATATCGCCAATGATTCGTGCCCGTGAAGGCTCCGGCGTGCGGAACGCAGGAGTTGGAACGTCAATATTATCTGTAGATAGGGAAATTGGAGAGTAAATGAGTAGTACGTTGGCTGCTCCTTCATCATCCGTTTCCTGTAAAATTGACATAAATTTTTAACAACAATCGGCTCAAAATCTCTAACACCGAGTAGTCCAGTGGGCACTCATTAAATACAATATGAACATACATAGATCTTAAGGATAAAGAGAGGGAAATGGTAGCGGGGAAAAATTGCGAAATCGTTGCAACAGTTAAAATGAATAGCCATCGGAAAAAGATTAATCCGAACGACCAAAATCATGAAAAATAATGTTTTTAAATAAGAATTAAATAAATTAATTTGAGTTGAGGCGGAAAATATGGGCGGGACGCTGCTCAAATTTTCCGAACTAATTCAAATACTTAACAAAAATAGTAATGTAAAAATGGAACTTGTAAAATAAGGGCGGAACGCTGCTCAAATTTTCCGAGTTCATGAAAATACTTTGTCGAAAACTGTAAAATAGGGATGAACCGTAAAATAAGGGCGGAACGCTGCTAAAATTTTCGAATTTACAAAAATACTTTATCAAAAACCGAAAGATACAGAAGGATTACAACTAAATTTTTATATAAGAAAAATATTTTTTAACGCTGAGGAATAAGGACGGATCCCTACAAAATCTTAATAATAATAACGATAATGATAAGGGTAATGGTAATTATAATAATAATAATAATAATAATAATAATAATAATAATAATAATAATAATAATAATAATAATAATAATAATAATAATAATAATAATAATAATAATAATAATAATAATAATAATAATAATAATAATAATAATAATAATAATAATAATAATAATAATAATAATAATAATAATAATAATAATAATAATGGTAATAATAATAATAATCTTGGTATTTGTAGTAATGATGATAATAATTATGATAATAATAATAATAGTAATAATCATAGTGGTAATAACAATAAATATAATGGTAGTTAAAGTAATAAAAAAAATAAAAAAGGTAACAGTAGCAACAATTAATAAAGGTAATATATATAATAGTAACAATAATAATGCTGGTAATAATAATGGGAAACATTGTAGTTATAATAGGGTTAAGGGTGAAAGATATAATGTGGGTGTATTTAACATAACAAAGGGTGTACAGGCCAAAGAATAATCATCAGCATGGACAATAATAAGAAGGACTAAGCAAAGGGGCATAAAGATAGATGATATGAGAGTATAGGTTAACATTTAAAAGAGATAGGAGAATAATGGGACCTAAGAATCGAAAGCGAGCACAGGTCTTCTATCGACAGCTCGTTGGACCCAGAGATCGTTGGTCAATTATAGTATTAGCAATAACGCTCACTTTTTGCGGACGATCTACTCACTCGAACACAGTTCCAACGTTGCTTAGCAACGGGTGCCGAGTGGTAAGCGAAGGAAATATTTGTATGGGGTTGTCTGGGTAACAACCATATAGTTTCAAAATATCAAAACCCAGTAACCCACCAATAATAATAATATCAAATGAATAATAATAACGATGGTGGTAATGATGATAATCATTTTACGATCAAAGGTGGTCATAGAATTAATTTTTGCAAAAATGTACGGTATTGTGTCGTTATCAAAATAAGATGATCTAATTGATAGGGTAAACGTGAAATTTCGAATTTAATATCGATTCTTGGTTATTGAGAGTAATAATATCGAGGAATATTAATAATAATACTAATATAAAAGGCTGATTGAAAAGTCGAATTGAATATATATTTCTACTTTAAGCTGATCTTTGTCAGATATAGTTCGTCGTGGTCAATACGTTAAATTTCACAATTTTTTGATTATTGTTGGAACTTAATTTTATATAAACTAGAGAGTGACGTTTTGTGTTAAAGTTCGTTCTATCGTTGAATTCTAGGTTTTTTCTCCTAAATTCGATTCTATGTGTGTTTTTCATGGTACTATGTTAATCTTTATATTTAAACCTTTTCCAGGACCTCAACACTACTCTTTCGAGGGTTGGGCGATAGGATTTAGGAATGGAGAATACTGAGCGGAACCAGCTACTGACTTCACCGCCGGTTTCCCGCTAACACGCCGGTATGATCCGGAGTAACAGAAATATCATTTTATTGTCTTGCGTGCGTGTGAATTATGGTATGTAAAAAAAATTGGAAAATATTTAGGTTAGTCCTCACGATGGAGGTTCGATAATAAACAGAATTATATAAAAATTAACGTGAGTATAAAAATAAATACTTGAATCAAAAATTGTATTTTTATAAATGTAAAAGGAAAACTAAAATTATCATAATTATTAGCAATACTTCATCATTAAAAAAATACATAATATTTCCCATATCAATATAATTCATAATAAAAAACAATAATAATTACTTTTACCGCTCCAAAGTATATGAGCATTATAGTGCTGGTCAAACAAATTAAAGGGGTTAGTGGTGTTCGTGACCTTGACCCCATCACATACAATATTTTACGCCCGCCAATGGTTACCTGTTGCTAGGCAACGTTGGAACTGCAACCTTTGGTCACAGGACCGCCAAAGGTGAGTTCCGATATCAGAACTGCTACGGTCCGGCCTTATATCGGGTTCAGCGGGCTGCCGTTAGAAGGCCTCTGCCCGTCTTATCTTTTTAGGTCCCTTAAATACTTCCTCATTATTTTACTCGTGCACACTAATTATCAACAATAAACAAAATATCAAAAGCACAATTTTATTGTTTTATCATCAAATGAGTTCTGGTATTAAGACGCGAATTAATCTTTTATTTGTTTTCGCCTTGGGCGCATCTTCGTAATCTTTCAGTCCTGCCCGGCCTGTCATGCGGGTGGGACCGTTTGTTGGAATGCTTCGATGGATTCTGGTCGCGATAGGCCAGCTGTGCCGTGGCGAATACCAAGGGATATGTCACCGCACTTCCCTCCTGGCACGTTGACAGAGCGACTTCCAAGCCTTTTATTTGAGTTCATTGAACTTGGTTGAACATCTTTTCGTCCTTCCAGCTTTGTTGGGCCGCGGTGAGGAGTTGATAAATCTCTTTCATCTTTGTCGGTTCCGCCCAAGTGGCTTTTATTTGCTGAATTTCTCGGCTTTGCTGTAGAAGCTGTCTATGTAGATTCATGTTTTCTCGTCGAAGATCTTTCAGCTCTCGACTGAGGACTCTTGTTGATTTCGCCTTCCTGTGATATTTCCTTTCCAGATTCTCCATTTTCATCAAAATGAATTTCTCTCGTTGGTGAGCCTCTCGTGCCTGATTAAGGCAAATTTTATTTAATAAAAACTGCTCCGAAGAGACAGTGTGTCCTTTTTACGGGACTAGTCCGGACCTTTGTTGGTCAGACTAAATCAGGTTTTCATTTCTAATTTTAGCATGTTCTGATAATGTAGTCCGGAATCAATCTTTCGGACAAGTACTTCATCTCATCCGTTCCTGCTTCTCCTACTGCAACTTGTCTAGTTCATTTTTCAGTTTAGTCCAATTGTGTGGTTTCTGTGCTCTTTTCAATTTTTTTTCTTTCTTTTTTCTATGTCATCAGCTATGTCATCATTTGCTATGTATCGGATCATATTTTTATCTCCCATTTCTAAAAAGTTTAAACCAACCAGCCAATGAGAAAACATGGTGGAACAACAACAAAAGCACAGTACATAACAATTCAACAAATAGTACCGTATATAATCAGCAAAAGTATATAATACAAAACAAATATAACAAAGGACAATATACAACGCATTAACATCACAATAAAACAGCAAAAAACTCGAGAGTATGAACACAGTATGGCCCTGATGAATCATTTTTTGCCATTCTAGGGCATACCATTCACTGCTAATGGTATGTATAGCTGATGAGGCGTTTTCAATATTCTCAGTGTTAATTGTGGCTATGAAGTCATCTTTCCTAATTTCCAAATAGAAAGAGCTATTCAAGTTATAAGATAGTTTACTTTTCATGTAGTCGTTTATTAGAATTTCTGAATTTCAGAAAAAGGCAAGGTGCTGCCACCCGTTCAGATTTAATATGACCATTAAAGGTCATGGTTAAAAGGTCAAAGTTTAATTGTGGAGTAGTATGTTTGGTATTTTCTAAATCTAGGTCAACATTGGTAGTTTTATTTCTATGGTTATTTGGTAACACGAATTTTTGAAATAATATGTTTGCAGAGGGTTTTAGGTCAAAGTCCAACTGCGGACTAGTGGTTTTGATATTTTCTGAGTCAAGGTCAACATTAATAGCTTTATTACTATCGTTTATTGGTATCATGAATTTTGGAAAAATGTTTGGCGTGGGTTTTCTTACTTGTGGGGTGGTAATTTTGGGAAGTTCTGAGTCTAGGTCAACGGTGGTGGTTTTGTACTGCTGAGGTGATTTTGTTATGGTATTATTGAATTTTAAGTCAGTGGCAATTTCTAATGGTGGTAATTTATGTTTATTGGTGGTACATCGACGTTAATGGTGTTAGGAATTGGTAGTGAAAAATGCGGTCTATTTAAGTTGCGTTTTTTGAAGTTAGTCTGTTTAATGGCAGGTGCACTTTGGGTAGGAGTTTTTGTCAGGATTAAAGTTTTTTTACTGGAATTTTCGGGTTTACTTCTAATATTGGTTTTATGGTCATGGTTTTCTGTGGGTGCTTGTCTATTGTAAGGTTTAATGGGTGGTTTTGGCCCATAAGGAGGCTATATCTGTTATTGCTAAATTTGTCTGATAGTTTAGGAGCCGTTATTGTTATATCATTGGTCGTTTGTTTGGCGTTGTTAATTAGCGAAGAAGAGGGTGTGACCGCAAGTGCGAGTCGGCCGGAGGCCGACGAGCTGCGTATATTAATTTTTTGCATGTTTAAAATAATTATTTATTAGAATATTTAAACAATATTCTATTTAGTTTAATTGTAAAGATATAAAAAAAATTATTAAAAAATTCTAATGCGTTAAAATTAAATATTTTATCAAATTTTAATAGAATTTCATTTAAATTAAAAAAGTATTTATTCGTAAGGTTTCTAATTTCATTGCTTGGATCAAGATCAATTAGATTAGTGTTGTTATTATTCTTCTTATTAATTAATTTGAAGCTTTTGATTTTAATTATAAATAAAAAGTCTATTATAAATTTATTAAAGTATTTTTTAATTGTATGTTTTTTATTAAAAGAGAATTCTAAATTATTGAAAAAAAGGTTTGTCAATTTGGTTATTTGGTTAAAAATTGTTGTTTCGTAATATAGTTTACTATTTTTTAAATTTTCTTTACTCTTAATTATTTCGTTTTCAAAAAGATTCTTTTTAGTATTATTATCTGGTTTAATTAAGGCATCTCGATATGATGTTTTTTTAATATTTTCATTTTTTGTTAATTGGGTAAAGTTATAAAAAATATTATTATAATCTTTATGTTTATAAATAATAAAGTAATATAAATTTTTAAAATTAATCAATGAGTTATAAGATACCGCATTCATAATGATCCTCCTGAGAAAATTCAGAGCATATCGGATTTTTCCTTGTATGTCTTTTAATATCCAAGGTTTAAATAGTAGGCCCTCAATTGTCTCATTAAGATCAGTGTTAAATCCATTTTCTTTCATAATAGTCCAACAGCTGGCAGCATCCTCAATTGGTTCTTTAGCATGTCCCTGAAAAAAAGTAAACAATTTAAAACAAAGAATTAATTTGTCCCCGTTTAATTCTTTCTGATATGCAATCGTTTGCATCTCCTTAAAGCTATTCTTGAATGCAGTGTTAGCATTCATATCAGTCAGATCCTTGTGAGGGTATTCACCATGAGTATTTCTATTTATCCTCTGTTCAGATGTTCTCATTTCTCCATTTACGAAGCTTTCTAGACTTTCTTTGTCCAAATTGTCTATAAAAGAGATTAGCAGTTGTTTAAAATTAAAAGAACTCTCAAATCCGGCCTTCTGCCCTGTGCTATTTCGAATTTCAATTTTTTGCATGTTTAAAATACTCGGTTCCCGCTTGATTGCTACACTGGGTAGCTCGATTTCATCCCCACGATCGTTTGGTCATCTGGGCCAACTGGATTCTCCATAAGTGGCCAGGGTATATCCTTGATCCCATAGTGCTTGTCTGTATTGTGCGGCAGAATTAATCGGTACTTGCAACGTTAGTCGGGAGTCATCACTCCTCCCGCCGTGTTGATCTCTGCGGTCTAAATAATCCATTTAATTAATATTAAATTGTAAATTTTATTTTAAGAATTTATTTGCTAAATATGGTGTAGTCATGAAAGTAAGGTTCATCGTCGTCAGTCATTTGGGGTGAAAATAAATCGTAATTACATAGATGAACTTGTTGTTACACAAAAGATGTAGTACCTCGTTGTAGTTCGATAGCGTCCTTCTTTATGCCTGCATCATTAGGTGATAGCCGGTTTCAGCGTCCGTTGCCAATCCGTTCCTTTTTATCTCGTCTATCTTCAGAGTGTAATTGCCGTTGGTTGGACATGATATTATATGTTAATTATTAAATTTGAGCTCTGTATTTATGTCTGAAGGGTTATCAGTTCATCGCCGCTTGATTGGTCGATTCTTCCCTCGTTATTTCAGGTATTATTTTATCTTAATTCGGTATGCTACAATCTTTTATTTTTATTTATTAAGTTGGTCGACTTTATTTCCAGTCAATGTCTATTTATTTTTATTCATTTAATCAATTCTCCGGTTGACTGGGAAAACCTACGGTTGGATTTCTCTGCAGAAGGCGTCGCTGTTTTTGCGATCAGATTTATGGTGAGTGGACTAATTTGTGGTTCATTATTTTTCTTTTATGACATTAAATTTCAGTGGATTGGTATTCTTATCGGGAAATTTGTACATAATTAATAGGTTTTCTTCTCACCATATCAATGGAGCGTCACGCTTCGACACTCATAAAAATTATTGGTGCGATTTTGTTTCAGATTTTCTCCGATATTAATAGTTTCTGGTTATTTGTTTCTAGGTTCGTTATGTCGTTCTCAGTGTTATTATGACAGAATCGAAAATCGTGCTCGTTGGTTCCTTATCTCGGAGTTCTCTCCTTTCTCAGTTGATTCCCGAATACTGGAATATGCTTTAGCACAGAAGTTCACTACCCGTTCTCAAACCCAATTCAATCAACAAGTTCTTACACTTTCGCTATCTCTGGTAGTGTTCATTATAGTTATGTCATGTATCCTAATTCTGGTGCAAAGATATTGGGTCACTTTATTTGATGGTTTCTCTGGGTAATTCTTAGCCATTCATTATATATATCCAGTTTTGGTGTTAAGAATTTAAGTTCGCTATGAAAGTGTTGTCACGATTCTACTGCGAGTGTTCTAATTCGAATTACTCTATTGAAGTTTGTGGCTTTTTATTTCTGCGAGAATATCATGTTTACTTTGTCATTTGTGTTTTATTATTATAATTTTCTAAATTTATTTCAAGATATTTCTAGTTTAACGGGGGTTTTTAGCTATTATTTTTAATATTTTTCTTTTTCATAATACTATAATACGTAATTAACGGCGGTTCTTCACTGCTACCTGGGGAACTATATCGTTTGTCTACTTTAATCTTTTTGTCTTAGCATGAGGCGTTATTCACGAAATAATTTGGCATTTTAGTTACATTTAATTTCATTTGGTTACATTCAGTTTTGTTTAGCTACATCTAGTTACGTTTATTTTAATTGCGTTTAATTACATCTAATTATATTATATTTAGTTACATTTAGTTACTTTTAGTTCCATTTAGTTATTTTTAGTTACCTTTATTCACCTTTAATTACATCTGGTTTACATTTAATCACATTCAGTTACATTTAGCCATTTTTTATAGTTATAATTATTTATATTTAATTACATCTAGTTATGCTTATCTTAATTATGTTTAATTAAATCTAATTACATTTAGTTACTTTACTTATATTTTAGTTACTGTTTATTACATTTAGTGTTAATTCATTACATTTATGTATCATTTTAATATCTTGTATGTTGTGTGGCTGTGGGTCAGAAAAATTTCGACTCTTAAGACTCTTTTATTAAAAACATATATTTTCAGATCGGTACATTATTATTCATATATTATCCTCGGCAGTCATTCACACATATGACAAAAGATTTCCCACACATACAATCAAGTAGGGCTTACATAGAAGGTGCTTGATTACGTATTGTGGAAATTATTGTCGATAGTTGCTCCTCGAATTAACAGTAAATTTTCTACAAAAAAGTGGCTTGCTCACTAAGTGAATGCATTCAAATTCTGTGAAAATGGATTGGTATTTATACCTATTTTGTGACCCTAACCTTGCGTGTTAATTTTCATGCGATAAAACAAAATTTGACCTTGATATTACTTGTCTAATCTAATTCTAATTTTTATTATTTTCTCGATTTTATTTGACAATTTATTCATTAACTTTTTATTTTAATTATTTCTGACTAGAATTATTTTATTTTTATTCAATTTATTCATTAAGTCTTTTCTTTTTCGTAAATTGCCAGTTTTTCGGTCAAATCTTTTATTATTATGTTATTTTTATGTCAATTCGTGTAGATCTTGGTGCATTTGTTGCCATTTTAATTTACTTTTATGTTTTTTAATTTTATATTTTTAATTATGTTTTTTCTCACATTTCAAGGTGGTTATTAGATGTTTATGGGTCCGATTTTAAAATTTGCATGTTGTGTTTGCGTGCTATTTCCAATCCATTTAAACAAAATCTTATACTAGCCCAACAAGATGTTAGAACTCGATTTATTTTTTAATTATTTTTCTATTTTTAATTTTTCTATTTTCTTTTCTAAATTTAATATTTAGGTTTACCGCTCAAAAGAATGTAGGCATTACAGTGCTGGCCAAACAAATTAAAGGCTCACGTCAGTTTTTGCCCAACAGTATAAAGAAAGGTCAATTGTGTATAGTGGTTACTTCGACCATTCAGGAGTAACAACCATAACCTTAAAAATCAGTACCTTTTGAATTTACTGGTTTTTGCTAAAATTCAAAAACTTGAACTCGTTGAGCATTAGAGTGGAGTCTCGAATCTGAGTAACTACATAAATACTCGACAAGTTCGATTCAAGTCAAATTGAGTACGGAAACCATATTCCACATACTACTTAGATTCGCATGGATGATTGTCAGTTGAATGGTTTCGATACCATCATTCATGACTTTCCACTGTTTTTGCCAGCACTATAATTTCATGGCAAAATTTTTATAAGGTGAATAAACGGTTAATTAATTACTAGCAAATACCCAAATTATTGTAAATTTGATGTTTTGTATTAAGATTTCTAAGAAATTTACAAAATTATTTATTTTCTATCACATTCCTAAAAACGAAATTCGCAACCAGTTTAAAAATTCTATTATTACTATTGAAATGAAATTTTGAAAATTTTTAAAAGCATTTTTGAAAACAAATTTTTTAATATTTAAAACTATTAACTTTCTCAGTCATATATTGTCAAAATAATGTTTTGTGTTGTTTTAAAACTATATTAATAGTTAATATTTTAAATAATAAAAGTACATTGTTTTATAAAACACTAATTTATCATTAAACCGTATGCCTAATTCAATTCTTTCTATAGGTTTGATATTAATTATGATGATTGTATTAATAATTTAACTCCAGATCTTCTCAATTGGAGAAATATTAATTTAAATTCTCCTCAAATTAAGTTAATTTCTAAAAGATATTCAAGCAATATTTATTTGGATGAGAAAAACGAGGTTAATATTATTTATGTATTAGAATTTTTACATTAAAAGGTAATTTGTAAAATATTACTTTATAAATTTATTATTGGTGGGTTAATTAAGTATTTTATAATTTTTATTCATTACTTCATCTCAAAAATATTTTGCAATCTTTTTCATTTTTCCAGGTAAAACTAATAGTAAATTTAGGAATCCTATATTGGAAATTTAGTTTTTTCACAGAGTAATATTTCAGATATATAAGCGATTCAAAATTCTCAATATTAAACAAATCAACACACCATACATTAATTTCGACAGTTAGTTCATACCCTCTAATCTTTTACTTTGACGATTTATCGAAGAATTCTGCGCAAATTTCTCTAATAGTTTTTCTAATCAATGACAACTTTATCGATATCAGTACTTTCACCCAGCCAGTGGCGGATTAAGTCAACTAGGGATTCCAATCGGTAAACATAACGGGGCCTTGAAAATCGATTACACAAAAAATAAAAGGTTTTCTAAATATCATACTGTTGGAGTCAGAACATTATGGGTCCTTATTAGAACATCAAAGATAATAAAAGAGGTGATATGATAAGTGATAATACTTTATAGGTGGAATTTTCCGGTCCAGAAAGTATTTAAGAAAAAATCTTTTAAATAACTAAGCATTTTTATAAATGCCAGCATATTCTAAAGAACGTAAGGCTAAAGGGAGATCCCCAAATATCCTATGCACATATTTAAAATTAAAAAACTACTGTAAAACTACTTCCATATTTTCACTTCAAGTTAAACGAGGTTTATGTAAATTTTGGTGATTCCAAAATTTTTAGTAATATGATCCTTTCATTAAATCACATTCTTTTGAGTGTAGTGATTTGTTCGTTGCACTAATTCTTTGTAATATTGTATTCCATTATACTGTCATTTGAACAATTTCGCAAAGGGCATCCAAAATCGTACCTCTTTTTCAATTCCAATATTAATATCGATATTGAACATCTACAATTGAAAATTTTTAAAATCAATTTTTTACTGAAAAACTTTTTAGATAAACAAAAATAAAAATTTAAGTTGACGCAACATTTATTTCTTCAAAAACATTTGGCAAAAATTAAGACTGTGTACATTCATTTAGTTTTTAGTTATTTTTCTTTTGACGCTCTTTCTGGAAATCTGCCAGAAAAAAACATAGAACATTTAATGCTTCATCATCTAAAGATTAACACAGTTTTGTGACAAAATTGCCACTGGCGGAAAATGCCCTTTCAGATTCGACACAGAATGGTTTGTTGATAATCTTCTGGAAGCTGTTCAACTTTTACAACATCGATTTCATTTAAACCAGTGATTAATGGTTTGGTACCAAACTATACTACTTGTTGCTGGATTGAATTCCCATATTTTTTAGATAAATCATTGATGAATCGAACTCCAGGTTCTAGGACATCAAGGATCGTAATGGCACACATATCATAAGACACATATTCACTAAATGGATTATCTAATAAACTAAGCATATCGGTAAATTGCCATCTTAAATTTTGATAGTAACTCTTACCATAAAATAATAATCTGAATGCGATTCTTTTTAAAGTTTTGCGTCTTTACAGAACCACTAAACTTTATAAATTTCGTAATTCTGTCTTTTATTTTATCATTTATAATCATTCTAACTACTCTTTACAAAATATGAATAGCTTAAAGAAGATGTAAAAAAATACTATTAGATTTACGGTAAAAGTTTTAAAAATTAGTTTTTAGTTAGAAAATTTCTTACTAAATTCAAATGTAATTAAATTTATTAATTCAAACTTTTCCTTATGAAATCTAATGTTAATCTCACCTAATTTGAGATCTTCGCATATTCAGATGATCTTCCTTTTATCGTAGGGGTTGCGCGCGTGCAACGACGCTCTGCTACCAATTTGGACTATGGCTGAATGATTACTGCCAAATTTTTTTATTTTTATTATTTTTGTGGGTTATTTAATCAATTTACCAGGTTTTTCTGAATGAATTTCTGATGGACGATGTGATATGCTAAATAAATATTTACAACCGAAAACTTTTGTGCTTCGACACTTTTATGGTATGTAGCAAAACTATTTATTTTTTGGCTCACAGCCATCATATACCACAAGTTATTAAACTCTTATATGCATAAACGGTACCGTATAAGCGCCGTTCATCCTCAACGGTTCCGTGACCGCATGGTCCTGTCTGTGAGGAACAGCTGACTTGAACGTAAAATGATGTATACATTTAGCAATGAACAGAAAGCTGAAAGGAGGTCTTGTGGCAGATCGCTCATTTTCCCGATATTGATAAATTAGACTAAATTTCAAATAACAATCGGCTCAAAATCACCACCACCGAGTATTCCAGAGGGCACTTGTTAAATACGACATAAACAAAAATAGATCCTAAGGACAAAGAAAGGGAAAGGGTAGCGGGGAAATCACGAAATCGTTGAAACAGTTAAAATGAATAGCCGTCGGAAAAAGATTAATCTGAACGACCAACATCATGAAAAAGGAATAATTTAAGTAATATTTGAGAACTAAATAAATTATTTTTGATTTCATTAGCCCATAACTTAATTTTTATTTTCCTTTCCGCGGAACAGTGTACCAATAACTCTTCTAATTTATCTGCCGTTCATTCGTGGCTCGTCAGCTTGTATACCTGAATTCGAATGCAGCTTTGATATCTTGACATATTGTGGTATTCTTAATAAACACTTTCCGCAATTTTTCTCGATAGCATTTAATCGACGGATTCACGTCTAAATATTTCTTTTTAAATCTCCCTATTAATCCAGAGTTCAACCATCATCTCTTGACGAAAACCCGTTAATTTATCGACCCAGAAATATTTCTAACATTGCTGGATAAACATTTCTACATCTTCATCCTTTGTTATTTCTTCTGGTGTCAACTTTCTTAATAAAAGTTCCAGTGACGTGGACTACATGTTAGATGCTGTAAAAACATCTTCATTTAATTCAAAATTTGTATTCATTCAAAGTTCAAAAATTTATTCAAATCTTTCATATGTCCGAAAATTTAAACAAATTAACAACGGCATTTAAATTTTATTTTATTTAATAATTATTATTTAAATATTATTTTATTTAGTAATTAATTTATTTAAATTAAATTAAATTAATTAATTTAAATTTTATATTATTTAAATTTTATTTTGTTATATTTTAATAATTAATATAATAACTTATAATCAGATATTTAAAATATTTAATCTAATTTATCAAAAGTTAATTTAAATCTTATTTTTTAATTTTAATCATTTTAAAACTTAATTTATATCCGTTGATAATTATGCTTAAATATCCTCAACAATTATGAAATATATAGAAAGAAAAAGACGAATAACATTCTATTCGCCTAAAAATCATAATAAGGAAAATAATAAACATAACAACAATGAACTGTTAGATTTATTCGAATATGGAAGCCAAAAAAATAGTCACCAAAGAAAAAAGCTTTAAAACCGAAAAAATCGTCGAAACTGCAGTACAAAAAAATAACCGAAAATAATAAACCCTTAAAAAATAGTCGAAACGTTAGGGGCCAAAAATAAAATTTTTTTTAAAAGGGTGTTAGTTAACTGGGAGATATTATTACTGCAGTAGGTAGTAAATTAATGAAGTTAGTTATTTTATTAACTTTTCCCAAAAATTATTTGAACTAAATTGTCGACAATTTTTTTCGATTCTTATATCAAGTCATCGACTAATTTTTTGTCATTTGTTGGATGTCGGTTATTTTTTTGGGTTTGCAGTCGGCTAATTTTTCACGATCTGTCGACTCTTTTTTGACTAACATATTCGACTATTCTGATTTTCACCCAAGTTGTCGACAGAAGTTCAAAAAACTTTACAGTTAAAGTCCTGTGGAAATGGTTGGAAAATGCAGGGATGGGGAGTCGATCGTTTTTCAATCGACTCCGACTCCTTTTAGCTCCATTAAGGCACTACACAAAACTTCCACCAATATTTCAAGTTTCAAAATTTTCGTAATTCATAAATACGTACGATAAATGAAAGACAAATATATCGTTAGATAGCTTGTTTTGTGCATTTTCAAATTCTTTTTGTTTCGTTGCAATTGAATAATTAGTTTTCGAGATATGTGTATTCGAAAAATCAATTAGTTTGATTATGTAGGCAACAATGAACATTTTCAAAATTACCGTAATTAATAAATACGTATGAAAGATGAAAGACAAATATATCGCTAGACATCTTGCTTTGTGCACTTTCAAATTCTTTTTGTTTCGTTGCAATTTAATAATTAGTTTTCGAGATATGTGTATTCGAAAAATCAATTCGTTTGATTATGTTGGCAACAATGAACATTTTTAAAATTTTCGTAATTAATAAATAGTACGATAGATGAAAGACAAATATATCGCTAGATAGCTTGTTTTATGCACTTTCAAATTCTTATTGTAAAGTTGCAAAGTGACAACGAAAACAAAGGCGTTGACACAAATCTGAAATTATTTTTATTTCGTAAGTATATTCAGCACAAAATCTGCAAGCTAAGTATCAATTTTCAATATTAATGCATTAAATATAAATCAACCTCTAAAATGGATGATTATTTAAAACTTTGAAGTCTTCAAGCAATTCATAATAAACTTCTCGATCAATGTAGTCGCACAAAATATTTCGTGCGTAATAATGATAATTCAGTTGCATACTATGAGTCCTTGAATACTGGATACGTATAAGAAATCTTAAAAATAAAAAAATTTATATTGGGTTACTGGCAGGTTTAAGCTTCTTATAAAATAATGCGAACTAAACAGGCTTTTCTACCTTTTCGTATTGCATATTCATAAATCATAACATTTTGGAAAATAAAACGATTTTCTTATTAATAAAAATTGATTTTCAATTTTTTTATTTTATATAATGTAATAGTTGTATTAAATACTAACGAATAACTATAAATAATAACTTTCCTATTATTAATAATTATAGAACGTAAATTTTAACTATACTATTATAGATAAAGTAACATATAATACTTTCCCTCTTATAAAAAAAATTAAAGAACTATCAAATTTTTATCCTTTTATCATAATTTCGTAATAAATTTAATATTTCAAGAATAACAATACATATTTAATTATCATAGTATTAACCTTTGCATGTATAATGAAATTTGAAAGAAATTTTACTATTTTTACTAAGAAATTTTAATTCGTTCTTAAGAAAAGAATGGCTTCGGTTATGTCCTCTTTCAAGTTAGCTCGTAGGTGTGACTTGATCAATCTCAGAGCTGAAAATAAGCGTTCTACACTGACTTGTGTAGGTAGTAAGGCGGTAACAATAGTGGCAGCACTTTGTACTATTTGTAGATATATAGCGATTGCACTCTTCTCATCAAGTTTTGATTTACGATTAATTTTATCTACTTTCGATAATGCTACAAAAAATTCGTTTTTTAAATTTTGTCAACGGAGCTACTTTTATTACATCCTCGTTGCCTTCAGCGTCTTTATTTTGCATCAAACGAATACGTTTGGATTTCTCTTCCTGATCAAGATATTTTTCAAAATCTATTTCTTTATCAGAGCTGGAAGGGGAGATTCATTAAGGAGAGAACCGTAGCAACTTTCAGCCTCAGATTCTGAATTACCTTCAGAATGTTTTTCCGTTAACGATTTGATTCGGATAGCTACATCACACAGAAATGATTTCCCTCTTTCAAGCTGGTCGTCAGTTAAAAGTATCCTGTGCATAGGATCCACATAAATTGCAGCCAGAAACACAACATTGTTCATTAGATCTTCCTCTCTACGTTTCATAGAATTTCGTATACCATCTGCAATAATGCCCCCAATTTTAGAGAGTTTGTAGCTAAGGGTTTTCATTCTTTGTAGAATGATCCTTGTGTTAAATCCGCAGCTTGATATTTTTTTGTGACTACATACGGGATTTTAAGTAATTCATCAAGTTGACGGGCCTCTTCCCACTGCATGTCAGTCATAGTAACGTCTGCGTTTGCCATATCGATTAATATTGGCTTTATTTCAAGAAGGCGCTTAATCATCTCATAGGTGCTTCCCCAACGGGTAGCTTGATCTAGAATTGCCCCTTTATCTGATCGTCGCTTTAAAATTGCATCAAGTTTTGGGGTTCTGGCCGCCACTGCTATATTGCACAACCTTTCTATTACAGATGATACATTCCTTTCATTTAACCCATCCCGAATTGCAAGTTGCAATGTATGGACTCCACAACGCATATTGGGGATATTTGAGAAGCCAACAAAATCAGTGACGGCGGAGTTAAGAGTTTCATCAACACTAGAGGATTCTTCATCTGAAAGTTCTTCACTAATATCTTCAAAAAGGTCATCCTCTTCACTAACATTCCGGCTAAGTTTCTGCACTGCACTGGTCATATTTGCAGCATTGTCTGTAACTATTGACAATACTTGCTGTTTTGAGATATCATATTCTTTTAAAATTTTCTCAATTAGGTTTTTAATGTACTCGCTAGAATGCTGAGCTTCTGTGTCTCGCACTGCAAGAGTTCGTATTGCCAGATTTCTTTCATCATCAACAAACTGGACATTTATTGCCATATAATTAATTCTTTGCCTAGTGCAGGCATCCATATTTAGAAATAAAAGTTTATGTTTCAGAATTTTTTTAATAATATTTTCTGATTTTCGGCTTCTTCAATAATTATATTCCGAATATCATGTCTTTCTAAAGACACTCCGAGTTTTACTGCCATTTCCCCATTTAATCCACGAAAAGCTTGCGAGGAAAATAATGAAAGTGCGACCCCATTTTTAACAACTAAGTCTATGAGGTGTTTTCTAAATATTTCTGCTGTCATCGTAACAGTAACTTTTTGATTATCAAAAAATTTTTTTAAGAGAGCTTTGATCATTTCTTGAAGTCGAGCTCCCAACTTCCTCACATTTCTTAACCTCTGTATCACGCTCCTGCATAGACTTGTAAATATTGGGATGTTTTCTTTGCAAGTGGCGCTTTAAATTGGAAGCTCTACTTGGAGCATTACTGCCATGTTTCTCAGTGACAGTGTAAGCACTAATTTCCGCATTACACAGCTTGTCGTCGTGTTCTACTTGACAAATATAATGACTTTTCTTTTCACTCAATTTAAAATATTGATAAACTGCGGATTTATTAGTACTTCTATGGCTCATGGCTAATTTGGATTTAATAATTAATATATTCTAAAATGAGAATTAGGAAACATACAATAAATATATTTAATAAATAGATATAGTTTAAATATATTTAAATATATTAAATAAATAAATATAGTTTAATAATTATGTTATGTAATGCGGCCCTCGTGATGCGTACTTATAGACATAGTAAATGTGGTCCTCGGTATCAACTGAGTTTAACACCCCTGACTTAGCACTTTTACGTCTTTCCACCTTTCGTAATGGTTTCTGAACATACTTTACATTCAGCAACTTTGGTATCGTCCGTTGTTTTAATCTTAAAATATTGCCAAACAGGACTAGTTTTTTTGGAGCCAGACATATTTGTTTTCAAATTTTATAACTGTTTTTAGTTCTAATTGTTGGTGATTAATAAATAAACCGTTTATTTAATGAACTTATTTTTATTACATACATATCATCGAAACCACGAAATCATTCCTGCGGAAGGGGGGTGCTCTAATAATCGATAAAGATTAGTTGCGTTGATCAATTTCGATTCAAATATTTTTAAATGTACCCACCCCTATAAGCAAAGAGTTATCGATACAAAATGTATGTGTGCATGAATAATGCCCTCAGGAATTATTCTTTTCCTGTTTCACTTTCCTAATTTTTTCATAAACAAATAATGTTTATAAAATATAAACTTAATGTTAATATTTCTACCCGAGTAAGAGCAGTGCATGCACGCACACACACAACCAATGCCAGTAATGTACTAAGTTTCTAAATGAAAGCGCCCTCGGGGTAAACACTAAAAGCTCATAAAAAAGGCCCCTTCAGCAAAATAAAAACCCGTTGTCAGCACAGGATCCACATATGAGCTCTTGAAGTTATTTGTTTCGATTTATTTTAACTTTACAACTAGCCTATTAAAATACATGGCTCATCTATTTTATACTTTTGTTAATCAAAAATTAGAAATGATTCAGCCTTCTATCAAATACAAATATAAAATAGAACGGTAACGAGTCAACCAGTACCATGAAACATAACCATACGGTACAGATTAAAATGGAACATTCATCAACAATAATATATATGATCTTTCATTGGTAAAATAATTTTTGTCATTTCCGTAGTTGTTTGCCACACTAACAGTCTAAAGAAATAAACTATATAGTTGAGATTTGTGAAGAACTGTAGAAATATTTATTACACATTAACCAGCAAATATAATCACCAGTTTCACCACTACGACTGACTCTGCGTAATAAATTCTAGATCTCTACTAGACATTAAAAGGTAGAGGGAGTCTGAGAGTATGCAATTTTATTTTATCATTGGATAGAACGTAAATTCTAACTATACATACACATAGTTCGTGCCTGCTAGAGTCTATCAGTATCGGATGAACGTTTTCAAACGATTTCGGAATCAGCGTCGCCGAGTCAGCGATATGATTATCATGTTGTATACGATCAAGGATCATATATTTCGATTTCTTCATAAACTGCGTATATTTATTCTAGTTTAAACTTTAAGTGTTCCGAAATATATTAGGCCTATTTAACTTTTTTTTATTAAGTAAACTCTTTTATTCAGAGAATAAACTTCGAAGTGACGACGTGGGAGGCGATGCCATAAAATTCGCAAGTGATTTTTTTTTATTCCATAACTCCGAACTCTTAATCTAAATAACAAAGTATTTGGTCTAAAACTTTAAATCAAGTTTGTAAATAGAGCTAATTTTACATAAAACACAATGGTAAAAACTAGAGTTATCAAAGTTTTTAATTTAAGACGGAATATATAAATTTCTGATTTCCTTTCATCAGATGTAAAACCGGATCTAACCAGTTAAGTCTTGGAATTGAAAAAAGAGTAGTCTGAGATAATTACGTTAACGTTAGAGAGATCGGACATAAAAAAGAGACATTTATTTCATTAGCATTTGTGTTTTTCGCAACTTTAACATGCGTGCGTGAAATAGAGAGAAGTTTAATTAATTTTTCCCTCCAAAATGGAAAAAGAGTCGAGGAGTCGACTAATTTCTACCGACTCCGACTCCGACTCCTCTCCAAACCTTCGACTCTTTGACTCCTCGACTCCGACTCCGACTCCGACTCCGACTCCGACTCCCATTCCTGGGAAAATGGACAAACATTTCGACCCAAATCTGTTAATGAAAACTGAGACCCGATTATCAAAAGCAAGCGTCAACGATTAGTTGCTCATCCGAAATCTCGTTGATCAGAGTTTGGCAAATTGATTGTTTTAGAGATCATTAGTAAGAGATTTGATATATCCAAATAGTTCCAAAAGATAGTTCCAAATTAAAATTCATCAAATCCAGTAATACATCTATCTGAGTAAACGACAGTATTTCTTCTGGAGGCCTTCATAATGAAGACTTCCATTTCCATATAAACGTTTTGTTTTTTGAAACTAGTCTTAGGCAGTTTTGCTACGTCCTATAGAAACATTTGAATAGATAATCTCTGAAATAGAATAGAATTCCCAGCAGTTGATTTAAAACCGATCGTTTAGAAAACCATCGTCGCGTTGCTCTCTTTGAGTGTTCTAATATTTCCGTTTAATTTGATTTAACATAATCGAGTCTTTCGTAACTACAAATCCAAAGAATAATGCTCTTCTCGTCTCACAGAGAATATATGTTAATTAAGACAAAAATGAAACGATTTTACAACACAGCGACATCACAGGAGATAGCATCAAAATTGAGCACAGGCCTTCTATCGGCAGCTCGTTGGACCCATTGATCGTTCGGTCAATTATAGCACTCAAACACAGTTTCAACGTGGTACCGAGTGATAAACTAAAATATTTGTATTGGGTGGTTTGGGTAACAACCATTCAGTTTCCAAAAATTTCAACACCCAGAAACCACCACTTTTTAAGTATTTGTATTTTTATAAAATAAACGTTACGAAACTGTATTTTATGAAATGTCTATATTTGATTAATTCATTAATGTTTTTTCTGGATGTTCGAGGCCTTGCCGATTTTTGTCAGTTTGTTCCCGACCATATTTAAATTAATTTAACCATTATCATAAATGATCTTAGAAATTTAGCACATTATTTCTAATTCTTATTTACTTTCCTTATTAGAGAATTTTTTTAATTTAGAATGTGTAGAATGATATTGTTGGGAAAAATTGTGGTGGAAATTTAAAACAATAAATCATTAAAGTTTTCCATTATTATTCATAAATTATCAATAAGACATAAACATATATAACTATACATATATAATGTTGGGTCAAGACTAGGTGACCCTGAAGTTTGTTTTAATTGATCGACATATCGTGCAAACACGGCAGTACAAATTAAAATAAACCCTCCAACACCAAATAAACATCTAAAAATCTGAGAGAAAAACAAATATAAAATTGGAAACATAAAAATAAATTCAAATAATTACAAAATGCACCATGAACCACCGCACGAAAATTACATAGACATTACTCGATAACACAGAAAAACTTCACAAATTTTAATAAATTCAAAAAAGGATTACTAATAAAAGTTTATCACGAAAAATAAAATAAAACGAAAATAATTATAATTTAAATACAAAAGATAAATTAGTTGAATTAAATAAAAAAAATAAAATCATATCGGAAATATTCATCAAAGTCAAGTTTGTTTAAATACAGTAATTCACACACACCGAGACACCAACCAAAGTAGATATATATATAATGATCTATTTTTTGCTGATTTCAATCATTTTTCTCTTGTGAACAATTACTTTTGTGAGAATCACCTTTGCGAAAACTACTCTTGCTGTGAAATCATTCTTCGTGAAAATTACTTCGATATTCAGTGTGAATCAATCGGTATATTGTTTTAGTCACATTCAACACTTCGTACTCCGGATAATTTACTCCAAGTAAGAGTATTATTTGGTTCCGATGGTGAGTGAATGAGATTATGTATGAGTATCATATATTATGTTTAATTATATATTTGAAAAGTAGTATATTTTCTATACATTGTCAAAATTTTCCCGGCACACAGCCGAAGCCTACCACAAGTTATTAAAATCACATATATTGAGTCGGATTGTGTAAGAGCGGTTCATCTGCCAATAGTTCGTCAATTGAAGCAAACTGTAGGGCGGCGGGAAGATCGAGAACCAGTTTTTTGGCTAGCTCTCCTTCACCCACCTCCCGAAAATTCGACCTAAAATTATTATAACACAGTAAGTAGATGTGTGCCACCTGGCCCATTTTTGGTACCCCCCATAAAAATATTACCTAAACAATTATAAAAATAATGAATACGAACAAGAACATATATAGGTATACATTTATTAATTCAATGAACAGTTAGATGAGCTGTTGATGTGCTGTTTGATAATCACGCGGGAAATTATCATCTGTATTCATTACTAGTCTCTATCATATAATGAACATATACCAGAATTACATTCTTTTCTACCCAAACCCTTTATCATCTTTTGTTAGTGCAACCTTTGAAGGTTTAAAACTATAAAGTTGGTGATTTTTGGTTCCTATTCTAAATTGAGGCACAGAAAAGGAGATACTTGATAAACTTTAAAAAGTTTTAATTGGAATACATGATAAGTTCCAACTGGCAAATTGATTTATTCCATTTTTAAGGATATTATATAAGTCATATCTCCGTAAATTATGAAAAACTACAGGTAATAATTCTTTGATGCTCCTATTAACATTACAACTTTTACATTCAGGACCAATATATTTTCCTGTAAAATGGTCATGGTGTCTAACATTATATACTATATTCTTATTGCAAAAATAACAATATTTACAATTATCAAATGAATATTCTTCATCAAAGTAAGTGGTAACATTAGCCTTTTCCCCTCTTCTTTATAATATGGTAGCACAATGTTTGTTCCTATATCTTAAACCTTCAAAAATTCATAAACAGTTTTGACTAATGAAATGATGGTAACTTGACATTCCAGTGAAATTGTTAATTAATAAGAGTTCAGCAGAAATTGGCAAATAAATTTGGTGGTGAACTAAATCTTTTGGTAAAATAGATTAAAAATGTGCATAGATAACGAACGGGGGTGTTACAGTTTTCGATCAGTTTTAAACTCCGAATATTCATCTTTATCTTTTGGTAATTTATATAGTATAGTACCCAACTAAGTTTTCTTATATAATTCTTGATGTTTTTCAAAGTCTTTTGGTTTTCTAAATCCGTTTAAACAATTTTCACACCATTTGCAACAAATTCGAATATTACAATCATTGTTTTTAAAACAGTTCATCAAGGATTGTAGATTAGTTACTGTAGTATTATGATGTTTTTTACCCTCCTTTATCAATAATAAATAAATTGGATCCACTCCAGCTACTTTTCGGTGAATTATATTTAAATATGGATGCTTTATAACAAGTTCTTCTTTATCCTCAAGATTGTCATTCCAAATCATTACATTAATGGTTAAATCAGGATTTTTCTTCTCAAAAGCTGGAATATCACACAGTTTCATTGGCATATCATTAGGGTCGTATGCCAAGTCATTCATATAGGGTAAATATTTTCTATCTTTATCTTTCTTGATTTTTCAGATTTCAATAGAGCCAAAATACTATATATGAAACATAAATTATCGGTATTTTGTACATTAACTATTGCCTTTTAACGTATTAGTCGTTTAGGTGCTGCAATATAACCATGTCCAGATAATCTAGATATTCGAAACTTTGGTTACCTTGAAATTTACTTCTATTATTCGGTTTATTTTCCAACTACTTCCTAATTCTGTTCGTTCAAAAATCTTTTCATTAATTTTCTTTATACCCTCATCGAGAAAAGTTGTAGTCATTGAAGCAGCGCGATTTGATATACTTTACTACTTTGAGTTCCCCGTCTTTTTCAAATTCTACTTGGACTTCAAATTGAACTTTTGAATGTTTCATTTCAGTTAAAGATATTTTTAATTTTTCCATTAAAGAGATGGAAGAACTATTTCCTTAACATTACATCTTTCGATGTTCATTTTTATAATTCAATGTAACCGTAATAAATCATATTCAATTTTGGGTTTAACAGTAATGTCACTTAGCCCTAGTCCAATTTGTAAATCATCTTTAATAAATATTTTTTCAAGTATTTCAGATTTTATGGTGCTTTTTCGTTTCAAACCGCGTTTAGACAATGAGTTTTTATTCGTATAAAATTGAGTCAAGTGATTTTTATGGTCATTATAAAATTTAAGGTACGGATCAGAGGTTTGGGTCTGGCATACATGACATATAATAATTATTTACTTGATAATTTCGATTCATTGTATTGCGACAGTTGTCATCGTGGCTTGTAGATCGACAATACTTGGGATAAAGATTATATGAAACATGAAAAAGTTAAATAATTCTGATTGTAATAACTTAAAACTCACATTAAACATTCACAGTAGAGATTTTTTCAAGTTCGTCATAATTTGTTTCATAAAATATTCCATCATCCATGTTTTCAATGTCAATATTTAAATCACCTAAATTAAAAATAATTAATAATTTAAATAAAAGTAAAAAATTACCATTTTTATATTCAGTTCTTTCATTACTCGATCTTGAATCTTAAATATTAACAGTATCTAACAGTTAATAATTTAAACATCAATAAAAATTTACAAAAGATTACTTGTATCATATTTATCAATATGCAAAGTGTCTTGAAGGGTTGTCCTCTTTGACAATACTAAAAAAAAGAAAATTAATAGTTAGTTATATTATACATACACGTACTTTTGGCAACAATACTACTTTTCGATTCTCCGAACTGTCTGAGGTGATGCCCGTGTTGTTATAAAAACATTGACCATCTACCAGATGTTATTATGAGACATTCTGGACACACATAACCAGGGAAACCAGCATCATTTATCTTGAAATATGATGATGTAACAAGTTCACAGTAGTGAACATCTTCGTGACTGATAGCTACGCAAAATTTATATGTATAGCAATAATTCACTAAAAAACAAATAGTTAATTAAATATATATAAAAAGTAAACTTACTTATAAATAAATAATTAAATAAATTTGGCAACGATTTAATTAAACGATAACGCCAATAAAAAACCTTTCGTACGATATATTTCGATAGCACAGCTATCATCTTCAGGTACTCAAAACCAACTAAAAATATTATGAATTAACATTTAATTTAAACAAATTATTTTTTATTAATTTAATTTTTTAATAAAAAAATTAATTGATAAAAGAAATCGAAATTTTCTTTAAAAAATAATAATGATTAAAATTGTGTTACTAGCTAAAAGTAAAAAAACAATTATCATATTGAAGTTTAATTACTATATTATTATAAAAAGAATTAATAATTTAAGTCTATCAAATAACTATATTTGATATTTCAATTTATAATGAAAATAATTTTGAATAATTACCTTATGTCAAAATAATCTTATTATTCACAGAATAAAATTCAAAAGTACAAGTATTATGTAAATATATATTACTTACGTAATTGCTTATAAACATTTAATAATTTGAGAAAGTGGTTCATTGACAATAAAATAAGATGAATTCAACTGATTGAAATAAATAAATCACTTATGTACAAGTAATTTTCTAATTTTCACTATGTTTTATTTTAGATTTACTTTATCTTCGTCAATTAAATTTCTTAATTTTACCATATAATTCATGTATTTGTTCACTTAATGGCTTCATCAATAATATTATTTACGACTTAAGTAAATCAGATTTATATTTGTTGACTCTATATCTATTACATAATTTTTAAGACTTAAAACTGATAAAAATCTTAAATTTAGAAGTCATTGATTTAATTTCATTTTCAAAAGTTATTATTTAATTATCAAGACTTAAAAATCTACTTTAAAATAAAGTTTCCAGTGTGAAACGTCTGTCATATTTTAATAAATGCGTTCTAAAATAAAATTATACGAAGAGCTAATCTTAATTTTAAAAATAAATCGTTACTTACAAATTATCAAAAATGCCAACTTAAAACATTTAATTTCCAACATTTTCTATTAAAAACAATGTTAAAATCAAAACGTTCGTTGGATTATTATTTTTTAACAAGTCAGTTAATTTCTGGCTCCTCGTGATTCTTTGTATTAAATAAAGGTGCTCAATTCGTTTACATGAATCTATTATCCCTTTTGCTAGTTCAACGGCTCGTCTGTGTTGGTTTTTAGCATCGGTTCTCAGAATAACTTTTAATTCTCTGCATTTTTGCGTCTCTGCTAGTGCAGTTAATTCATTTTCGATAAGATCATCCATATCTGTTGGTAGAAATTTTGATTCTGGAACTCTTTTCTCTAACATGCAAATTCTCGGTAGGTCTAGATTTTCGCTTTCTATTATGCCTGTTTCTCTTTTCACTTCAAGTGTGAAGCTAATATCGTTAGTTTTGATAAAAACTGATTGTTCCCCTGTTACTGATTTTTGATCGATAAATTTTGGTGATCCTGATGTGATATTTTCGGTACTTTTCGGTTTCTGATAGCATGTGCTTCGTTTGTTTGGTCTATATGTGTCACAGTGACATATTTCCGGTTGTCCAGGTGCGTTAAGTGAAATAGTTACTTTTTGACAAAATGGCCACGATAATTTACTGTCATTTATTCCTTTGCAAATAATCAAAAATACTCCCACATGAGTGTTTTTCCCCACTCCGTCTCCATTTGAATACACTTTCATTTTTAACCGATAACCTCCTGGTCTCGTATAGAATTTTGGACTTGATATGCTTGTCACTTTCCATTCTTTGGCTGCTTTCACTTTATCGTGCCAATCTGTAATTTTCCATTTGAATGGTGCTAGCCACTTCTCCTCTCGTAATTGTTCATCTTCTGGTAGCCATTCTAGCTACTCAATATAAAAAGGAGTTTTTTCTTTACACAGTTCATCTGGAATCTATTTCAACAAGTCTTCTGATATCTCGCTTGGACTATATTCGGTCCATTTTAGTTCTACATTTTGTTGTTTCAAATCCCAATGAGCTCAATTCCTCGTCCCATATTTTTATCCACAGCGTTGGTTTACAATCTCTATCGTTTAGAAATAATATTTTCCGGTATAATTCCTCGTCTTCTCTCCATACGTTGTATATTTCTAATATTCGATCCATTTTACTTTTCAATTTGGTCTGGAATTCTAATATTTTACGTTCCTCTGTCTTGTCGTCTTTGATTCCACCATTTGGCTCGTCCATCGATATGACCTTTATTGTTTGTCCATCTTCCCATATTCCTAGACTGTATATTGGAGTTTTATCGTTTTCCTCTAAGAAATTCTATTATACATTAATATCACATCCTCCATCATTCCGTCATCGCTATTTTCTCTCACTTTGATTAAAATTTGTTTATCGATTATTTTTATTAAATCATCTACTTTACAATTTGGGTCCACTTCGATTAATTGTTTATGCCATTAGGTAATTTTACCCTCATTCTTATGGGTTCTGTTCCTCTCATAGCTCTCTGATATTTGCCATAAGCTTCGATTAGTTCGCCCGCTCGTTCATCCGTGAGCGTCATAATCTCGGTATCTCTCACATTTTCTACAAACTGTTTCATCGAGTACGGTCTTCTAGTGTTTATTTGATCAATAAATTTTCTTGTTTTGTCGACTGCTTTTTTAACCAATGTCATCTGATTTTCCCTCATAAGAAGTTCTTTCGCATTTATTAACTGTGGTTTAATTTCGTTTTCGAATATCAGTTTAATCTCGTTTAAGATCTCTTCTAATTGCTTCTCTTTTCGATTCTTTTCGAGTGATAAATTATTGATGTTTTCCGGCCATATCATTTCGTCTACCAAGGGCATACCTGCTCTGATTTTCCAGCCATTGATATATAATTGTTCATTTTACGGCCGTTTCCCATCTTTTCTTGTATCCATTGGTACAATTCATCAGTATTTGTTCCTGTTAACTGTATTATTTGCGTCGGAATTTCTGGATGTTGGATTCTAATTTGATATTTTTCCGCTTCCACTTTCTTGAGCTCCTTTTTATATTCTGTGATAACATTTTTCCATATCGCTGTTATAACACCCATGTCGAGTTGATACGGCTGAGCTACTAACTTTGTAAATTTCTCGAATGTTATTTTCTCAATGAACTGTTTGTTACATTTAACTTCGTATACTATTTCATATACTTCGGTTAGTAGTTCCCATTCGCAATCGTTTATTTCCATTGATTTTGCTTCATCAAAATCATCTTCGTCGCTAGTTGGTGGAGTTTTAATTCGGCTGATATTATTGCATGATTGGAATAGTTCGCCTCCCAGACTGCTAATTTCGCTCATTTCGTCTTTCGGATCCGTTTGCCCGTCTTTTAATTGTCTCAGCATATTAATTTTAAATATCTTTGTTGGCTTCTCATCGCTTATAGAATTGCACCATCTTTTAGTTGTGGCCCATCTCTTTTCTAGTTTTTGTTTGACTTGTTCATCTGTCAATGTTTTATCTTCTCGTCGGATCTTACGACCAGGACTCGCAGCGGACAACCGAGTTTTCAAGAGTGCACGGCCAGCAACCACAACTAACGAAAGTCAACTCGTTAGCCGGAAAACCGACTTGCCCTCTCGATGTCTATTACGACACATAAGTATATATATTTACCGGGACCTCTGCATATAACATAATTTACTAATAACATAAATAAAATATTTATATAAAATAAATTTTCATTACGAACATCTAAAGAAATTTTTATTTTTTAAATTTACATAAAATTTATGATAAGCATAAAAATTAGAATAAAACAAAATTTCCTTACTTAGATCCAAATAAAATTCAAGTTGTAAAGTAAGATTCAAAAGAAATTTTTAGAGTTTTGTAAAAGTTTCAGTTTTTGTAAAGGTTAAAAATAGTGAATTTGGTCACTGTTTATATAGTATTCTCATGCATGTGTGCGACCATTTTAAGGGCTTTTTATTATTTTTGTTAATTTAAAGTTATTTTTATAATTTTTTATATTTTTCTTTATTTTTTGATATATTAATTTTATGTTATTGAAATCTATTTTTTTATTGTTATTTTTCTATGATATTCTTTTTAGCCCTTAACATTTTGTTTCTTGGTCACCACTTCTGCCTGTGTTTTTTCTAAACCTTACTTTGCAAGGTTTTGGCAGTTTATTTTATTTCATATATGTTTCTTTTTGCCTCTGCATGCGTTGATCGATTTTATTAATATATGTTTTTAATTAATTTTGTTATATTTTAATTATTTTATTTTATTTTTGGTTTCTGCTTGTGGTGCATGTGTATGTACAGTGACCATTTTCCTTATTTTGATTTTATTTTTTTTGTTTTAATTTACATTACAACTTGTTTTAATTTTGACTTTGAATCCAACATTGAGAAATTTCCGATTCGTGGAATCTACCCATTCGTCAAGAGTAAAAGAAAATTTAAGACCATTTTCTTTATTAGTAGAAATCTGTTCTATCGCAGCTGCTTTTACTTTATCATAGAACTTGTGGGCCAAACTCATAACTTGGGTTTCACATTTTGGTAAGTGAAACCTTTCGCAATGAAAGCCTCATTAATGAACGTCGAGTTCGTTATGCCTCGGATTGAAAATCCATCAACAGCTGTAAGTTCAGCAACGAGATATTACAAGGATTTTCGCGCTGCATAAATGGCGATAAAGGCGGTTTAGCTTTCTTGGCAGTCTTAATTCCACTTTACTTTTATATTTTACAACTCTTCACAAAAGATATTAACTCAGAAATACAATAATGCTCACATCACTTGATTACGGCATCATCTATTCCTACACAATAAGAAAGTCTACCATCTTTATTGATCCTTTTATTGTAAACGCTCTTATTCAACAGAGATTCAAGACTTTCTTTTCATTATTCTCATCCCATAGATTTGCAGATTGGAACGAGATCATAATGCCCATGTCAAGGAGCGTGATGGCCTACCATCAATCTATCTGTTATTCGAAGGTGTAGAGTCAATGTCATCTTGTGAGATTCATTTATGTGGGGCAGTCTAATCAGCTAATAAAGTTTGTCATTGCTCAAACTATCATTATCTTAATACGATTTAGTTAATGCATCTATGGGATTGCTTGCTTAACATCTCCATGTACATTACACAAATATCTAAAATAAGATAAAACACCAAATAACCATAAATTAATAAATATAACATCAATTAAAACAAATAATTAATAAATTAACGAAAAAGCAAGACAGCCGCAAGCAGGAAAATATTATAACATAAACTGTTATTCCTAGCAAAAAGGGGTTAGAAAAGACAAAAGCGGAAAATTGGCGACCAACAACGTCAAAATGACAAAAAAAGGGTCATGAACTGAAAAATAAAATACCTATTTTAACAGAAAAAACGAAATTAATTAGTCAATTGATTAAAAATGAAATAAAAACATTAAAAATTTAAGAAATGTTAAAAAAGCCTAGGTCACATACAATTATGAAATAACTATATAAGGAGCGGTCCATTGCATTAGATCAGCATTATTTTTAAAATAATTTTCCTAACTAATTTTGAATTATCTCACTCGTAAGTGTATTTTTGTTTGATTAATAAATTTTTATAAACTTTATGATGTTTTCTTTATTATGCATAAATATTAAACTTTTGGATGTTTGACCTCGAAACAGGTCCTCGATTACACTGATATGCACTATAAGGTTAACTCACTCAGACTGTAAATGGTCTGGTTGTAGTGCCAAATAAGATTGTTAATTATTTTACTTTTAATCTAATTTTCTTTGATTTTTAGTAATTTGCGTTGATTTTTAGATTTTCTTTAATTTTTCTGTTTTATTAATTCTATGGTTGTTTTAAGTAGTTTTCTAGGCATTTTTATGTAAGTTTTAATTATTTTATATATTCGGATGCTTTTTTCTTATTTCCTCAAGAGTCATCTCATTTTAATATTTAGTTTTGCTTTACTTTTCGCACTTTTTATTATCGTGCTGATTAAGCAAAATTTATTTATGCAGTTTTTTTGTTAGATTGGTAATTAGATGGTAATCTCTAACGCTTATTAAACATTTGGAATGAATAATACCATGAAATGAAAAATTATAATTATAAAATTTGTTTATATTTTATTGTAATTATATCAAACTCATTTTTTACGCGACTTAATTTCCATCATAAGATTTATTTCAAATTTATAAAAAGTGTAAATAATCAATTTTTAAGCGCAAGGTAATTTATATATCTTAAATATTATTAATTAATTTAGAAATTAAATACATGAAATAATTAATTGAAGGTTTTAAAACAAAAAATACATATTAATTTTTTTAATTGTTTACTTTATTATAATTGACACAAAGTAGAAAACAAATTATAATATATCAAAGAAAAATATATTGACCGAATTCCAGAACTAAGATTTATTAATTTACTGTATAACAGTCACGAAGAAAATTAAATGAAATATGTAATCAATGTATGTTCTAAAGAAATATATTTATGAGTCTAAAACATAAAGGAAAAAAATAAAGTCATATAAACTAAGCGATAATCGAATATTTCAAAAAATTTCTAAGCAAATTTGAATCTCACGCTGTTGCAATATTCGCTGAAATAAACTGTTCTTTTTATCTAAATAATACTTCAAAAATTAGGAAATAAATTTTATTATTACTTAAATATTAAAAAAAATTCCAAAATTTTGTAGCGGCATACTTTTCATTTTATTGTGCGACATCTTTGTATACCACTGGTAACAAGAGGAAGAAATGCAAACGAGATGAGAACTCAAATTATTTAAAATCCAATGAACAATAATGAATTATGAAAATAGCTTTTAAAAAAGAACGACCCAGAGGTGACAAGATAAAGCCTACAAGATGTGAAAGGGTAAATTTTTATACAAACAAAAGAAAGAGAACAATAGGGCTGCATAGAGTTCCAAAACCTTAGAAATTAATTACTGTTTGTTTATAACAAACAAATGATAAACATATTGACGATTAACAACGTGGTAAGAAATTTAAAATTTATTGCTTTATCTAACTTTATATTTAAATCAAAATTTTTTATATTTATCTAAACCTCGAATCTTGATGTTATTGTTTTATATTCATCCAAACCTCATATACAAATTTTGTCTTTTTATGTTAATTTATCTTAATCTCAAATCCGAATTTGGTCGTTTTATGTTAATTTAACTGAGTCCTAGATTTAAAATTTTATTACTGTTCTTATGTATTTATTAGTCTTAATTACCACCTCATAATGTCATACCAGTAAGCCTGATATCATATTCTAATTCACATTGCAAAGCATTTTGGTCAACGTAATTTAGCTTTAATACGCAAAAAGTGCTAATTGTTGAAATCCCTGCTAAATAATTCTCAACAGAAATATATTACTTGTAAAAATTTAATCAAAAAGAACTAAACTACAATAATATATATTTTTTAATATGCCGACATATATTATCCAAGCTAAAAAAATACACATAGAATAAACACCGAGATTAGATAATCCGAGATATTCTGACGTCTGTAACATTCTTTACAAGAACGAAAAATTAAGAGCTGAAATATTGAATCGAAAATTCCGCAAATCTGCTACCAAAACTAAATATTTTTTCAAGCAAAGTAACTATAGTCATTGAAACAAATAAAAATGAGTTGATTGGAAATTTGTAGCAAAAAATAAAAATTTTCTTTTTAAATGGTGGGAAATAGCGACATTTTTAACATGTGTTTAAAAATCAAATGTTTTTTATTTTTATTGACCTAATGCTTATTAGATTACTTGGCTTTTGAAAGCTGTTAGTTTCTGCGATATGACAACATTAATGGGCGATGACAGCATAAGCAATGTAAGACGATTGTGCCATAAATCTCTTAAGCCTCTTTCTCTGAAAACGCAGTCTATATTAAAGGAAAAATTCGATATTCATGCTACAAATTTAAGTAGGAAAATCTGAAAATGTTAGTAAATACATTATTTTTCGCAGTTGCAGCGGCTGTTTGTATTTATCCATCACAAGTTTCTGAAGTAAAATCTCAACTTAAAGGATCAGAAATTAATATTGCTTCTGGTTAGTAATTAATTAATATTGTTCTTTAAAATGTATATTATGAAAAATCTACTTAAAATCAATTGGAAAAATAAATAAATTAATCACGTGAAAATAGAGAATCATATTATAATAGTTTACGTTAAATTAAGTTCAACTGTTATCATATTAAATAATGATATGCTTTTATATAAAATTATGCATTTCTGAAAAAATGAATTTATTCAAAATACTTTGCTTATTTGAAACAACTGTTATTTTACACAAAATTATTTTTAAGGGATTTTTAACGAAACTATTGGCAATATAATATCAAAGATGCCATTGTCATTAGCGAGTTATTGAAGGAGTTGAAACCAATCACAATTAACCTCGTTTAGAAAAATATATTGCCTGAATGAATCATCCTGAAGTGGATTCTTTTTCTGAAATTCAAGTAGAAATAATAAATTTAGGTGGTTAACTTGGTTTTGAAAATCTGGACTAAGCTGATGTCCTTGATTACTAGACACTGATAAAGAACCACGTTCTAACGGCCAACTGACTCAATTAGAATCAGGTTCATTACTTGATGAAAAACCACCACCAACTGTCACATGATTTTGTCAAAGACGCTTTCTGTTATTGATAAAGAACTAAATATCATTTTTTTGAACAAGTCCCAATGAGGAACGCAGCGCTAAAGTTTACCGAGACATATACCCAGCCATTAATTGTCATAAGAATAGATCGGGAAAAAATATCCCAGACAAAAAAACAAACACTTGACATATTTTTTAACCAGGTCTCCACAACCAAAAATTATCTAAGTCTCGGTGTTTTCGTGCTCTTCAGATTCTAAGTTCCATATATTAATTTTTTTATTTTATAATATTGAAGCTATAATGAATTAAAAATGAAATAAATACTTGAACTAAAACTAAACTTTTTAATAAATTTTAAACGAGAACAAACCCTAGAGCTTGATTTAAAATAAAGAATTCCGATATACGCATTTTAATTGACGGTTAATGTTTGCAAAGCAATTGAAAAATCAGAATTAACAAAATTCAAAAAAATAGTTTAAATCCAAAATTATTTTCAGATTATGTATGTTTAAATATTTGAGATTTCGGAGTGCGTTTTAAAATAAATTTCAAAGTTTAATATTTAAAAATGTATTGGAAAAAATTCTGGAACGTTGGCGAGCCATTATAAATAATAATGGTAATTACATAATTATTAACAAGCATTTTTTCTAATAAAATAAAAACCGATTGAAAAAGACTTCCGAAAATTTGTGAATATCAAAAAAACTATCGATATCATTACTGATTATTAGTCCAACAGTAGAAAATTCTTTGTCATTGTAAAATAAAAAGCAATCAGAGGGGAAAACCAGAAAAAATTTCTTTTAATAATTAAATAAAAGTTTAATAGGTTGTAAAATAATAATTGATTATTTTCCGTTACTCTTAATTTTTAAGCCATATTTTTTCAATAATTATATAAACAAATTATCTGATATATAAATCATCCATGTATTATTTATGCAAACACTCCTTCTGTTGCCTCTCGTACCTATTAGACCCTCCTCCCCTTATTCGAATATAGATTTTTTTAAACATTAATTTAAGAGTAAAATTCTAAAATACCTCTTGTTTAGAATCTATCATAATAATAATAGTAATGATATTATTAGGTCGTTCCCGGTCGCAACAGCTAGTGAATTTACAAAGAACTTTGCATACTTGGAAGTTATAAGTTAATAAACTTTTTTTTACACGACCTATTATCATTGCTTGAATTCATTTAATTTTGTACTGGTGTGTTTAAATTTAAATTTTACTCTATATTTAAATTTAAATTCTGTCGGAAATCGTTGACATGTCATATGAAAAAATCGTTATTCGAGCTTTGTTACGTCATTACTGGAAAAAAGGATTATCCACAAGAGCAGCAGTTGAGGAAATTTGTGCAGTTGAAGGTGAGGGTACGGTTAAGAAGTCAGCAGTTGCGGAATGGTTCAACCGTTTTAATGATGGGGATCTTAGCCTGTATCATAAACCACGATGTGGGAGACTATCAGTATTGAATGAAAATGCTCTAGTTCAGAGCTTCCCAACCAGTGTGCCGCGGCCCACTGGTGTGGCGTGAAACATTTGCGATGCGCCCTAGGATAATTGTTTTTAAATTTTTCTTACAAATTATCTATGAAGTGATAAATATTGTTCGACTAATATTATTAATATTTAATAGGCTAATTGAATTTGATTGGGTTCGAAATCCTTTTACTTTGCCATCTGAAGAATCTTTGCAAAACTTATCGATGAAACAAAAAGAAGAACTAATTGATATAAAAAATGATCGTACACTTGAGCTTCAATTTAAAGACAATATTACAATATCTCAATTTTGGTTAATCGCTAAGAAGGAATTCCCAACTATTTCAAAAAAAGCTATTGATATTCTATTACCATTCGCTACTACCTACATGTGTGAACAAAGCTTTTCATCGCTGGTTACCATTAAAAATATAAAGCGATCGTGCATTAAAAGCCTTGACCAGGAGCTGCGCGTATCTATTTCAAGTATAGAACCTAATATAAGCAAGCTTTGTTCTCAACATCAAGGTCAGATATCACATTAAGCTGCTTTATAAATGTAATAAATAATGTATGTTCAAAAAAATATTTTTGTTTTCAAAACTTAACAGAGTTTTTTTTCTATAAATTTGTAGTATATTTTTTTAGTGTGCCGCTATATTTTTACAAAATAGTTACCGTGTCGCTATATTTTTACAAAATAGTTAACGTGCCGTAGACTGAAAAACGTTGAGAAGCACTGCTTTAGTTGATGCATTGAATGATAAACATGCCAGCACGCGTTCTTTAGCCACGAGTCTTGGGATCTGCAACAAAACTGTCCGCAATTATCTACAACACCTTCATTTACACGCCGAAACGGCCTCGTCAAGATCCACGAGTTGAGATATGTCAGAAGCTGCTTAAAAATCCTACAGATAATCGTTTTTAGAGACGCATTGTTACCTGCGATGAAAAATGGATTTATTTTGTTAATAACAATCAATTAAATCAATGGGTTAAACATGGGGGAACCTGAACCAGTGATCCGCCAAGACCGTTTTGGTAAGAAAGTGATGCTGTCAGTCTGGTTGAACTACCAAGGTGTTTTGTATTACGAGTTTATTCCTGACGGTCATGTTGTCAATGCGGAGCTTTACTGTGAACAGGTGCATCGTGTATACAGCATTTTAAAAGTTAAATAACCAGCATTAGTCAATCAAAATCGAGTTCTCATGCAATATGACAATGCCCACTGCCATCGTGGTAGTCTAACTCAGCAAAATATTGATGAATTGTCTGATGTTGAAGTTTTACCCCATCCTCCATACAGCCCAGATGTTGCTCCATCTGATTACGGATTGTTCCGTTCAATTCAACATTTCTTACGAGGACGAAATTTTACAACTTTATCTGAGGTTGAACAGGCTTATCAGCAATTATTTGCTAGTAAAGATCAAAATTGGTATTTTAATCCGATTCGGTTGCTAGTGGAGAGATGGCATCTTGTTATAGGCAGTGTAGGATTTTACTTTGACGAATAAAACGGTTGGTTAATCATGTTTGCTTTCATTGTCATTCTATATGTTGAAACTGTAATACAAAACTGCTCGGGACCTTTTTACACAACCTAATACATTAAAGGTCAAAAACCAACTATTAATCAGTTTAGAATGTATTTCGTAATATAATACAATATTTTAGTGATTTCGTAATATACACTAATATTTAAATGAGTTATCATTTTAAGTTTGATAAATAAATCTTTAGATGAAATCGAGTGTTTTAACTATAATAATGTATTCTCGTAGAAAAAATAAAACAATTTTAATTAAAACTGCAAGCATGCATGATGAAATATATTTATCAGCTTGTGCTCTTGCCATTGCTAATATTTAGATTTAGAATATCTAGATATATATGTTTTGCAGTATCTAATGCACCTGTCACTTTATATCAGAATTAGTACTATTATAAAAAGGTATTAATCATTATATCATTTATTTTTTGCGTACATACACCGCTTCTCCATCCCTATGCGTACTAGTACACCAATCAGTCAGCTTCTACCTCGATAAGTACATAATTTATGAATGACCTCTTAATTTTTAACTTGATCTAAATGTTTTTAAAAATTTCAATCATATTTCTTACCAAATTATTGTCCTAAAATTTGGAATGGTTTTTATGAATTTTCAAAGTTTAACAAATATCAATTCAATATATGATACCTTTAGTTGCTACTGGATTTCCTTCTGGCCAATATCCATTACATACGAGGCTTCAGGAAATAGAATATTGTATTTCTAAAGGAGCCACTGAAATAGATGTTGTGATTAATCGATCACTAGTTCATCAAGGTAACTGGGAAGGTAGATAATTAACCATAATGTAATTGTGAAGAACTGAAAGTTTTTGATTAGAATTATACAACGAATTAGTGGCCATGAGACATGCTTGCACTGTTAAATTAAAGACAATTCTTGAAGTTGGTCAATTAGGTTCATACAAAAACATTTACTCGGCTAGTATGGTTGCAATGTTAGCAGGAGCAGATTTTATTAAAACATCAACTGGCAAAGAATGTTCAGCTAACGCAACTTTGCCCATGTCCCTCGTCATGCTTCTGGCAATTTCAGATTTCTATCGACAAACAGGAATAAAGGTAAAATATTTATATTACATCATGATATTTTAAATAAATAACGAGATTAATGATTAGAACATTTCAATTTCTAAACTTTTGTTTATGTGAGAAAGTCTGAAAAATTACAATTTTGTATTTTAAAATCAAAAAATGATATATAAGTTTGAATAAAGGTTCTTATCCATGAAATCCGAATTTTTTTATGATTTATAGATATTGGTTTATAAATTTTAATATTTTATTACAAGAAAGCGCCTTTCAAATACACGTTTTATGATATCTTTCAACGGATTCACTGTCATCAGGTTTTAAAAATATTATGGATTTCTATACATGTATTCAAACAAATTATTAAATTTTTATTATATTTAACAATCCTTTTAAAATAAAATTTAAATTCTTTTAAATTAAATTTTAAAAATTAATATTAAAAATTAAATTTTTCACTTATCGAAATTTTCCAATCACTATTTAAAAGTATTCGTTTTTTATAGAATTTTGCGTATAATAAGTTCCCAATAATTATTAATAGATTTGAATAAGATTTGTTCACTAACTCGTAACGGTATTATGTTGAGTTTTATTGTTTATAATTAATACACTGGTTTTTATCATAATAAAAACGTTAAAAAAATGTAGTAGAAAAATAAAGTATCTGATAAATGAACTTTTAATAATCATTTATACATATAGATAATGACTTTTTTTGAACTGAAAATACGGTTCAAAATTCTCCAATAATGGTTTAGTAGTGGGATATTGGCCCACTGGGACAAATACATATACCCCTCCCCCAGGAAATTTTTTTATAAGTCCAAAAGTACAAAGACAATGACTCACCAAAACATTTTCTAGGTCATATAAACAAAGACCACGGACTCATTCAAGGTCATTGGATGAGTCATCATAATTTTCAAAGTCATATAAACAAAGACCACGGACTCATTTAAGGTCATTGGATGCGTCATCATAATTTTCTAGGTCATTCAACATTTTCTCAAGGTCATCAAAAGTTGTAAATATAATTTACTACTTATTTTTATAAGTAGTGTTTTTATTATTATTATTATTATTATTATTATTACTTATAATATAAAACAATGACTAACTAATAATAATAAATACAAACAAATAAGTTATTGTTCGCGTTTCTTCAAAGTTATTATATTTCAAGATAACAAATTATAATAATTTTAAAAATAAAACTATAAAACATTAATTTTATAAAAAATGAAAACTATAACAATTTTCATTATAAAAATGAAAACTATAACAAGTTTTCATTAATAAAAAATGAAAACTATAACAAGTTTTCAAATAAAAAATTAAAACTATAACAAGTATTCCAAATATACTTAATAAATTAAAAAATTTAACAAAATACTGTTTTTTAAAAATATTTATTATAATCAATCCGACAACAACACGTCATTAATATCAATGGTTTCATCACTGTTCTCAAAACTGGGACTTAAACCACCGAAAAGTGGCCCAACTGGTATTTCATCTTCAGTATCACTGTATTCTGCTGCATCGTCAAAACTGGGGCTCAAACCACCGAAAAGTGGCTCAGCCAATAAATCTGTCTATCATCTATTACTTGGCCACTATCTATGTCAGCAACCCCAAAATAATGCCCAAATGCGATACTGGTATTTTTCCACCCATATTTTCCATTCTTATTGTAGCAATCCAAATACGACTGATATTTAATGTCAGTCCCAAATACCTTCACCCCCTTAGCTCTCATTGTGTCGGATTTACCTAATAAACTATAGTACTTGGGTCTTAAGAAGACCCATTCCTTATACCCGAAACCTTTAATCTCGTCTTTAAATTTACCTATCACAATCTAGTTTCCTCGAGTATAAGGGATGTGTCGGGTCTTAATTTGAGGTATCTAAAAGGTTGTCTCTTATCATTGCCGGCAAAAGAATGTCAAGTTTACAGTGCTTAACTTCAAGGAAAACGAATCTGTGTCGCCGGCAACGATATTAATATCACATTCAAATTCGGATCTATATTTTGCCAATTCATTATATTGTAATTGGTACATCCGCAGCTTAGACAGGTCTAGCACTGATTGGCTGATGTAACTAGTCTTGTCTAAATATATAGTCTTTGTTCAGATGAGCACCAATCAAATCATCCACTATTTTAATGGACTTTCTGAAAATCGGTTTTGAGGCATGTACAATCATCTTTTCAGCTGAATTGCATAACCTCAAATTTATCCGTTTTTTAAATTCTCAATGGACTTCCCATATAAGCTATTATTAAATAATTTGTATAAATCTCTATGAAGCACGCACTGTGAGTTTGAGCGTAAATCTGTATTTCTCTGAATATAATCTTTAAAAATAGATGCCTGTTTAAATTTAATTGCTCTATGAATACACTGAACTTCCGAATCCAATTCTATATACAGCTTGAGAAGTCTCCAGTGAAGAACATGGCTCTTTTTACTGTAATGCATGAGCA
The DNA here is from genome assembly GCA_022537955.1 of Schmidtea mediterranea. Classification (NCBI taxonomy): domain Eukaryota; kingdom Metazoa; phylum Platyhelminthes; order Tricladida; family Dugesiidae; genus Schmidtea; species Schmidtea mediterranea. The sequence continues at coordinate 180,665,380 of CM039679.1, read as the reverse complement.
TTAACTTCTCAACTTTTGAATTGGGCGGACACATTTTTTCCGGAGTAAGCGGTAAGTTATTCAAATACTGATGCACACGCTCAGGAATATTGATGTCAACTTCCATTATATAACCATACGGAAGGAATTCAATATTCGCATTCACACATTCACTCAGCTCATTATTCAGATTATCATGCACCCAAACAAAATCACCATACGGAAGGTTTTGGATAAGTGCCCAATAGGGTGGTCCTTATTTTTCAACTTTCAAAAAGTGCCTGTCTCACCCTTTTATTTTGTTCCTATATATAAGAAAAAAAGTTTAGGCCAAATATGAGCTCAATTGAACAACATTTAGAGGTAGCTCAAATTATATCGCGCATGAAAATGGCTAAAACACTATATATAAAACACGAATGATCTGTGTTTTGAACATTTACAATCGCCTTTTTACCTACTACAGATTCATGTGTAGGGTAGGGTACATCACCAAAAAAAATTGCGTTTATTGAGCTGTCTGCTATTTAGCTTTGTTCCACTGACCAAAATAAGTAATAGTATGCAAAAGAAACAATGTTTAGAGGTCCCCCTGGCCCATGAGATTTTCTGTTATTGTATTTACCTTATATTATTATTAACCTTAACAATTTATATAATCAGTTTTGCATATTAGCTGCAGAAGAACATGGCGGAACAAATGCCATATGAGCTAACAGAACCATGTACAACATCATCAGAAGGCAAGTCTATTGCTGATCACAGCAGATCATCAGAACTGCCGATGACGCATCCTCTCTCTTTCTCGGTGCCTTCAGACTGCAAGAATAAACCGCCGACTCGTCGGGCTACCGAAGTATATGGTATAGGTCCTGCAATATGTAGTGATGATGCAACAATTACTGTTATTCGCCTACCAACATGCATGCAAGTTCTACGTTGTATGATGTACCACTGCAATGTAGCATCACACAGTCAACGCCCAGGAAATACAGGTGCTCAATCTCGATTTACAACGGCAAAGACGTTCTTGAAACAAGTTACCAAGTTCTATGAGAAAGCCAATATCCCAATGGTGTCAGAACGCAGAGCCTGTGAGAAAATAGTTAAACTCCTTGATGATAACAACAAACTTCGTTCAATCGAAAAAACTCGCCGTGACACTCCGGCAACACAGTGCAAACTCGAAGCAATGCAGACCTTTTTAGCCTCAACATTCCAGCTGTGGCCACCAAACGTAGCGAGTTTGGTGCGAAATGCCGAGGATCTGGCATTCCTCGAGTCAATGAAAGATGACAGAACTGCCAGCTTTGGTGCCTTTGACAAATCGCTTGCCCTGAAAATATCCAGACGCCATTTACGAGATGCCGCAACATCAGAGCGACTAAAGCGTTCGCGCAAAGATATCGAAGCATCAACATCAACTGTGTCTTCTCAAGCCTTGAATGATGACAGCAGTGGCAGTGGTGGCAGTACTGAAGAAGAGGATGTGACAGAGCAGGCCCTGACTTCCGAAGATGATTTAGAAGCTAAAGCTGCCTCACAAGAGAGAACACAGTCACAGCGAAGAAAGCCGACTGGTACAATGGCCTTCATACCACCTGATGTGCTAAGCCGACCAAATCTGGTATCACTGGCAACAAGGCTTAAAATGACACCAACACAGCAAGCTGCTTTCACACATGGACTGATTACAGAGTCCGGTTGTGATGTAACTAGAGTTGCAACCTCATATGCAACGGCTGATCGCTCTCGTCGTAGGGTTGTAGGTGAAATAGCCACGGACATTCACACTAACTGGGAACCGCCAAACTCTGCACGCTGCATTGGGATGGAAAGCAGATGCCGACTCTACAAAATCAGCATGTGATGGAAGACCGCATGACTGTAGTTGTTGGCGATGCTTCACAGCTGAAGCTGTTGGGAGTGCCCAGTTATTACAAAGCCTGTGATAAGTCATGCGGAGAAATCAATGCTGAGTTAACAATGAACTTGATGACCGAGTGGCATTGTGCGGACCGAATCGTCAATATTTGACACAACCAGCTCGAATACGGGTCATTTGACTGCTGCTTGCATTGCCATACAGGACAAATTGCAACGTGCAGTCCTGTGGTCAGGCTGTCGCCATCACATTGGTGAAGTGGTCCTCTCTCATGTTTTTGAAGATTTGAAGATTGAAGCATCAAGGTCACCAGATGTGACATTGTTCATCAGGATGGCCAAGTTGATCTATAGTATCAAGATAGCACTTTGTGAGAATCAGATTGGCGAACTGCCACCAGACACAATTACGACACGTCACCAAGTGAGCAAGATACGTGTATTTGTCACATTTATCACTCACGTGTATATTGTATGGTGGTTGACCTGTAAGAAAACTGCAGATGCTCCATGAAATGACCTCCAGCTGTACAAACACCTTCTGGAATATGAAGCCATAGACAAGTTAATCTCACAATCAGCCGTTCGGGCATTCCAGAGACATCTGTGATATTAAATGGCTGAGATGGTCCCACTAGCGCTGTTCAGCGATTGCACGACACGATCTGAATGAGAAGCGCTGGCTGGTGCCTTGCTAAAGATAAAAACATCAATTGAACTTCAAGCGCAATTGAATCGGTTTGGTAACAATTGGGGGAAACCAAAATTCCCCACATCCATCAATGCGTCTACGCGCCTGTGTGATTTGGTCGGAAAAGATTCATGATTTACAATATACCGCTTGCAGTTGGATTCAAGCTTTCTGGAACTTCCTGTCAGTGAATGGAATAATTCGGAAACATACATGAACAGTGCTAAAAATGTGGCAGCAGTTAATGTCGTCAACGATTGTGCAGAAAGAGGCGTCAAGCTATCATCAGATTTTGTTGACACTGCTCGTTCGGATGAACATTTCCAGAATGTCGTGAGAAAAACCGTCAAGAGCATCCAGATCTTCGTCGGCAGATAAAATTCAAAAATGAAAAACTGTAATTATATTGACAATCGTATTTGTGACTGTTCAGGACTACACATTACACATGTAATTGCATTGATCTAATAATGATGATTGAATACTGTAAAACAAACGATTTACTCCATAAACATGTACATCAGTTCAGTTCAACTGTTTACATATTATGATTTGCGTCCTTTTGGTGACTTTTTCGTATGTATAATTGTGTTATGCAAGATCAAAAAATGAGTTTTTTGTCCTAACTAATTGTTTTGACCAGAAAAGAACTTGCCCTTCACACATCAACACGTAAACACTTAATTTTGAATAAGTCTCCAACATTAAGCCTTTTAAGGCTACATCCCGATTAGTAACGGGTACTGACATCATATTTTGTCAACGGGGACCTCTAAATCAAATCGGATGTTAAAAATATTTCACCAAAGTTATCTATAATCATACTGGAACACATCAGAAACACAGACAGATCAAAAGTAGACAAAAAAATTTTGACATGCAGTTGTGATGCACCCTAGTGTAGGGATAAAACTATGTCCAGCTAATCGACTTATCGGATAATATGTAGTTAAAATAAAATCGATTTCACGAATCTTAACTACGCGCCATCCACTTCCCAGATACGTGAATTTTTCGATTATCTCATTTAATCGACTCACCCTATCAGTAAGAAAACTATCGGAGAAAACACTCGCGCTATTAGAAAAAAAATATCTTTTATTTCACCATCTTTTTTGAATTGAATAAGAGCTGTAAACAGGACTTTTACAGATCCCATTTTCTCTATTTCATTTTTTAATTTATTTATAATTTATCTGTTAAGGCGATTTGAATAAGGTTTAGATTTTCTAAATGAAATCGAATTTTTTACGGGAACCCATTAAGTCAACCTCTAATTGAAGTCCATAGTTTATATTTATTTCGTTATTTACCGAACACCCTATTTGAATATTTTCAGATTCGTCATCACTATTAACAAGTTTCATTTTTTTTAAATTTTAGCAGGATACACGATAAAATTCCATATTTGCGTAATAATCAAGTCATAATCGTCAATACTCAATCGTCTCATCTCGGTGAAGGAGAACATTGGTTAGCAATATATATGAAAACTAGCAAGATATTTGTATTTGATCTTATGGGTTTCTGTTATCCTGCTTTAATGGTTTCGAAACTGCAAACAATGGGTAAACCTATTGTGTATAATAAAACTATGTATCAAAAACCATGAACCTTAACATGTGGTCAACATTGTTTATCTTGGTTATTATCCAAGCGATTTGATTTTAATAAATGTATTAATGTTTGGTTGTTTTATTGTTGTTTTATTATTATTATTATTAATATTATTATTATTATTATTGTGTTTAATTAATTAATGTTAATTAAGCTAATGCGTGATCACAAAGACAGTGCATGATCATCACATGATTTACAAAGACAGTGCATGATCATCACATAAGTGTGTGATTAGTAACAAGGAACACATGCATACACACTTAAGACTGCATGTGATTTACAAAGAAAACATGCCTACACAATATAGTCTACATGCGTAAAAATCTCTCACCTATGTGTGTATTGCTTAAATGTAATTGGCTAAATCCTGAAAATATTATTCTCTTTATAAACATGCAAATTCAAAATCTGTCACAATTAATTCAAAAATTTCAATATGCCAGGACAAAATAATATTTTAAAAAGTCTTCTAAATATATCCATTGGTAATTTTTATTTATTATTTATTACTATTAATCTTTTTATTAAATTTCGACTGGTTCGATGTAACCGAAAATGAGAATATTTTGGATTTGGATGACGTTTTTGGTAAAAATTTATTTGTTTATTAAATTATTTTATTAATATTCTTTTAGATCGTAATAATAATAATGTTGAAACAATTATTACTGAAGATACTCCCACTTCAATCAATGAAGATGTTTATGAGGTTATATCTATCGGTAAGTTTAATATTTATTTATTTTCAAAATATAAACATTTCAGATGATGATATGATTCCGGCAACTTACCCAATAATTATTTTGGATGATATAGTCACTATTATAGTGGATAATTTCACCACTTCTATCGAGGATGATATAGTAAATAATGCCCCCACTTCTATTGATGATGACGATTCATTTGATGATGATATTGATGCGGATTTATGTTAGTAATTTATTTATTTTTAAACTTTATTTAATTATATTAATTACATTAATTATATTTTTAAAAATTTAACCCTTTCTAAGGTGGTGGCAATATAGTGTACACCATTTTAAACTAATAAAAATATCTAAGTGTAACGCTGTCGGTAATCATTTTTAATTTTGGTACAACTACTGACATATTGAAACAATACTATGTTAATAGATTTAATTGCACCAGGTTTTTATTTGCCCTGTATGCAAAACATCCCAGCCCATAAAATACAAAGATTTTTATAACAATCACAGAGACCATTTAGATTCATTTAAAATAAATAAAAATGATCTGTTTCGTATCAGTAATAAAAATAATGTAAATATTATGAATATTATAAATAATAATAATATACGTTCAACAAAAATAACTAAAAATAAAAGACCTGCTGAACATAGGACGTCTAAACACCAAATAAACTTATAAAAATCGAAGTCATCGAAATCAGTGATGACGAATCAATTAATAATGTAGAGATTATAAATAATGTAGATATTGATATTATTAATAATGCAGATATTATAAATAATACAGATATTGTAAATAATGCAGATATTGTAAATAATGCAGATATTGTAAATAATGCAGATATTATAAATAATGTAGATATTGTAAATAATGCGGATATTATAAATAATGCAGATATTATAAATAATGTAGATATTGTAAATAATACTATTAATCAAGTTGGTGGTTTATTAGAACCTATAATACAAATTAATTTAAACGGCGCAATTTAAACAATTAAATTTAATACATCAGAGGCGCGACTTATAAAAATAATGTTAACTAAGAGAATCAGTTCTAAATTAATTAATGAGATTGTTAAAACTCAATTTGCTGTTTTAATACAGTTTGAAAAAGATGGGAAAATCCGCGATAATTATTTTTCCAACAACGCAGAAAAATTTTCAGATAGTTTTTTATCTGAAGAGTTAATAAACTCAAGGAAAAAATAGAAAAGTTAACACATTTAGGCAGTGGATGGAGAGTAATCAATATTTTAGAAATAGATTTTATACTTACTAAATTTTCCCCAATTAGTCGTTTATCAGGTCATCGATATATTCAGACGCCTTCTGCTATTACATCTAAAAAAGCTATATAAATGTTAAAAATACCGACGATAAATGCTTCCTTTATAGTATTCTGGCAATTCTTAAAAAAGATTTAATTTAAGAAAATTGGACTAGACATCGAAAATACACCGAGTTTTTAAACGATTTAGTATATGACGAAATTACGGATTGTCCAATGAAATTAATAAATATCCCCATTTTTGAAAAGAAAAATGCCAGTTTAAATTTAGCAATAAACGCGATAATTGACGAGGTTCCTGGTAGTTATGTCTTCCATCACCCTCATAAAGGTCACTGACGGAACACCTATTTATTTGCTTTTATTAGAGAAAAGTGATAGGAACCACTACACCGCGGTGAGTGAATTGTCATCAGAACCCCGATTATCCAGTTCAAATTAGATGCAAATGGTGCCCACACTGCCTAAATGGTTTCAGGCTTGATAATGCCTTTAATTAACATGTAGCACTATGCGCTAAAAATCAGGCGGGTACAAGCCTTTACACATTACCCGATAACAAAGATTTAAAATTTGAAAATTATTCTAAAACCATCACCCCTCCCTATGTAATTTCTGCCGATTTCGAATCGGTTTTACCACTTGATGTTAGACATCACCAAATTCTTATGCCTAGTTCAGCAGGCCTTTTACTATTAAATAACTTCACAAAAACACAGCAATATTTTGAATTTTATGGACCTGACTGCATTTCTTTATTTCTTAAAAAAGTAGAAGAAATTGCTGTCACAATTGTCCTACCTTATTATGATGTTTAAGGTAAAAAGTTGATAAGTTTTATGTCTTTCGCTGAACAACGAGAATTTAAATCATGCCGAACTTGCTATCTTTGCAAAAATCCGATTGTAAATCCTGCTAAAGACCATTGTCACTTTACAGGTAAATATCTTGGTGCAGCGTGCCGAAAATGTAATTTTGCGCGTAGAATATACAAGTTGCTTCCGATAGTGTTTCATAATTTAAAAGGTTACGATCTGCATCATATTTTAAAACATGGTCTCAACGGTTTTCCTTCTTTGAATTTAGGCATTATCCCTACCTCGACTGAAAAATTTATTTCTTTAATTGTACATATAAAAAATTTGGCTGTTAGATTTATAGATAGTATGCAATTTGTAAATTGCTCTTTATCTAAGCTGTAAAAACACTTACTACACTACCTGATTCAATTATAGATTCTAAAGGTATATTTCCTTATGATTATGCCGCGTCTTTTGATGTTCTTGAAACTACTTATGAATTGCCTCCTAAATGGGAGCGTGTGATGTATGATTAGATGCAACAAAACTGTGGTAACTTGCTTGACTATACATGCATTATTTAAAAGTTGATGTATTCCTACTCGCTGATTACTTTCAACAGTTCCGTGAAAAGGCCATTGCATGCAATGGTCTTGAACCTTTAAATTTCTATGGTATTCCTGGAATGTAATGGGCGTCAGCGCTTATGACATTAGATGAACACATATAGCTTTTACAGGACATGGAGATGTTCAATTTTTACGAGGAAGAATACGAGGAGTGTTAACGTTTGTTAAGAAACACTATGTTCCTTCTTCAGAGGACACCGAATTGTTGTATATAGACATAAATAATTTTTACGGTTGGGCTCTTAGCCAATCTTTGCCGTATGCTGATTTTGTTTGGGTGTATGATGGTTTGGATGATGTATTGAATGAGTGTATGAATGAGTGTATGAATGTTGCGGATATTGAAACCCTTCCATATGGATATACTATGGAAGTTGATATTGATATCCCTGAAAATTTCCATGATTTTTTAAATGACTTTCCGATTGGACCGGAAAAGATGTGCCCACCAAATTCAAAAGTTGAGAAGCTAATGCTCACGCATTATCCAAAGAAGAATCATGTTCTTCATTGGAGGCTTCTCAGGCTTTATCTTTCGCTTAGGGTAGATGTATAAAATTTACACATAAACCTATTTTTAAAAATTATATAGATAAAAATACTGACTTGCGAAAAAATGCAGTCAGCGAGATATATTAAGATTTATTTAAATTATATAATAACAGCTTGTACGGTAAATCCGTTGAAAACCTTAAGAAGGGAATGAATTTGCGACCATGTAATTCATTTGTAAACTTAATTACATATTCGTCAAAACCGGCATTCAGAAAAACCATCAAAGTTGATGAGAATCTGTTTGCCGCCCAGGCCTAGTTACATCGGACAATCAGTACTAGATCTATCCAAACTACGGATATATCAGTTGCATTATATAGAGCTGCAAAAAGTACTATTTATAATTGTGATATAAATTTAATTGCTGGTGATACGGACAGCTTCTTTTAGGAGATAAAAAATTTAAAATTAGATATTTTATTAAAAGCGATGATTTCGGATAATCTTTTAGATACATCTAATTATGACCCCTCTCATCCTTTATATTCAAGACGACTAGCATTCGTTATAGGAAAGTTTAAGGATTAGAGTAAGGAGGAAGGGTATAGTGAGTGGGTTTTCTTACGCCCTAAATGTTATAGTTTATTGGGAAATAAGTCGACTATAAGGGCTATGGGCGTAAAATTAGCGGGTACAAATATAAATCATCAATCATATTTAGATTGTTACAATAATAACAAGATTATATATGTACCTCCGACTAGAATAGGGTCCCGGAATCATCAGCTTTTCACTTTTAAAAATAGTAAAATAACTACGATGATAAGTAGGCATGGGTTGATAAAAATGTTATTTTTGCCTATGGACACTAGAAGGCTTGATGCAATTAATAGCGGCCATAGTATTACAAGAACACAGCAATTTCAAGATATATTCAACGAAATGCTGATTTCATTTAATTCTGAATTCCGGTATTATTAATAATAATAATAAATAATAATAATAATATTAACAATAATAATAATAAAAATAATAATAATAACAATTATAATAATAATAACAATTATAATAATAATAATATTAACAATAATAATAATAATATTAACAATAATAATAATAAAAATATAAATAATAATAATAACAATTATAATAAATATTAATAAAAATAATAATAAATAATAATTAAATGAAAATAAAATGATAATTAATTATTTAATTCACTTCATTAAAACAAACAATTTAATTTAATAATAATATTATTTTAAAATAAAAAAAATAATTGACTTGATTAAAACAAATAATTAAAGTATATAAAGTAAAAGTAAATAAATTTAAAAATATATATATTATACTCATCCAATGCCCCTGAAAATTTTTGAATGACCTTGAGAAATTTTAAATGACCATGACCTACTTTTGAATGAACAGAAATATATCAATAATATTAATAATACATGAAAAACTTACTCCATGACAAATTATCAATACATTTATACCATTCAAACCGACAATGTTTTAACTCTGTTCAAACTAGTACTGTTCTGTTTGCAGTTATTTGAATCTCTTTTTCACATACTCCAAATATTGCAACATGCACCGGTTCAATCGTAGCTTTAGCAAACTATGTCTAATCGTAAATTTCCATTTTGAGGTAATTGACTCTGATTTAAATCAAAATCGGGTGCCAAAACAAATGTAAAGAATAGATATTTGTTTTTAAAATCATTAAGAGTTATACCACAATTAAGGTTTTTATTCAAATAACCCATATTTCTCACTATACTCTGCATATATGTAGCACAATAATTATCATTATCGAAATCTTGAGTATATGTTTCTCTATAATCACTATTTTTCGATCAAGTTAACGATGTTACACCAAAATTTTTGAAAATTAAGCTCGACGATTGGTATTATCCATTATATTGATATTCACTTTGAAATGTTACCAATATAAAGTTGGGAATTCTTCTATCTCCAAATATTTGTTCCTTATAGAAAGAAGCTGCACCTTGCGAATTGAACAATTTCCTTTGTTTTCAAAGGATATGTGGTGAACTAATTAACGACCAAAACCCATCCGATGTAAATATCTATCGCAAATTTATATAAAAATCATCAAAATAGTGCAGGCAGTTTTAAAAGTACAGAAGACTATACAGCTGATTGTGAAACATTGGATCTTATGAGCGACGGCCAGAAGGAAGAAAAAGAATTTCCACCCAAATGAAAAAAAATCATCAAATTATCAAGATTATTATGAATCTCTTAAGTGATTTTTCTCGGCTATTAAATGATGAACAATCTAATTCTGAGCATATAAATCGTGATGTTTTTTATAAAAAGAAAAATGTAATTAAGTAGATTAAAAAAATGCTGTTTAAAAAATGTTATGTAAACAATGGTGTTTTAAAAAAAATGTTTAATTCAAATTTTGTAAAGATACTTGTGATATCAAAATTCAAAAGTTTCATTTATTTATGGCTTCTGATTTTTATTCATTTGAAGCATAAAAGTTTGGAAATGATCGATGAAAGTTCCACCATAAACGGAATTCCCACGACCACATAAATGGTGTCAGAAGTGCTCATGAGTGAAATAAATCAACATCGACTTGTCAGTTATGAAGACTCATTGAATTCACTGAATATCTGAACTTACAACTCAAGTTGTGTATTTAATTCAGAACTGTGAAGATAATTTAGCTGACTTGAAAAATATTTGTTATAATGTTCTTCACTTAATGGAAGCACTACCTCGAAGTTCTGATTATCTTGTCACGTCATTGGGAATGTTTCTCAATAAAATATCAAATCTATTCGATTTTGATTCACTGGAACAAATTATTAATGTTAACGTCAGAATATACCGTCGTCACGGGCAAGCAGTTTTACAGTGTGGTACATTTTCATTAAGTTTTCGATTTTCATTCAATTTGAATATTGATTTTCTTAATTCATTTTTGATAATACTAATGGTTTGATTTAGATATAGAATATCATCATATATTTCGTTCCGAGATCTTTTTAAAGTCTCATATGTGAGTTCAAATCGAATTTCTAAATTACTCATTCTTTCAGATAATTTTTGACTGGAGTTTTCAAATGTCTAGGCCTATCTATCATAAACAAAATATCCATCAACACGGCTGTATCAGGACATACACATCTTGTTGAATTTTTACCTTGAACGGTTACAACAATTGAATAAATAACTAACAACTAATATTATTATTAAAATTTCTTTAATCATTTTCAAATCTATATAAATTAATATTTATTATTTGTCCTAAAAAAATTTGTACTTTTAGACTTATAAAAAAAAGTTTACCGGGGGGTATATATTTTTGCCCCTGTGGGCCAGTGGTCTAGCGAGCTTATATCCCACTACTAAGTTACTCTCACTTTCAGAATCCAAAGAACTTTAATTTCTCTCCCTTCTCTGTCCTACCTTTCTATACGTATCTCTCTATTCTCATAATTTTCAAAGTTATCATTTGTCTTAAGCTCACAGTTTGAAATTATTGAATTCAATTTTATTTGGAAGCTTTTTAATTTGAAAATTTTATAATAATGGACAATTTAATAAATTTTTTAAAATAAATGTTATTTTTTTTCGAATTCATTCACAATTTCATTTAATTAATGATATTTAGGTTGGGTTTAAACCAGCTGGAGGAATTCGCACCTCTGACGATGCATTGAATCTCATGAAACTGGTTTATAATGTTCTTGGGGAAAATTATTTAGATAAATCATTGTTTCGAATGGGATGTAGTTCATTAATTACGAGCTTAGAAAAACGTATTCTCACATTGCTTACTGGGAATGATTTCATACACGAAATGGATATGATATTATCATGAGTATTGTATTATCTGATCAGGACTATAATTTGATTCGTAATCTTTTTATTTCAATTTGTACCTATTATTGGAGTTACACAAATGAGTGCAAATAAAATTCAAAATTTTGTCTAAATTTCCGACCTCAAATTCAAATACTAATTCTTTCAAAACTCGAAAAATCAATATTTCCTGGTAAAGCATCTCTTATGGTTCTAAATTGTCTTTTTACATTCCCATTTATGTTATGATGATAAGTACCTTATTTTAATATGATAAGCGTTCAATAATTCCAACCGTAACTGAAATTCACAGTTTTAGCTTCATCTAAGTGTACTGTTATAGGAGCTTTCATTTGTAATGATCATTTGTTCTTATAACTTTAACAGTAGTGTTTTAATCTCGATGTTCAATTGCTAAAATATAATGTTTTATTAAGTGGTCCATAAAAGTCAATGAATATCTCTTTTCCTTCCATGTATTTCGCTTTTGATATTTTACACAGTTTTCTCTTATATTCCTGACATCTTTATATTAAAATTAAAAATTTCTTTTACATATGCATATTTCCCTATATACCAGCATTACACAAATCTAATGCAGATAATTTATTAGAAATCCTTTATGCTTTCTTCTTTTCCTAGGATTCGTTGATTGCTAAAATCTTCGTTTTATTCTTTTTTTGATTTTGTTTTTTCATGAACCGTTTGACAATGATTACATTACTGTATATATCCAATCCACTTTAATAATTTATTCATATGTGGAATAATGCCTAAAGTACTATGTAAAGTGAAAAATTACCATTAATTCTATTCTGGTAGTATAATATTCAATTTCAAGTTGGTTTTTGTCCGTCGATTCATTGACGATCAGTTTTGAATTATCATTTATCAGCTACAGTACGCTTCAGATCGTCTCCACACTACCATCTGTGTAAAAAATCCTTTCCTAAATCCAGAAATTTGAGTGTCTGTTTATTTGTTTATCGTATTCCTACACACTTTTTTCTTATTTATTAAACTGAAATCATTCTAAGCCTATTTTCATTACTGCTTTTTAATTTTTTCAGAACAATTTTCAACCTTTTTTGCTACTTTTCATTATTTGCGAATATGGTAATATTATTAAGACGAAACACTGCTTCTTTCCAGAGAAGATCCCTGAAATTTTGATCATTAATTTTTGGAAAGTAGCTATTAGCAACGGCGATTTCAAAGGTTATAAGGTTAAACTGTATCGTTTATCTTTTGTAGAAAATGATTGTTAAATTTTGATTTTCTCCCTGTTTCACTTTGTAGCATTTATTTTCAAGGTACATTAATCTAAAGACATGGGCGTCTCCAAGTATATCCACCCTCTCTACAATATTTGAAATTGAAATTTACGCGATCCTGGACTATTGTTGATCGCTGCGCAAACCGTAGTTATATTCGATTTTATTACATGTAATTTTTTTTGTTGGTCTAAAATGTAGGGGGACTGCATTAAAGCCAATTTTTTAATTATAACATTTGCTAGTTGTATTTTGGAGGACCTCCAAATTCGGGGTCTCGCGTCAAATGACTCTCCTGACCCTCTCTTCCTGGGCATGGGTGAAGTAACTTACGAATTAATTCCACACGTGCAGTGGAATTCTACCACACTTTCCAATAGTATCTCGAGACAAGGAAACTAAAATTGTAGGTAGTATTTGACACAGCTGCAAAAAGTAATGGCACATGCCTGAATGATGCTCTCGAAACAGTATTGAAGTTTCAGAATAATTTTGTCAATTGTTGGGAATAAACTGACGAGCCCTTAATTTGTTGACCAGCACGATAATGCCTGTGTTTTTGAGCGGAAAACTAAATATTAAACCTAGAAGGAAGAATGGAAAATTTAAAAGGAAAATAAAATAATTACAAAACTAAATTAAGTTTTGATACAAAAAACGCAAAAAATTTAATAAATCAAAAGAATTAAAAAATTATTTTAAAAATATAAATTAAAATTCCTTGTTTTACAAAACTCATCAAAACACACATACGGAAAATTGTGATATATAAGGCAGTGCTGGGCAAACAAATATCAGCACGTTTTCATAAATTTGTTTACATATTATAGCACGTACTCTTGTTTCATCATTCTGGAACGATTTATTTTTCATTTATTCTATGAAACGAGTATTTGATCAATAAAAGTAAATTTATTTATTATTTAATTTCACATTCTTATATTATGCATAGTAGTGTATCGAATTTTATCATGCCGAATTTTTGTTTACTTTATCATTTTATTTAAATACTAATTTACTTCTTTTTGTTTATTTTGTTTTGAGTTTTCATTATAGATTTATATGAATTATTTTACTTATTTCAATCACAAATATCGCAGAGCTGAAACTAAAGGACGAGATCCGAGTTGGACTCGTACGGTGTGACAGTCAATTGTTCACCGAGCAAGAGGCCATCATTTTTCGGAATGTGATGGGCAAGGAGATAGATGTGAAGATTACTACGCCCCAGAGCTCACGCCCGCCTGAAGAAAAACCGAAAAGAAACCGGCAAAAAATAGGCCCGGCAAACGGGAAAGGCAAAGTTAAGGCCGCCCGTATGGTGGAACACATCCTCAAATGCAGTGTTTTAGACTAATTTGTGATTTTTTTAATTTGCATTTGGCAATTAATAATAATGTTAACTTTGTTTTGCTTTCTGTTTTATTTGTGATAAAATTAAGCTGTTTGACAATTGATAGCAGGATAGTTAAACTCAGAGCACGAAGTCTTCTACAACAGCTCATAGACCCAACAGGAATATTATTAAATCGGCAGTTTTTGAAAAGAGGATCACCCTTTGCTAGTATTCACTCACTAGCACACAGTACCAACGTCGTTTTTGACGGGTGGCTAGCGGTTAAACTCTTATGCAGGCGCTGGATGGGGATTAGTTAACCATTAGACCCTTATAAAATATTTTGTTACCCATCAGTACCCAGCACAAGATTGACTTGGCTTACGACATCGCAAAACTGTTTCTGCGAATTGAGATAACGCAAGAGAATCGACAATTTTTAAGATTTTTCTGGTGCAAAGAAAAGAAAATTCAAAAAATTTATTTACAATGAGTTTTTATTAGGTGTAAATGCTTCACCATTTCTTGTTCAGATTGTTATACAAGAAAATTCGAAATGGTTTAATGAGATATACCCAAGGCATGCAAAACTGACTGTGAATCCACTTATATGATTTGTTTAGCTATTAGTAAAATTAAAAGAAAAAATTGAATTTAAACAAGTTTGGTGAAAGTAATAATATGGTTATCGTAAACATACACAAGCACCGCAGATAGATAATAAAAAATAAAAACATCAAATAAAACAAAATAATATTAAATAAAAATAAATAAAACTATTATTAAAATCGAAAAGAAGCAGTTGAATGAAACATAATGATACACAAAACCGCCAAAACCTCTCAAAAGAAGGTTTAGAAAATACATAGGAGAAAGTGGCTACTAAATTTTAATTATCTTAAGGGTCAAAATGAAAAATTACCCAAAAATATTGTTGGGCCAGAACACAAACGGCCTTGTAAATGTTTAAATGAATCGGTAACACACATGCAAATATTACATGCAAATTTAAACTCTAACCTATTAAAACATCAACTAAACCCTATCAAATATGAGGAAAAGATAATAAAATATAAAATAATAAACATAAAAATAAATTAAAATAATAACAAAAAGCAACAAGATCCGCACGATATAAATATAAACATAACACGAAAACCCAATAAATTCGACCGAAATTTGATAATTTAACAAAAAATAAAAATTTCACGAAAATGAAATAAAAATCAAAGAATTTGAATTAGAAATAATTCAATAAAAATTTCAAATAAAAAAATTATCAAATTAAATTAAAAATAATAAAAATTAAGATTAGAATACATTAGAAAAATACCAAGGTCGAATTTTGTTTTACTAAATCAAAAAGAACACTCAAGGTTAAGGACAAAAAATAGGTATATATACCGACTCATTTTTACACAATAAAAATCATTCTTAGTAATCCTCGTTTGAATTTAACAGTTTTAAAAATCTACTTTAGGAGAGTGAGAGTTTTATTTGGAAACTCTCTCCACGTCGCATCCTCGCAACCTCGGTAGAGCTCTGCTTAGATGTCGGTGTGGGGAGAGTAGTGTTTTTGTATGATGGCTATTATTTGGCAAGTAATTTGTTACATTGTTTTTAAATATATTAATAAATATTTATAAAACATAAAATCAGTTTGTTTTCATTAATTATTCGTTTTACTTTCGAATTTTTTTCCGGCCCTCAGCCAAAGACATATCACAAGTTAGTAAAATCCACATATTATCCAGATGTAAGTGCGCGGAATATCGCCGATGATCTGTGCCCGTGAAGACCCGGCGTGCGGAACGCAGGGATTGGAACGTCAATATTATCCCGTATAGAAGAAAGGAGAAATAAGGAAGGGGTCTTTTGGCTACTTCCTCGTTTTCTTTAAATTTGACCTAATTTATGCTACATACGGCTTAAAATTATTACACCGAGTAGTCCAGTGGGCACTCATTAAATGTAATATGAACATAATGCGCCTATGGTCAATTAAGGGAAGGTGACGGGGAAAAATGTAAATTGAAATCGTTGTTAAGAATGAAAAATTTGATTAAAAGGTAATATTAACGATAATATGCCACCAATTTTCTAGTATTAATATGGATAACCGTTGAGTAATCTCCAAACACGCGTTACAACTGATAAGTAAATTTAAACCAATTTAATCATAAAAATTATTCCCATAAAACCCAAAGATTACCCATAGCAAAACTAATAGCGCGAGCTTCGTACCCTTTAAAAACAAAATCATTCAAAGCCAGTTAAATGAGGGACGAGATATCCCAATGACCATAAACAAGCATTTTTGCCAACATTAATGTAGAAAACCACTCAGCATAGTCAAAATAACTCTTCTTTAATTAATTCCATCCAACAGGTTGAAAATTAGCCACGAGTATCCTACATATGATCCTTTACTAAAATAACGCGATAAACAGGGACGCGAGTCGTAGCGTGCGTCATTTCACCCTCAAAAGAGAAAACTCATTTTATTTTTGCTTACATCATATAACGACCCGGTACTCACAGGAAATATCGATCCTGATAACACAGATAGAAGGCATAAAATCACAATTGTAAAAATTTATTTCCATACAAGAGATAAGAGGCATTTTCCATATTCCCCTGAGGCAAATCAGTTTTGCGAATCCATCTCGTGTGATAGTGAAACCCAATGTCGCGCCTAAAAGAAGTAGAGAAAAATTGACCACATATGCCAGCATTTGAATTATCACCTTACCACACAGAATTAAGGCACTCCCGGAAAACTTTTAGTAGACCATCAACCGACGACCAGAGCTCAGGAAAGTTAACTTCAATCCACAAACATCTGCATAAAGCGAATCTAAACATAGTCGAATATTATAACTATCAATGAACACCGAATACTTACTCGACTGATCCATAAATCCAATAAACCCACCAAATCCAATGAATTAGATATCGAGCTAATATTAAAATAGAAATAAATGAGAAAAATTTTAATTTGCTAACCTGCTGAATAAAACCGCCTACCCAATCGATGATTTCGCATAACCACTGTTGACGCAACCATTAATCGACAAAATGGTCCCTTGCATGCACGAACAAAATCGATTCCATATAGAAACACAACGAGAGTGTACCTGTTCCACACCAATCTATCGATCAGATATTTCAACCATTAAACGAGAATAGCGGGGTAGAAAATGCGATAGAGTGTGATTTTCCACCGCACACTTTCACCCTATAAATAAGTCCAAATATCAAAACGTTTCTGAAAATTCTGCCAATGCCTCATAGATTCAATACCGACGACGAGATGCCGACAAACCAGTTCCTCACCAATGTCGAACCTAAAGAACTAAATTCATGCAAAACAGGTAATATCAAATTCTTAACTAATCTTCCTCTGGGATAACAATAACTTTTATATAACACTGTGTAATTAATAATATACCTTCTAATCACAATCTTAAATGTTTTCTAATTAAATAAAATTTTGAATTACCTCCTTTTTGATTTGTAGTTAAAGAGGTTATACAAAAAAGTGATAATTTAACCATACATTATTTTTCTTTTTATATGAAAGTGATTTTTTTGAATTTTGGTTAGACAATTTATATAAACACTAAATTTTTGATTTTTGGTAAACAAGATACAGAAATTCAACTGATAACATAACCATATTTTATTGATATTTCTTATGGATTTTTACTAAACAATTTATATGAGATTTAACTTTAATAATGAATTTTAGAATTTTTGTTAAACAAGATATATAAATTTAATTGATAATTTAACCATATTTTAGTTTGATTTATATGGAATTGACATTTCTTATGAATTTTTGTCAAACAATTTATATAAAATCTAGTTTTTAAATCATGAATTTTGCGATTTACATGAAATTGATATTTTTTAAGATTTTTAGTCAAATAATCTACATAGAATCGATTTTATAATCATGAATTTTTGTGATTTTGGTCAAATAATTAATATGAAATTATTAGTTTGATCGTAGAATTTTTATGAATTTTGGCTAAACGATTTATATGAAAATTGATATTTTAATTATATATTTTTATGACTTCAAATTAAACTATCTGTAGGAAATTGATTTTCAACCCTAATATTTTAATGAATTTAGTTAAGGCATTTCTATGTAATTGATATCTTAATCATGGTTTCAAAAAAATGTTATTTTTTAGATATTGCAACTATAATTCGTCAAATGATTTTTAGTCGAATGATTTTTTTTCTTTTGATTGTTAACCATAATTTATAGGGTTGAGGGTTAACACATCATTTATCCCCATAGTCTTTAAGAGAACTGACCTTCAGTTATAGTTTTCCCAAATAGTTTAGAATGGATTTGTTTTGCCATGAAAGCTGTTAGGTTAAAGATAAATGTACAGTGATATTAACGGCTCTTCCTTATTCAGAGAGATCCAGTTCGATGACCTATACCCCAACCCACGTTGCTGATCGATGGAGGTGGGCATGGGAACAATTCCGGCAGGAGAGATGCCCCGAGTTTCCCCAACCGGAGCCTCAACAATTCGACGGACGGTCAATGGAAAGCGACCACAACTCCTGGTTGGCTGACCGAAAATGGGAAGAGTGGAGCCCGGCCTGGGAGATCCATGAGCAGGCCCGTCATCTCCTCAGACGACTCGAAAACCACCAGCGACAGGTGGACCTACAAGTGGTTAGGGCTCGCCTATACTTGGCGAACGTTGAAGAAGATCTCTTAGCTGGTCGGATCGCCAGCAGCTACCACCACCCACCTCAATACAAGGCTCCACTCAGCAACCAGCCGAAAATCTCTCGGGCCGTAACACCAAGCGACCCGTGATGATCATCTCCAATTGCTCTCCGGAGGAATGGGTGGAGAGGGGGTTCAAGGACTCCTGAACCATCATCCGATAGAGACGTCCACAATGTAGTTAGAATTTTGATTAATAAATAGTTTAGTCCCTTATACGAATGTTCTTGATTGTCTGGTTAATAGAAATTTTCTCATGTTTGAAAAATGTATATTAAACAATTCCGAGCCAATATTGATTAATTCAACTATTTTTTGTTGTTTTAGTAATGGATCCCCTACAACTACTACGAATAGAACTGGCCCGTGCCCAGCGAACTAACCAGTCCTTACACGAACAGATCCTTCAATTAACCCGAGAAATCCACCAAACCAAAACCACCTGGGTAGACCCGACAAAAATCAAGTCACTACGCCAGCGGCTCACTGCTGCCCAAAAGGAATGGGCCGACAAATGAATCAAAACCTTCGAATACAAATAAGGGGGTTGGAGGTTGCCTTGTCCGCCAGCCAGGAAGGGGCGGCAGTGACATACCCTCTTGTCTTCGCACCATCTCAGTTGGCCTACCGGGAATCAGTGACCCATCCAACACTAGCCGTAACCCCAACCACAACAATATCCACTAGCTATAGGCCGGGGCGAAAAGAACGAGCCAGACGCAGAGCCGCTCGGTTATCAAATACAACTCAATTAACTTAAGTGTGACCTGAATGATTCATTTTTTATGCCTGTGTATAAATTATAATTTCCTGTTGTTTTATTCAAAGTGATGAGTTAAAACTTGATAAACCTCGAAAACCTCACCGTCCACACACAAATGCCCTTACTCTTACGAGTAGTAGTCTCCTTATCTCCCAGTACGACACTATCAGATTCTCTCCTAATGATTTCTGATCTTAATAACCATCACAAGCAAGGGACTTTCAAAGCGAGCATAGGTCTTCCATCGACAGCTCGTTGGACCCAGGGATTGTCCGAGCAATTACAGCATTAGCAGTAACGCTCACTTTTTGCGGACAATCCACCATTTCCAACGTTGCGTAGCAACGGGTGCCGAGTGGTAACTAGAAAATAATTATATGGCGTAAGCACAAGGATGTTTAAAACAAATAGCAAAACCCAGTAACCCACCAATATTAACAATATAATACTCAGAAAATTATAAAAAGTATATCAAATATTTTTAAAAAATGAGGTAAAAAATATCAACGTTTTAAAAATTATACACAAAACAACTATATATACCAGGGATTCCCAACTTTGAGAACTACCGGTACGCTAATTACTTTACTAAGTTTAACAAAAATCTATTAAAAATCTGTTTTGCGAAAATAACATGCTTTAAATAACAAAGTATAATAATAAAATATTTTTCCGAATTATAAAAATGGCTGACGAAAACATACACACCAGAATAAAAGAATTCAAAGAGTAACACTCAGCGAGAATGAAAATGTAAATTTAAAGAAAATAATATTAAAAAATAGATAAATAGAAATAAATAAAAATATTAAAATAAATAAAAGCTATTAGAAAACCTGAAAAATGGCCGAATAAGGTTTAAAATTCGCTGATTGGTCGCACCCAAGCACTAAATTAGTATAAAAAAGTAGTGACATATAAGGACTATGCCCCATGGATATTTGGCTTGGAAAAAAAACCGAGACCTCCCCTAAAATTTTTTTTCAGGGGGAGGGGGGTTTAAATTTTTTTTTAATTATTTGTTTTAATGAATGAAAATGTTTTTTATATTATTTGTTTAAATGTTCAAACTTAAATTTTAAAATATTTTTTCATTCATGAAAAAAAGGTCTAAATATTTTTTCTCGATTAAAAAGCCTAAAAAATAAAAAATTGGCCTAAATCGCCTATGATTGGTCGTAGTGAGGAGTATTTTCGAATAAAAATATCGAATAAAACGCCTAAATATTTTTTTCATACTTAAAAACCCATAAAAATAAAATTGGATTAATTCGCCTGTCAACTAAAAATCATGAATTTTTTTTTATTTTTATTTACTTTAATTGTTAATTCAATAATATTATTTATTTATTTTTAAATTATATTATTATTAAATTGTTTGTTTTAATGAAGTGAATTAAATAATTATTTTTTATTTTCATTTAATCATTTATTTAATATTATTATTTTTATTAATTTAATTATTTATTTTATATTATTATTATTTTATTTTATTATTATTTTTTAAAAAATTTAATTCCAAGTCTAAGTATAATTTTTCAATGTAAAAAAGATAAATCATCGATAAATTTTGAATTGTAAAAATAATAAACTTTCAATCCATACAAATATTTTTATTGACAATAAAGATTAAATAAAAAAGATTAATTTTTATTTTAACTCAAAAATATCCGAGTAATATGCTTTATGCATTTCGGCCAACAATATATGGATTGATTGGTCACATTTGAAATCGTGGCAACATGGACATACATTTGAACATGTTACTCTGATACTATCTTTACAAACAATGCAATAAATTAATATGAAATTTTCAAAATAATAATAATAATAATAATAATATTAATAATAATAATAAATTCATCAACAACCAAAGAAAAAGTTAACTTACTTGGTATCAACTTCTGAATACTGATAACCCATACACATTGAACAATCAATTGATTAATAACTGAACAACAATCACTAGGTATTGTATACAAATGACTGAGTACTGTACAACTCACTATATACATACTAGGCATTGAATAATTGAGTATGTTATTCATTAAAATTCCCTATTTAACTAATATTTACCCTTTGAACATCGATATTCAACCAACTTAACCCAATTAAAAATGAAATTTTCTCTCATTCATTCCCCCTTAAAATACTCGATTATTCACTATACACACAAACTCACAATATGTTATCAATAACTAGTTACTGAACAAATCAATATAAAAAAAAATTGTTTTCTGACCAAGAAATCTTTAAATAAAAGCACATAAAAATTTGAACAATCAAAAGAAGTACAATTTCAATTCCAAATTTTATTAACTTCTTTACTATTTTATCGATCCTTGATGTCTCCAAATTGTTTGGTTGCTATCCAGAAACTATTAATCAAACTTATTGAAGCCTAATCAATTGTTGTATTTTCTCTGAATAAAAATTTATTCCTTTGTTTACAGTCTTGTATGTGATTTATTGAAATTATTTTGTAAAACTTAATAGTTTTGTTTAAAAACTTTGATATTTTTCTATTATTTTTGTAATATTTTTAATTACATCCAACAATGAACATTTACTAAAAGTTATTTTCAAATATGAATGTCAATCTTTTCATTTAATTTTCACATACCCCTAAATAAACTAATTGCTAACAGCTCAAAAGAAAAATGACATAAATTTGTTTTTACACATTTTCTATTCTTTTCACTCCAACTCTTGTTGTTTACTGACTGATAAACTAATTAGTAAGTATAAGTGTTTGTAATTGATAGTAAAAAGAAACTTGATTAGAAAAATATTTTTAAATTCACAAAACATATATTACTTTCACAGTACTTGAAATAAATTTTCATATATTTATTGAAAATTATTGAAAATTTTTAAGTTTCTAAACATCATTAAAATAAAGTTAATAGATAAAATAATTATCATCTACCACATTACTAGAAATTAAATGATTATCGACCAACAACTAAATAAGTTGAATTTCTAACAAAGATTAAAAAACTACATGGAACAGGTACTTGTGTACTGATATATACCGATAAAATCTACTAAAAAGGCAAATATGTATGTTTAATTGTTGTAAAATATTTGTTTTTGTAAAAATAATACTTATCATTAAATTATGATTAGCATGTGAATAGAATTTGATAAAAGTTGTGAGAAATATTTTACGATATTAAATAAAACTGAATAATTTGTAAATAATGTTATTGCTTTGAAGAAATTTTAAAATAAGACAAATTGACAAGAAAATAGTAGTTATTGATTGTTATTATTGTTAGTACTTTGAATACAACCTTTAAAAAAAAATTTCAAATTTCAAATTGTAAAGAAAATAGTAATTATCAATTAAAAATGAATTAACTAAGTTGTAAAATAATTGAAAAATTTGTTAGATCTTTTTTTAAATTTTTATAAGATTGTAAGGTAATTGTTCTACGTTCTTGTTGAATGAAAATTAATATATGTTATCAACTGATCATAGTATTTAATTGTACAATTTCTCTTCATTCATGGAAATAATCATAAGTATTTAAATTATTCAGTAAATTGTCAATAACAACATAAGTAATCGGTAACATAATTTTTTTTAAATACTAGTCAATTTTAGTTTTTAATTAAATTAAATTACAAATATAATAAAATCAAATAAATACTTGAATACAAATAAATACACGAATCAAACATTTTCTTAGAACATTCATATTTTTTATTCAGATTCCAATAATTTCATTAAAATTAACCAAAATCTTATTGATAACCATTAAACCAATAAAAATGTATCGATTTCACAAAGTATCCATCCTTTAACATCGATATTCAACCGAATAAATATCCCTAAAAAAACATAAATTCCCTTCTTAACCTATCGTTTCCCCCAAAAATATTATAAAATTTACTCTAAACCAATCATTTCTCTTTAAATGAAAATAACCCAAGCTATATTTTTGATAAAAATCACCGACTTATTTTGAACCGAATAAATTTCTTGAAATTCTCTTAATATAAAATTCCTCTCTTGACCAATCATTTCCCCTTAAAATATAATAAAATTTAATCCCAACCAATCATTTCTCTTTAAATGACAATAACCCAAGCTATATTTTTGATAAAAATCACCGACTTATTTTGATATTGAACCGAATAAATTTCTTGAAATTCTCTTAATATAAAATTCCTCTCTTGACCAATCATTTCCCCCTAAAATATAATAAAATTTACTTTTAACCAATCATTTCTCTTTAAATGACAATATTTCCACTCTCAGCTATATTCATTATTTTCATAAAAATCACCGACTTATTTTGATATTCAACAGAATAAATTTTTTGAAATTCTCTTAAACAATCATAAATTCATCACTTGACCAATCATTTCCTCCTAAAATAACAAACTTCAACTGACTCAAATCCTTAAAAATATCAACAAACCTGTTCTTAACCGATCCTTTCCCCTAAAAGATCATAAATTCTCTTCTTAATCAATCATTTCCTCGCTAAAACATCATAAATATCCCCATCCACCAATTATTTCTCATCAAATGATATTATTTCTACCATCTTTTCACTCACATCGATATTCATCCAAATATAACCCCCTAAAAATATCATAAACACCCTCTTAACCAATCATTTCTCTTTAAATGGCAATATTTCTTACATTTTAATTCAGTATTTTTCATAAAAATCCTCATTTAGATAATATCTACCCATAAAATAACAATATTCAACCGGCTTAAACCCCTTAAATATATCAACAAATTTTTTCTTAACCAATCATTTCTCTCTAAAATAAATTTCATCTCTTAACCAATCATTTCCCTTCAAAACACTTTTTCCCCACACTATACCAAGTATATTCATTATTTTCATAAAACCATATCAAGTAAAATTCCTTTGGAAATCTATATTCAACCGAATAAATCCCTTAAAATACCATTAAAAAACCCTACATTTTGATCATATCAACCATATGTAAGCTATGCATTCAACCAATCAAATTCCTTTAAAATTATCATAAAAATCTGAATTTTACCAATAAAAATAAATTTTCTTTAAAGTATTACAAAATTGTTATCGATACCCAACATTTTCCATCGAAAATCACAACAATTTGATTCTGGCAACAAATTCGATCAAATAAAATATTCGTCAAAAATGACTAAAATTGAATAAAATCTACGTGTTCCTAAAAAATCATTAAATTTCACAATATTATTGTAAAATCATGAAACAGAGATCATATTTTTTCATTAATTGTTTACTCAAATAATTAAAATAAATTGGAAAACCAATAAAATAATAATACTTTTGTGATTGTAAAATAAAAGTAAATAATTGACACCCTTATCTCAAAATATTTTATTCTTTCTAAGTTTCACTGAAATATTTTTAAAAATCAACTGAAATCGATAAAAGTTTAATAAAACCGTGTATAATTAATAATAAATT
This sequence comes from Schmidtea mediterranea, assembly GCA_022537955.1. Taxonomy (NCBI): domain Eukaryota; kingdom Metazoa; phylum Platyhelminthes; order Tricladida; family Dugesiidae; genus Schmidtea; species Schmidtea mediterranea. Next base: position 180,639,853 of record CM039679.1, on the reverse strand, counting down.
TTAATTAATTCTTGTCTCTGTCTTCAAATATTCCAAAAGATGATTGTAATTTACTGTAAAATACATTAATCAATACCCAATAAACTTCTGAAAAGCTTTAGATGCTTTCAACGAATAAATACAATACAATTTCAACTTTTCTTTTAAAATAGATCATAAATTTATAATTAAAATATCATTTACTATTCAAAATATATCAGTCAAATTGGAATCTAATTGGTAAATAATTATCTTAAATAGATGTTTCATAAACATTTTGTTCCAAAAATAAACTTTTATTTAAAATAATCCTAAAATCAAGTTAAATCTATTAAATTATCAAGAAATTAAGTGTTTCTAAATTTATAGATTTACCCTAATTTCTTCAATAATTTCTACAAGAACATAATAATTACCAGATTTTTTCAATTATTTTACAACTTAGTTCGCTGTATCACCCAGTTGCTCAAGTTGAAGCCGCCAAATCCAAAGTCTATAAAAACCGAAAATTCCCAGTGGACATAGATGGAGATAATCGGGACCTCTTTGTAGATTTATGTGAACTTTTAGACGATTAGAAGATTTCAACATTATGCTGTTTTTATTAAATTTAAAATTTTCGTCTCTTGTATATATTGTTATTTTCTTTTTCAAATAAATGTTTTAAAAACTTTTAATAATTATTGCCGAACGTAGTATAGTGATAGAAAGAACCTAATACTCTAAATTGTGCTATTGAAAGAGTTTAATTAACCGAGGGCAACATAATAGGAAAAATACTAGGCTTCACTAAAGTAATTTAAGGGACTCATGGGAGGTTCGTGGAAAATAGAAGGGTAAATTTTGGTGAAAGGCAAGAAATAAACCCCAATTAATTTATATTTGTTACCAAATTAAATAATAAAATTTTATAATTTTAAAAACAGCTGATTTAACAGCGAGTTAAATAATTTAGAGAAATTTTTGAATTATTGCATGTTAAATAAGGTACGAAATTCACGAATTAAAACAAATTTCAAGGCCATCAATACTATCTTATTTTTTCGTGATAATTCCGATAAAATTAGCTTAAATTTTGATAATTAGGAAGGGTAGCGGTTAAAAAAAAATAAATAAGATTGTCTCTTCAGAGAATTAATAAAATATAGAATTTAAAAGAATTAATTAAGGTTTGAATTCAATCTATTTTGAAAGGTTGTTAAAGTTAATTCAGTAACCGAATTTTAATCCCCACTCACCAAAATGTAGCTTGTGTCAGTATTAAGAGGTCAACCTGAAAGTCGATGGGGTAGCGAGGTCACGGAAATATACATAAGACAGATAATAAATGATGGGAAAAGCCAAATAGCAATATCGAGGAAGTCAGAGAAATTAGTAGACGCAAGTCCTTCTAACGGCAGTCAGGAACCCGAAAGCGAAAATATCACGAAGAGTAGTCTTAGAAATGGGGCTCATCTGCTCGTGGATTTTTGGCTAGTATATACAGTACCAACACTAGCTTGCTCATAGGTATGTAGTATTGAGATCAAAATTGTGGGGCGTCTTTGTGAGACAGCATAGACCCTAGGAAAAGAATGTTTTGACGGAGATAAATAAGTTAAGTAAACTTCGCACAGATTTTAAACCAATTAATCACACCCAGTCTACTAACACAACAATAGCCATACATTTTAATATTTTACATTTTTTTTACCAATTTTGTCTGAGTTCTACTAAAAATTGTGTTTTCTTAAATCTTTAGAATTTCTTAAATCTTTTGAATTACTTAAATCTTTTGAATTCTTAAATTTTTAATTTTAAAAATCATGGTAATTCGAAAAAAATATTTTTGTAATTCTTGAAACAAAAATATTTCAAAAGCTCACAAAGCAAAACATGAAAGAACTAAAATTCAGCAAAAAAGTCTCACACTTCACGCCTCCACACCTTAACACTTTTGGGGAGATTTACAAACTGTAAGTTCTAAACTTCCAGAATTTCCATGGGAAAAATATCCGGGAGAACATCATCTTCCAAAATATAATTATTTGGGTTGACGGGGGCTCAAGTGTGTTTTAAAAAAACATGCTAGTGTTTGCTAAATTCATTATAAAATAATTAGACTAAAAATGGATCTAAAATTTTGTAATACACCTAATTCTGTTTTTACACGAATTATTTTTACACGAATTTGAAATAACACGAGTAAATACGAAAAAATATTTCTATTTTTACACGACATAATTTGAAATAACACGAATACAAAAAAAACAAAATTACTTTTTTTACATGAATTATTGGATTTAACACGTTTTATTTCAATGAATTTTTTTAAAGTAAAAAGAGAGCAACTCACCACGATGACAGTCAACTCACCACGCTAAAATAGCTTGAACTTTAATTTTAATTTTTGTACTTGGCCAGTATCTTTTTTTACACGATTTTTTTTACACGAATTTCTCGGGAACCATTCTATCGTGTAAAAACAGAATTAGGTGTAAATGTATTATTGAAAAATCAATTGAATCTTTTAAATTATTAAAGGAAAAGGAATGGTATATGTAAAGAATGTGAAAGTATATATGATAAGATAAAAGAATAAAAATATAAAGAGAAACGTTTATTAGGAATAAGAAATTTGAAAACTACTTTACAAATAAAAGTATGTACAAAGTGTAATATTGAAAAATCTATAGGTGAATTTAGGAATATATTAAAAAGAGATTATTATGTTTATAATTCAAAGTGTAAAAAGTGTGAAAAAGAGCATCAACAAAACAATAAAGAAAATATTAATGAGTGCGCTAAAAAACGATATAATGAAAATCCCAAAGTTTAATTAACTCATCATTTATATGGGGGTATTAGAAGAGCATTAAAAGAAGTCAAAGAAAGTCAAACATTGTTGAAATATTTAGGATGCTCAATAAATGATTTATATCAATGGATAGAATTTCAATTTTATGATGGAATGACTTGGAAAAATCAAGGTTCTTATTGGCATATAGATCACACATTACCAGTTTCTAGTTTTAAGTTTGAAGATGAAGAACAAATAAAAAGATGTTTTAATTGGATAAATTTAAGACTCTTAAGAGCAAAGAAGAATTTATCAAAACACAGTAAAATAATTTTAAAAGAATATTTATTACAAGAAATTAATTCTCATGATTTTATGAATTTAGTAAATGCAATACTTTCAAATTGCGAGAAAGTCCTAAAGTCTTTTTCTATTAACTAATGAAGGAACTCGTGTAATGGTCGATCCCAATGGTAAAAACAAAAAAAAATAAAACAATGAACAATCCGCAGCACGTTTCCTAAGTTCGTTATGATTAGAATATAGAGATTGTTAAGAGACTAAACGTTTGTGGGGATGAAAAGCCTAATCAGCTTTGATGATTTCTTAAAATACAGTCCTGCTTTCTTGGAAACTTGGGAGATGTTTCGCCAGTATATTCGTTTAGATGAAAATGATAATCAAAACCAGGAATAGAACCAATAAATAAGGATAATGAAGCAGGTTTTAAACATGACATAGCGTACCGTCAAGATATTAGTTCTTGTCAAAAACAAATATTGATTTGATTCAAGATTTAAATGATATTCAAAATCCAACATTTTGAAAGATTTTCAAGAGCAATAGGAAAAATAACAATGGAAACAAAGATCGCTTTGGGAGGAGCGCAAGATAAAGAAAATGAGTTACATCACCGAGGGGATCTTGCAACAGAGTTGCATAAAGAATATAGAGAACCAAAAACATATTTAACAATAAAAGTTATCAATAAAAATGATATTTGGTCAGCAGATTTAATTGAAACCGTAAATCCTAAAAATAACAAAAATTATAGATATATTCTAACAATTATTGATTTGTATACTCGATATGATTGGGTTCTACCATTAAAAAATAAAAAAGTAAATTCAATTAAAGAAGGATTCGAGTTTTTATTTGAAGAGACCCCAGATAGGATTCCTAAAAAATTATATGTTAATAATGATAGAGTTTTATAATAAAATATTTGAAGAATTTAGACAAGAAAATAATATTGAAATTTATTCAACTTTTTATTCATCTGATGATAGATCAAATTATAGTTCACATAATCCTATAATTGAAAGATTTAATAGAACGTTAAAAAATTGGATGTATAAAAAATTTACAGAACAAGGAAATTGAATTTGGATATATGTATTATCAGAATTAATTAATAAATATAATAATTAAAACATATGTGAATATAACACAAAATGTTAAATTTATTTCATCAAATGATTATATAAAAAAATAAAAACATATATTATAAAACCAGCAGCATATGAAGATTTTGAAAAAAAAGACATTCCACCTGAAGATGTTAAAGTTTAAAAAGTTAAACCAATTAAGGAATGAATTAAAAAAATACAAGGTGAAGGTTTGATAAATGAATTTTATTTTCTATCTGATAATCCATGTGAATTATTTTATGAATTAAGAAAATATTTAGCCTCGAGGAAAGCTGGGAATAATAATTGTGAAAATCATATAAACGAAATTTTGTTAAGATTATTAACCAAGAAGTTAATTGATAAAAACAATATCTTAAATTTTTGCATAATAAATAGAATATCGATTTTCAATTTGGATAAAAATAGTAAATTTAGTCATAAAAAAGAAAGATTACCAGCAACATAATCTGCAGAATCATTAAATCAACCTGGAAATTTATTGTTTCAAATTCAACAATCATCAAATCCACTTGATATTTGTAATTCATGGTTATATTACAAAAAATTGAAATTACTGTTGTTGATACTGCAGATGATGTAACTCTTGAACATAATTGATTTTTAAATTTATTTAATCAAAGTTCAATAACTTTAGGATCAATAGAAATTGAAAATATAAGATATCCTGGTGAAACAAGTTCATTATTACAATTTGTTATGACTGATGCTAATTTTAAAAACCAACAAGGTCAATCAAGTGGATGGATTCCTAATACTGGAGAGGATGATGAAAAAAATAAAGGATACAAGACTAGGAAAAGTTTGTATGAAACTAAAACATTTGAAGGAAAGTGTCCTTTAAAAACTATATTTGGATTCTTTCAACAATATAATAGAATAATTTATTTAATACCATTTGAATTGAAAATGGAAAAGAATGATGGTTATAAAAAATGTTTTAATAGAAAAGTTCTAAAACCAGAATATAAACTAAAAATAAAATTTGAGAAAATAATGTTGATGGTTCTATCAATAACTTGTAATCCACATTTGAAAACTAAAATTCTTGAAAGATTAAACATGATTTCAAAACCAATCAATGTGAATTTTCTTCAAAGAATACCAGCATGTATAGATATTCTAGAGGGAAGTACATTTTCATGGAAACCAACAATGTTAAATGCAAGACCTCGATTTATTCTAATTGGAATTAAAGATTCAACAATTAATTTACAACCAACAATTCAAAATTTTATCAATCAACAGCTAATGATAAACAAGTAAAAAATTTTAAGTGTTCAATTAAATACAAGTTATTATCCTGCAAAACCAACAGTGTTTAACAAAGCAAAAAATTATCAGTTGATGTAAATATAAAATAATATAAATATAAAATAATATAAATTATCATGTTTAAAATAGTTATGAATAAAATTTTTAATTTATGGAGCGTCAGCGACTGCATTCGGAACGAGAGACATCAAAAGAAAAAATCAAAGAAACATCAAAAGGGGATTTATATGATTCTGATTCAGTATATACGCCAGAAGAATTGGTGGAATTTATGAAACCAAAAACAATAACTTTGATTCCTGGAACCCCAGAGTTTGATGAAATAATAAATTGATGTAAAAAAGCTTTTAAAGAATTATGAAGTGATGAAAAAGAAGGTTCAGGTTTTGTAGTTGTTCATCCGAAGACAGTCGCTGACGCTCCAAAGGTAATCAAGCCTTAGACTTTAATTCTTCAACCTAAATTTTTTTAATATAAAATGGAGGCTAAATTACAAAAATGATCAACGTGTTTTCCACAAAATATTCAACAGATTTAAGTTTTGATTCCAAAGAATCCGAATTTTCAGCAAATTTTCCAATTCCTTTAGAATTAAATCAAGATTATAATTATGAAATTGGTTTAGCATGGTTGACAACATTTAATACAATTTTTTAAGATTACAAAAGATAATAATGCATTTGGTATTAAAAAACCTGATTCTCTAGGTGTTGCTAGCGGATATATTTTGATAACAATTAAAATATAATTATGAATTAGTGCATAAGAATTCATATGGTGCATATGAATTAGATGTTTTATTTAAACTAATAATTAAATTAATAAAAGAGATTTATTGAAGAAAATATTGTTATTTTTTCATATAATATTTCAAGAAAAATATGGTGATTAAAAAAAGGATATAGTGCTTTATTTCCAGAGAATAATAAATTTGGTAAATTTTTAGGATTCACTGATAAAATTTATGAAAATAATGCAAGTGATGAAACAAAATTATCATTAATGAAAAGATTGTAAATATTTCAAACATAACTTCTATAAGATTAATATGTGATTTGGTACAACGAATAAACAAATTAGTGAATTAATTAATGGTATCACTAGAATAAACTTTAAAATGAATGAAATGAATAAACAATTATAGAAGTTGAAAATTGAAGTTGAAAGGAAACAAAACCAATCAAATGATGAAATCTCTTCGACTAAAAAAACTTTGAGTGCAATTGATGACAGAATGAAATCAAATACAATTGATGATTTCGAAACATTCAAAAAGGATGTTAAAAAATATACAAACATCAAACCTCAATAATATAAAATTGTTGGGGTTAGGTGATTTTCAAAAAAAATTATAAGAAATAAAAATTTGGGAAAATAAAATAATTAATTTAAAAAAATAAAAAAATAAAAATTAATATTTTCAGGGGGAAATGGGTATATGTCGATGCTAATTGATGAGACAAGTACGAAAATAATAATATAAAATTAATTTGGAACCCCTTGAAAAAGTTATTAAGAAAATACAAATTAATTAATTAATTAAAATGACGAAAACAAATAAATTAAATTAGTGATAAATTCTCTTATTTGGATAAATTTAATTACAAAGGCAAACTAATTATTCCCTAATGTTATTTATTTCGCAGTCTTCTCCAGGGGAACGGCCGAAGCAGCCAAAAGATAAAAGTAAATTGTTTAACTAGTTCCCCGGGAGTCCAATGTAAATTGCCGTCAATCGGAATTGTTGTTTGAGGAGAGATTCTCTATATAAGGGAGTCTCAAATCAACAACAGGGACACAATTAGTTAGAAAAATTGCTAGTAGAAGAAAAGTTGAAAAAGATTGGTGAGATCGGAAAAGAAAACTAATCAGACTTGTCAAGGATATTTTAGTAGTTAATTGAAAAGGCGGCTTCCCATGTATATTCCTGCTAATATTGTAAAAGTAACATTTGAATTGTTGTGAAATTGTTGGTATCGAATAAAAGTTTTCCTGTGTTGAATTATTCCAGTATCATTTAAAGTGCACGTGGAGTCAGAGCAAACAGTTCTACCGAACCAAATAAAATTATAACTCAATAAAATATAATAACAAAGCATTTTATTATTATGATATTGAAGAACAATCATCCATAATTTATTTTATAATAAAAAATAATCCAACTAAACATTTTGGTGATAAGGATCATACTTTTAATTTATTCCTCCACCATGATGATTTCTTTGTTATGTTTGTTTATAACGGTCAAAATATTGAAATTAATAAAATTAAAATAATGGGTTCAAAAGGAACATTTATTAGAGCTATAATTGGAAACAAACGAAAAACTTAACATCTTAGAAAAAATTTATTTTTAGTCTCTGAACCAATGTCTCAATTAACTATTGGCGGGAGAGGAATAATTCTAGATCTTTTAATAAATCAAAGTTATAGGGAATTTGAAAAAACAGAATTTATATACAGGAAATTAGCAAGTATGAATAATATAAAATTAGATGATTTATTTTCAATCACAGGAATAACTCCAATACTTTCTGGTAAGAAATTCAAATATTTAGAAGATTTTATATATAAATATATAAAAACCACCAAAGTAGACAATCAAAAATGGAAGAAAGAGAGATTAATGAAGAAATAATTTATCCTGAAATTAAATCTTGAATTAAATCTTGGAATAAATAAATTATATTTATATCAAGTTAAAGCTTTGAAAGATGGAATATTATCAATAAAACAAATAGAGGAAAGTAATAAAATAATAGAGGAAATAAATGAAAATATTAATAAAATTAAATATTCAAAAGAGCTTGAAGTACAAGTTAAAAAAGAAATGACTAAACAAATAAAACAAGAATATAAAATGAAGATCAAGAATTTATAATTTAAGAATTTGTAATTCAATAATTTGTAATCTTGATATTCTTAATCTTCATTTTATTTTAATTCTTTCAGGTTTCTTTCAGGTTTCTCTCAAGTTTCCTAATCTTTAATAATATAACAAGATAAAAAATAAATGTTTGAAATAAATTTTTGAAAAAAGTCTGTTGGCGAAAGATTCTTATTCTGTAATGATGTAACAATATTTTTATTATCTAATCAAAAAATAAGAATCTTATTCCTTCAGACTTTTTTAAAAATTTATTTTATTCATGGTATAATTGTGTGTGTTTTTCTAAATATCTAAATGAGACAAAATCCCGACATTTTCCACATTGGATTTTTATATTTTCTAAAATGGAATTTTTATATATTTTCTAAATTTAAATTATTAAATTTTCTAAATCTAAATCTGTATATGTTTTACTCTTTTCATCAATTCGAGATATTATTTCTATTAAATGATAAGGAAGTGTTGTTTCTACATCATTTAAAATATATCTTTTATCATCATAATTATTCAATGATATTTTATTTTGTTCAACTAAAAATACATCGTGTAAAATACTTCTAATTGCATGTACTATTTCAAATCTTTTCTTGTTCTTTTCAACACAATCTTTGTACATGTGATGTGTCATTGTGTCCCTTTATTTTTTATATTATCACCACAAGGAATTTGTGTAAAAAGAGAATATTGTTTTGCAAAAATAAATATTGCTTCATTTATCATATTATTTGGTCTTTCATCCTTGTAAGAAAATAATTTTCCAGAATCATTAGAATATTTACTTAAAATGGGGTCATCATTTATTTTTTGATCAACATCATGAGATTGAAATTTTAAAACGTAAGAATTGGTATCCATTTAATGTAAAGAAATTCTATCTTGGAAATGTGGTTGTAATACATCATAATAAGCTTCATACATTTGAAGTTTTGATAATTCAAGAATGCTAAACCCTAAATATATTGGTTTGTTGTATGTTTTTTCATAATTTCCAATTTCAACAGCTGTAAGATTTTCTGAAAAAATTTGTTCTCCTTTAAATGTTGATTTTGAGACTGTTTTTAAATAACCAGCAACATCATGTTTTGTAAATAAATTTATTGTTCTATACTTGTCTTGGTTTTCCATTGTTTTTCCAAAGATTGTATTGATTAAAAGCTTATAAATTGTATCAAGGAAAACTTGCTTGTTCTTTTTTGCAATATTTCTATTTGTGATGTTTCCATTAATATAAAGTTCCATCCATGGTTTTTGTTTGAATGAAATTATATTATGAACCTGTTTAATTTTCATTCCATGTCGAAGATAAAATTGCTACATTCTATAATGTATGAGATAGAAATTTTTATCATGTTGATCACAAATTAATTTCTCGGTGGAATCATCTTGTTGAGGATTTCTTTCTTTTTGCCATGGAGACAATTCTTCATATTTTATTATTCTCTTGTATGGAGCAAATGGAAAATGTTTTGTTTTCTCATGAATTTCTTGTGAGTATTCCAAATCAACTTCAAGAAAATATAAAATTGGGAAATCTTTCTCGGTTGATAAAATTTTATCCACGATAATTTTGTTTGTGTATTCGATTTCTGCCCGAGGACACATCTCCAGATCCTCCAGCAGCAATTCCTTCCATTCAAAATCACCAATTGGAAGATGTTGGGTCATTATTCCTGAATATAATGCAGCTGCATCAAAATATTTTACTTGGGTTGGATTGTTCATTTTTTCAAGAACCTCAGATAATTCATCATTTGAAATTTTTACAAATGGTTCATCATGGGAGTCATGGGATTTAGAATCATGGGAGTTGAAGAATTGTTGAATATTATTTGTTGCTTTTTTTCTTGATCCCATGTTTAAAGAAATACCTTCTCGAATATTATGTTTAATTAATAGAAACATGTCTAAATTTGTTAATAATTCCAATTCTTGCTTAGTTTGATACATTAACATATCCCAAACCACTGAAGGAAGAGACACAAAAAATTTGAAGGTTCTAATAAAGATAAACAATCAGCAAGAATGCAAACATCTAGTTTAAGATAGAGATCAGTATAATCACGCAAATTTTTACAATTAAACATGTTCCACTTTGTTTGTGCTCGAGAACATTCTTCAGGATTAATATTTCATTGGTTTAAAATTGAATGGAAAGCGGAAATTGGAGGAAGTTGAGTTTCTTGAAATTTGTCAAATGAATCAATATAATCATATGGATAAATTTCTTTTTGTTTGCAAATGGATCTTTTGAAAATTAGTTTGTTATTTTAAAATCATTTGGGGATAGAGATTTTGCGACTTGTTCAAGACTCATTCCAAAAAATCTTAGGGAATCTATAAATCTAAAACATCCATAATCTATACTAATGTATGTTTCGTTTGTTTTTCTAATTATACGGAATTTAAATTTTGCCTTCTACGCCAATGCTTTTATAAACATGTGAAGATCATATCCACTTAGGTTATGAAATATTACTGGAATTTTATTAGGTCTTCTACAATTAACATTGCAAAATTTGTGTGCTGCACTTCGGTAATTATTTAATTCTATAAAGTGATCATGATCTCTAACTTTAATTTTTCCATCAAGTCGACCAGAGGTTTCCAATGCATCTTTTTCATCCCGATCTTGATCTTGTTCATCCTGATCTTGATCTTGTTCAACTTTCGAGTTCATCCTGATCACCCTGATCCTTTTCAACTTTGTTAGTAAAAGATTCTTTACATATCCAACATTCACTAGCTTGTTGAAATTCTAATTCTTGTTTTGGGGATATGTTTAACTTGAAATTGTTTTTTAACACGTTGACGGACAATTGCGGCTATAGCCGTCAAAGCGAAGTTCACAATGTGGCATGACTGCTATAGCCGTCCAAAACGAAACGGTCGTTTTTAGACACTACGGCTATAGCAGCACAAATGTGCACTTACTGGCGTATACGTAGAAGCATAGTGTCGTGTTTTGAAAACATCTTTTTAGGTTGAAGTTCATATTTCACCTGTTATACGAGTTGCAGATTCAGTATGCACGTGGTTGTGAAGGGAGTCACAAAAACATATAGTGTCAATTTTCGAACTTCGCTTGCTCCTACTGTCCGTCAACGTGTTAAGAATTTGATGAAATTTATGTTCCAATTCATTAATTGTTTTTGTAAATTCTTTCAAAACATCTTCTCCTCTAAAAATAAATTTACAAGATTCAAATATTTCAGGATAATTACTTTTTACATAAATTTAATGTGATGAAATTTTTTTATTGCAATATTCATAAGTTCTATAATTTTATCTTTTTTAAATAGAATATATTCTTTAACGCCTTTTTCTGAAGATTGAGGAGTACCAATTCTTTCACTAAATCGAACTGCATCTAATCCTTTTTCTTCAATTTCCTTTTTAAATAATTCTTAATGTTTTCTTTCTTGATCTTCAAATTCTTTATTTTTCATGAAAAAATGTTCTCTTCCTTCTCGTCTTGTAAATTGATGATTTAAATCTTTACGCTTTGTAATGAGCAGCGTAATCTGATATTAAATATACAACACCACATTTATCACATGATTTTGAGTTTGATTCATTTAAACCATTTGTTTTTGTTAAATGTTCGTTACTTTTATTATGAGATGATAAACCCTGACTTTTTTTACAATCTGAACACCAAAACTTTGGGGTACTCTCATTTTTCGGAATTGTTGTCATTTTTAAAGGGTTTTTATGGTATGTTTTTTTTATTTTTAAAAATTTATGAAATTTAAAAGATTAAAATATTTAAAATTCAAGAAATTAACCCCCAGTAGTGTCAATATAGGGTAAACCTGAATTTTTGCCCATTCTTTATTGTTTTGAAAGTTTAGTTAAAATACGATATTGCGGCTTTATGATTTGGGGATTAAATGTTTAAAGGGTTTGAAGTATATAGCGGGGATGGAGGTTTTTGAGGGGATTGAAGTATAAAGATTAAAGGTTAGCCGGTTTTGAATGGTTTAAGGTATACAGTTTTGAATGTTAGTGGGTTTTGAGGGTTTTTGTGGGATATTGAAGGTTTTAAAGTATAAACATTTAAGTTTAGCGGGGGGGGGTACCCTGGTCTCTTTTGTATTCGGGAGTACTCTGGTCTCGTTTGTATTCAGGGGATATCTCAGGGCTATCTGTCTGGTTTGCCCTATATTGACAATACTAGTCTACAGACATTTTGAATGTATTTAAATAATTGAATGTGTGTTATGTATAATATGTGTTTTGTGTAATTTTGTTTTTTTTATTATTGATAATTAATATATATATTATATATAATATATTTATTACACTGCCCGAGATATAATCGTTAGTGAATCTTTAACAAAACTTTATATTTCGTATACCCGAGTCTCTCTCGGGCATGCACAAATTTGCCAGTAAAACTTACCCGAGTTATGCTCGGGCATGTGCGTTAAGGGGTTAAAATTTAATTGTTATAAAAAACTTGTTTTTAAATGGAATGATAATTTACAAGTTTATTTTCTTAAAATTAAAATCATTTTATATGGTTTGGTACGGTTTGATTACAACTATTATTGGTTAATTTGTTTAAATTTTCTGATTTTTATTTAGTCATTGTTAATGTGATATCAAGCCAACTTCCGCAATTTTATTCATAAAATGAAATATGAAATATTTCGACCAAAAGTCGGTCCTGAGCAGTCATAACCAAAATTTAACTAGACTTTCGCTTTCTCCTCTTCTTCTCTGATAGATATTTTCTTTCACTTAACTGTAGTCAGCAAAATATATTTATTTAAACAAATTTCCAAAACATTTTTCATATTAGAATTACCAATATTATAAATTTATTAAATAAGAAAAAACTTTAAAATTTTTTTAAAAATAAAAGTTATTCATTCAATTCCAATAAATGTTTTTTAATATTTAAAATTTAATTCGCATTTTAGAAAAAATGTTAATAAATATATAATAACTTAATTATTAAATTTTGGATTTTCGACATTTGAGCTTGACAAAGGTTTGTTTTAATAAACTTTAAAATCTTTTCTTTTGTCGATGCGAAATCATTTATTCAAATAAAATTTTTAAATAAATAGCAATGCTATCCAATTTCCGCAATATTTATTCATAAAATATTAAATATTTTGACTGATAAAGATTAATTTAAGGACTATTAAAATCTTTTAATTATGTCAAATTTTCCATTTCTTTAAACTTCATTTAAACAAAAAAATCAAAATGACTATAGTGTAATCATTAATTAAAGAGTAAATTTTGAAATAATTTTAAAGAAATAATTTTGAAACAAAATATTAAAATCTATGTTGTAATAGGTGATTAAAACAAAATTAAAGGTTTCTGACATTGACAAATTTTGAAAATAACATGAAGTTAATGTAAATGGCGGAGATTGTAAAAAAAAATCTACCTTGCAATTCTTTATAGATAGCCTTTTGACCCCTGTGCAAAGCTAAATAGACTTCGTCAACACAAAAAATTTCCTTGAATCATCGTAATCTTCAATATATTCTAATAAAATGTTATTTTACATATAAATAAAAAATTCTGTTATTCAGCATCCTTATTTTAGAAGTTTTCTTTAAAAGTAAATTTGGTTGCGATTTTGCGGTAAGCTCAGGTAAAATTATGCTAACTAAAAAGTTTACATAAGAGTTATGTTCTTCTTCTGTATTTATTTTAATTCTTGCTGGCATTAGATTTATAAAAAAATAATTTAAATATGCTTTAAAATCGATTTATAATTAATTATAAAAAAACAATTATTATTTTGGGTATTTTTATTAGGCAACATTTTATTAGGCTCAACATCTTCATACTTTTTGGTGCCCTAAAGCAATATTTATCATATCTTTTCTCATTGGATACCTAAATGAATAAAATGCACAACTATTTTTCCAGTATTGTCTTATGATCCAGAAAACTTTTCAATTAATGACAATAAATAAATAGAAATTGGTTGCTCTAAAATCCCTATTTCTGAAGCAGGAGCTTCACTTGACTTAACTTGATGAAAGCCGTGCTGACAATTTTCGAAAAATTCAAATTTATTCATCTTTAGGCCATGAAAATAAAAAGAAAAGAAATTAGAAATGAAACTGATAGAATTCTAATGAGAGAAAAACAATCATAATAAAGTTAAATAAAAATTAGCATTGTTATGTTAATTAGTCAGGTTTCCTCTTGAAATTTTAATTTAATTTCGTGAGAAAGTTTTTTTAGTAGAAATGAAAAACATTTCTCAGAGAAACAAACAAAAAAGTTTTGTTGACTGTAAATTAAGTAATAAATTAAGCACTACTCCATTCATTATGACAGCTGATTGTAATTATAAGAAATTAGATCAAATAAAAAAACCATGCGTTATTGTGACATTGACGATTTTGTTATTTATAATTATACATAAATTCCAAATGTCCCTACACCAATGGGCCAATTAGGCTCTCCTTTCTATAGTGGCCGTCAACCCCAAGAGATTGTCCACTATAAATTGTGCAAATTACTCCCAACTTATTATTGTTAGCATGTCTCTCGTGTCCTATTTAATAATATTTGCGATTTCACTTAATTATATTTCGGCCGATGAATTTTTTGGGTATGGCTACAAGGATTCTAATGGTAGGTTTTTATCATTTTGTTTCAACTATGTCTATTTTTAATATAATTTAGGGAAACCATTCGTTAAAATTGCCGATCGTATTTTCGAAGCGGATACCGCACGTGAAGTCAAAGTGAATATAAACTCTCAATGCTATAAATGCTCTATTAAGACTGGAGATCGTCCTATGTATGAGTGTTCAGGGTTAGATTATGTTTCACCTATCTTTTGTACCTTTATTTTCATACATTTTTTGTATTTCAAACTAAATTATCTTTTACATTTTTCTTCTTTTTTTAATATTTTATTTATAATTATTTAAAAATATATAACAAGCATAATATAAAAATATAAAAAGGAAATTTTTTTTAACTATATGTTTTAACTATTTATAGTTTTACATACAACAGTTATAAAAGCATAAGTATAAAATGGTGATTCCTTGGTAGCAGCATAAATTAATATATTAGATAAGTGAATAACAAAACAAGACCTTGCTGCGAAGTAAACAATTAGCCTGATTTTAATGGAAGGCCCATCTTTGTGAGTTTATATTAAATAGTACAAGGTCTGAGCAAGGGCTTATTTTGTTATTCACTTATCAGTTATAAAAGCGTTCTCAGAAAAAACTCCAGGCTGCCAAAATCAAATTATTGACCTCATCTTTATCGGATCAAAAGAAATTGCGAAGAAATGAAAAGTTTAGGGCTTTGAATTGGTTTGGAAAAGTGTCAATTACACAATTAAATGACTAAAAATTGTGAATTGATGGAAAAAATAGTTAAATGTGTCCAATTTTCTGAAATGGCTAACACATCCCTAGCAATTCTTTGCAGATTGAAGTCTAAAAATAAAATACTCAATATGCATCATTGCAACTTCAATGCCAAATGGAAGCAAATGTCCCTTCTCCATTCCGGGCATCTTCGAAAGAATAATATTTTAAAGCTTGATATTTTTGTATGTCTAAGGTAATGCTACAAAAATAAGATTTCTCAAAAAGTGAAGATTTATCAAAAATAAGAGTACCAATTTTTTAAAATGTCAGCGAATTTTAAAACTTTCCAAAATGTTTGTCAATTTTTTTATCAAACTAACAATGAGTTTGCATTGATATTGTACATTAACTTTCTCCGTATAATTTAACATATTGTGAGGTGCCTCGTGTAAAGTGCCGCTATATTCAGTTTTTAAAAATGCCATGTTTATTCTTATTCAGTCCTCTTTTAGACATTTTTCTAATATGTGTGTGTATAAAATTAACTATAAATTAATTTTACCACGACACATTTATATAAACAAATTTTCGTTTTTTATAGTCAAAAAATCCTTCGGATGATCCCAACATATTATTCATCCCTTTGTGCGCTCTTTCCACTACCAACTTTGGAAACATGTCTCACGAGAAACTCACATTTAAAAAAATGTAAAATATCCACTTCATAGATTGCGTAATTATTTTTCGTGTATTTCTTTTAAATTCAAAAATTTGATATTTAAATTAAAAGTTTTTTCTATGTAATTTACTGCCTCCGTATTTTAATTCGTATAATTATTTGCTCATAATAATATGACTATGACCAAGGCTTAAAATAAATTGTGTTAAAGATACTCTTCTTCGTGAATCTGTTCCTTAGAAATACACATTTCTTTCTATATTTTTTTTGTTTTAATTACCAGTGTTAATCAAAATAAGAAATATTAGCATTCATAGAATATACGATACATTAAGTGATATCCAGTACATTTCCCAATAGTATACTATGCAGGCGGCGTTCAGATTTCTCTTCGCGCCAGGTAAGTGTTAAAACAGTGTCAAGTTAACACTGTTATACACTTATCCTTATGCACTGGACATCAAATAAGTTTGCAAAGTTTGGATTTAAGGTAAGAAAAAAGACGAATCTTTATCTTGAAACCTCCTTTCACTTGAAACCATGGTAGATACAATCATACCTCTGTGAACTACAAGTTCAACACTGGAACTGGTAACAAGCTATGAGGCTACCATGTTAATATTTTGTTTAATAAATGACAATAAAATTCTAAAAGATAATCACGATTTTCTATTTATTTATTCTCATCATCTAACAAAAATATCTATTGTTAAAAAATTAAAATTGAAATTAGAAGTTAATTTACTATAAAATCTTGGTATTTAATTATTTATAAAAGTACATTGAAAAATATGTTATTATTGAAAAATTAATAATAGCCTAAATCCGTATTCACAATTTATAAGAAAATAAAACTAGAATAAATAATAGCTAAAGTGTGCCATTAGTATTATTATTTCAATGTATTATTTTTATGTATTATTATCAATTTGAGTGAAAGAAAATATCAAAAAAGAAGAGGAGAAAGCGAAAGTCTAGTTAAATTTTGGTTATGAGTGATCAGGGCAGTTTATCGGTCGAAATATTTCATATTTTATGAATAAACATTGCGGAAATTGGCTAACATTGTTATTTATTTAAATTTTATTTATATAAATATTTCCGCTACCGACAAAAATGATGTTAAAGTTTATATTATTATTATTATTATTATTATTATTATTATTATTATTATTATTATTATTATTATTATTATTATTATTATTATTATTATTATTATTATTATTATTATTATTATTATTATTATTATTATTATTATTATTATTATTATTATTATTATTATTATTATTATTATTATTATTGTGAAAATAATAATTAATAAAGCTAAGATCATATATTTAGAAGTATAATTTGCATTTCACCGAAATAAATGATTACCAATTAATAAAAATATTAAAATAACCACAAAAACAAATTCAGAGTTCTTAAGAGACAAAATTTATTTATTTAACTTCGGCAAGTAGGCAGACTTTTTTCCTAAAGGATCTTACCCAAAAATTTGTCAATGGTCTTTTCAATGTCACCAATAAACAGAAATAATAATAATAAATTTAGTGAAATAAAACCACTGAATTAATAGTTTATTTACATTATATTGGTTGTTCATGACGTATTTTTGTTTTTCAAGTATTTCTTAATTAATTGTAACTGAATTTTCTTTTTCACTAATTAAAATTGTTTTGACCAGCGGATTATTAATTGAAACTTTAACATGGCTTATTTATTATATCAAACAAACGCGGAAAAATCTTATTAGCAGAAATCATGTTCCGAAAATAAATAATTATTAATAAAAATAACATTGGCTGAGTTATTTTTAGTTCTAATATTAAAATATGTAAATAGTTATTTTTAATCGATCATAAAATAAATAAAATTAATTAATTAAAATACGATCAGGTCTGTCAGTAAACGTTTTTTTATTAATAAATTCTCAAAAAAAAATTACTCTCTCTCTCCGAAAATATGGTATACATTTGATAATATAATATAATATTTAAATATATACCATATTTTCTGACATGAAGTAATAAAATGTTGTTGACAATGCAGTTAAGCATGGTTTGGACAATTGAAATCCTTATTTGGAACTGTTTTCAAAAAAAGTCCTTTATATATTTTTTTAGAATAAGGAAACCTTCGTAGATAAATTTAATTGACACGTTTGATAAAGTATCGAAATGTTTTATAATGAATTAAAATAATTTACATTATGAGAAACTGAAGTCGAGGTTTTAATCAAAAAGGGCAGATAGTGTTATATTTATTGTCCATTAACTTACAATGGTCATTTCTAGCTTAAAGTGCATCCAAAACCCTTACGAAATACGGTCGAAATATACTCTAATCAGTGTCAAAATATCCATTTCAAACTCAGATCCATAAATTTCCAAAGTTTTGCTCTTTAGCATATAAACTTTTATCAGTTACTTTTCGTTTATGAAATATTTAAATTTAAAATTAATAGAATTAGTATAATTTGTTTAAATACTCAACAATATGCATAATTTTGACTTTGACGCTTTTTGGTAATTATTTCATTATCGTGTTTAATTAAATATTTATTGTTTTAATTTTAAATTTTATTATATAAATGTAATAAACAAAATATATTAAATAAAAATTAAATAAAATGGACTGTCGTACATACAACATTCTAAAAAAATTAAAAAACAAAACAGAAATAATATTGTCAATAATATATTAAAAGTAAATATAAATTCTTTTATAAGAAATGGTTTTTGCACCGTAGTGGACTGTTTTATAATTTTCCTGTTAAAATTATAATCCAAATTATTTTTATAAAAAAATCATTTGTACTTGAAAACCTTTCAAATGAGTAACATGTGACTATCTCTTTTAAACCTTAGTCAAATAATATATTATTTTGCAAAGCTAAGAACACATAAAAAAGATTCAATTTGCATACCAATTTTCTCATCACTTTGCATTACTTATATTTTAAACTTACACATGAAATTATATTCATAGTAAGAAATTTTAAAAAAGTTAGAAAAATGGGTCATTTACCAAATTTTGTTTTGAGATCCCCATTTAAAAAATCATTTGACGTAGATGATATAATAATAAATTCAAACGAATTATTTAATTTTTTTTGAATAAATTTATTAAAATTTTCAAAACTAAATTTTCAAAAATCCTTTTCAGTCCTTTTAATTTATAAAATCCTCTTTTTAATTTAATATTCAATATAAATTTCAAATTAATGACAAAAGCCGACAGGAAGTCCGATTATCAAGTTCACCTCTCCATCTATAAATTAATTTAAACATTTAGAGAGTTTTGTAAGTTAGTTTCAATTTTGACTGCTACAATTTTCACATAGCGATCTTTTGAATCTTCATTTCTATTTTAGACTATCGATCAATATTTTGTTTTACAAATAAATAAGTTTTTAGAAAAAGTATTTTTTATTAATAATTTTAATATTTTTTTATTAATAATTTTTACTGTAATTTATTATGAAGATGCAAAAATGCAAATTTAATACTAGAGAAAATTCATATGAAAATTATAGAAATATTTATTTTAAAGTAAATTACAATGCAATTATTTCTTTGGAATAGTAAATCCAGATTAGAATTTCATTGGGTCGCAATTTTTAGCAAAACAGCTTTTCAATTCACTTTCGCAGTTGGAAACGCATTTAATGGCATCAGCACTGCTTGCGTCTTTTTTGGCGGAACAGGCTTTATCGCACGCATAGCCGGCATCCCAACATTTAGCTCTGCAAATAACTACAGTTTCTTTAGCATCAACTCCGCAATTAAGGACAACAAATGCCAATACGAATAGAGAGAAAACTATCTAAAATTATTAAGAAAATTTATAAAATCGGCTTTGAAAGCTAATAAAAATGATTTTTACTTTATTCATTTTTGTTTATTAATCAACGAATTTCAGAGGAATTTATACTGAATTTCTGACTAAAGATTTCGGGAACATTTAAAAGGGTAAATAACAATTTGTCGGATTGTTTATTTATGATTTATTTATACATTGATCTTGTTTATCAAAGATTTTAAATCTATTTTTTTTTTGATTTGATATTTAAAATTTTAATATTTTAAAAATAAAAATAATAATTATTATAATATTTAGACCCGTTCCATCCTTTGTCGATGGTAAAGTGACATACGTACCGGTTTGTACCTTGTGAGGTACAGAGATTTGCCGATGTAACTCATTGTTATTGTATTTGAATAAATTTCAACCGAAAATTCTTACTTCAAAAAGTTTTTGTTTTTTCTTTTAAATAAATATAAAAAGTTTCCTTCATTGAAAAATGTGGTAAAAAATGTCATAATTCATAGAACATATTACCCATTAGGCCTCATCAACCGGTGGCTGTCGGTGAAGGGTTATATAAATTATATGAAGTTTTAAAGAGTAAAATAGCACTTCATATTTTTCATTGAGCTAAATAGAGGATTTTGATATAGTTCTTTATTCGTAAATAATAAGGGACATTATTTTTATAAAATATATATGTGATGATATGGATCTATTGGATTTTAATAAATAAAATGCTAGTAGTCGGTAGTTCTGGCTTGGCTCTACAAAATAAAACACTACACTTCCAACGTATATTTGTCGTTATCACAAGTTACACACTTAAATTATTAAAGGAACAAACAATCTGCGTCATGACCACTCTATGAATCCTGCTGCGATTGTCTGACTTCGGGCACTTTTCACAATAATCACCTTTAATAGTCTGATCTTGCTTTGATTTCTTTTAACTTTCCTGTTCCAAACTTTAATAAATTTTATTTATCCACAATATCATATTCTCAAGTTTTTCATCCATACCTGAGGCAGAATGTCAATTTTTTTCTTATTTCGACTTGCCTTATGTATCTGCCATTAAGTTGTGACATTGTATCTCAACCTCTTCAAATAATGCCGTGCAGTGGACATAAATATATCATGATCTTTTGCTACTTGGGAAACTGTTGTACAAAGATCCGACTTAATAGTTCGTCTCACAGCCTGAAGAACATGCTAAGATAGTTTTGGTCGTTCACTATGAGGATTGACCTTGAACTTTCCTGAATTACGAAATTTACACAATAATGTTTATTATCGATAGAGGCACGTGCAAAGCAGCTGCAACGTTTCTTTATGATCTTCCTGCCTCACATTGTCCAATAATTTGACATTATAAAAAATTAGTTCAGTGGTATGATTAACACACGTGGGAAAACACGTGAAAATGAGCTCTGTTATATAGTCAATGGGAAGATGCTAATTAATAATAGTAAGCATTTTCACAATAGTAACATTTGTTTCACAGTTGCAACGTTTATGATTAACGAAAGGAAGATATAAATATTGTATTTTAATTATATTATAATTTGTTGTGATGTTTTAAAGCATTTTTCTATTTTTTGGGGTATCCATTTACTTATGACAATATCCTGTAGTAGTATAATCTATTTAATTGATGATTCTCAACTCAACTATTCACTGTTTTACAATCCTTCATCTGTGGCTTTCTTTTATGATCTAGTTGTATAATCAGATAATAAATGAACCTATTATGCACTTTCCTTTCGATAATCTTTTTCCATATCTTGCCATTGATCATGTTGTCCTGATAATGTTCTTTTGAATTCCATTTTGTTTACCTTCTTTGTGATTTACCCAATTCGGGTTTTACCTAATTAATTAATTAACGATCTTCTGTTTTTTATGCATTCCCTTGGTTTACGATTCTTTCTAAACGTCATCTGATCATTTTATTATGACCACAATATTCTTCATCATCAAATCTATATCCGATCCGCTTTTCGAATTCAAATTCGATAGTTTATTTATTAACTTTTTTAGTTTCACATTATTACACCGTCCAATTCAAATTATAACATCTTTGTTGCCTGCTTACAAGATGTGTCATTTTGCTAGAAATTATTTTCTTTTAAAATAATTCTCAATTTACAATCCCAACAGAGCATTTTAAACATTTTAATGTTATATGAATTTTGTACCTATTAGTAGGCCGGTAAATTGTTTAAAGCGACTTCTTAAAAGTAAATATTTAAAATATCTCTGGCAATGAATGGTAAGTGTATTAATAAATTGAATGTAATTGACAAAATATTTTCCCTTGCTGCTGATTTAGCTGTGTACTTAGAGGTTGCTCATGTGATTAACACAGTCAACGTTGTAGCGGATACGATTGATGGTGTTCAAACGAATTTTGATGATATCA
This sequence comes from Schmidtea mediterranea, assembly GCA_022537955.1. Lineage (NCBI taxonomy): Eukaryota > Metazoa > Platyhelminthes > Tricladida > Dugesiidae > Schmidtea > Schmidtea mediterranea. The sequence goes on along the minus strand of CM039679.1, from coordinate 180,617,273 downwards.
GTATTTACTAGTTAAATATAATAAATAAAATTGACTTAATAAATAAAATAAGGACAGCGAGCAGTCAGACTCGATTACCGAATTTCAATAAAAACCCAACAGAATTGATGGATTTGGTGGGTTACAGGGTTTCAGATCTTGCTTGTCTTCCTGGCGACCCTAGTAACGCCATACAAAAAGATACTACTCCACTTGGCACCCGTTGCTAAGCAACGTTGGAAATGTGTTCAAGTGGTGGATTGTCCGCAAAAATTGAATACCATTGGCTAGTACTGTAATTGCTCGGACAAACCTCGGGTTCACGAGCTGTCGATAGAAGAACTATGCTCGCTTTGCTCTGTCCCTCATAAATAATTATTCACGATTAGTGCTTAATTGCCTGCGGAAAACTGAGACGTAATATGGTTACTTATGACCGTTCGGGTATGCGATTTCAAAAGAAAACGACTCAACTAAGGCTAAACTACTCTATTAAATCAAATCACATGATGCATATCTATGGTTTGGTATCTTGGAGTTGGGTTGCTCGACGTCGGGCACGCTCCTTACGTCCCGGTCGGCGATTGTTGGTGACGATGGGTTGCTCTGTTGACTTGATTGCTGTCGGTGGCATTTGAGTCGGGGCGAAGATGAGCGGGTAGGTGACCGCTTCACCCTCTCGGCATACAGCTAGTGCGACTTCTAACCCCCGTACCTGCGTTCGCAAACTCCGATTGAGCTGGCGTTCCTCGGCCCAGCCCTTTTGAGCTGCGGTAAGTCGTTGGTATAGGACTTTGGTTCGTTTCGGATCTAAGCATGTCGCTTTGATCTGCTGCATTTCACGGGTTAGTTGCAGGACTTGACTAAGTAATTCGGCATTCGCCTGCCTCGCGCGATCTAACTCCGTCTGCAGGATCCGTAGAGAAGCCATTGCTGAAATTAAATGGATTTTTACTCGTCAATTTATAGTCAGCCTAAATATTTTAACTCTTTTAAACAACTCAACACTCATTCTCAGTTATATAAGAAAAAAAGAAATACACGCGATGCTAATTATAATTATTGTTTTTAATCACTATAACGTTTTGTCAGTTCATTCATCCGGGCAGAATCGTTTGAGACTCCTTTTGAGAGCTTCTACCGTATAAGGACGTCTAGTATCTCGGACCGGACGAGGTGGATGGGCGACGGCGATCCGCCCAGCAAGGATGTCATCCAGCACATTTGCAAGGTGCATCCTTGCCTTGACTACTTGTAAGTCCACCTGCTCCTGCACCCGCTCCCAATGGGTGAGGAGGTCCTGCGCATTTGCAAAGATTTCAGCGGCTGGGTATTCTTGCCTTACTGGTTCGAGAGGGTCGCTACTCGGATCCCGTGCTTTCCGAGGGATAGAATATGGCCACTGTGACCGGGGTCTTTCTATTGCGTCGGAGGTTCGTGATCTCATTACCGAGCGTTTCTTCCGAGTGGTAATCTGATTGTTGGATATGCTCTGTAATGATTGAAATTTAAATCATGAAAATTAATAGTGTGGGAGATAGGGTCTTGGCTATATTAATTAAAGAGAGTTTAGGTAGGCCCGAGATTCGGTATATCTTAGTGACTATCATTGGGGTTTTTCTAGGCTCGATCCGTCTGCAATACGTACGTGCACCTATAAAATAGTTTAGGGTGAAGGCAAATTAAACGTTCTGTGAAACTCATGAGGCACCTCATTTTCAATTATAATTTATTTATAATTCAAGCTTTTAACAGTTTAAATTTTGAAGTTAATTCGAGTTAAATTTTCTTAATTAAATTTGCGAGATCGACTTAATTCCAATTTGATCGATGTTTACCTTAGTCACGTCGAGAAAATGTGTTGTTTATATTATTGACCGGCGAGTACTTGTTCGATTGGAATTTATCGCGGTTCTATGCTAATTATTTCGACAAACGCATCGAGTTAATTTATTCCGACCGTCTCGGAATTTTCAAATCATCGTATTTCGAAAATTAGTGTAATTATGCACATAAGTCGAATGGATCTTTTCCAATATCATAGAACTTTGGGGAGCGTTGGTGTCGTTAATAATACATCTCAACGAGGCGACTTTTCGTGGTGAACATGGATTTTTACTATTTTCAGATTTTGATCTCCTGACGGTTCAATTCACAAGTCCTGCTACGTCGGATTAATCTGGATTTTATGGAATATCCCTGTCTAATTTCGCAATAAATTTGGCTAAAACACGATTCTGATCTGTTGGTCAATTTCTAATCTTTGTACAACTACACATAATCCTAACTTGCCGAATGATATCTAAAATGTTCCAAATTTTATTGTTAATCCTACAATTCTCGAATTGATTGGTTTTCATTTATTCCACTGTACTATTTACTTTATTATGGATCGCAATTTTTGCTTACCTCACCGATATGATCTCAGTTTGTGGTTAATTCTATATCCTAGTAGGTACGATTTTTATTCCCTATGATTGTAAATTGTAGTATAGTTAACAAATAAAATTTTATTTTCGTCTCAATTATAAACTTCACCTACTTTATCAACAAGAGTTTATTTTCATTAATCGAAAATTTTATTAAATTTTTCCTTACAAACAAGATTTTATTCTTTCTTAACTTTACCAATTTTCTTTTGTTTCAATTAAGATTTTCTTTTATATCTCGTGTATTATATCAAATCACTGTACAATTGAGATTTTGTTTGTTACTAATCCTAATTTTATTAAATTCATTTCATTTAAATTCATTTTGTTTCCTATTAATCATAATTTTATTAAATTCATTTTCCATAATTTCATTTTACTTCATACTAATCATAACTTTATTTAATTTCTATCATAGCTTTATTTAATTCGTTTTATAACTTTATTAAATTTCTTTCATTTCCTATTAACCCTATCTTTATTTCGTTTCATATTAATCCTAACTCGATTAATTCATTTTATAGCATTGACACGGAAGTGGTTATATCAGCCATTTCAATTTACGTTGTCCCCGTACCCTTTTCCTTTAATTGATCTTAAGGCATAGTATGTTTATATTATAGTTATTGAGTGCCCACTGGACTACTCGGTGTGGTGATTTTAAGCCGTTTGTTAGATAAATTTTAGGTCGATTTTACGGAATTGAGAAACGAGGAAGCAGCCAGAGACTCCTTCCTTATTCCTCGCTTCAGCTATAGGGATAAATATTTACGATCCGACCGCTGCGTTGCGCACGCTGAGTCTTCACGGGTGCATATCATTGGCGATCTTCCACGCACTTACATGCATCTGCACTATGTTGATTTTACTAACTTGCGTGATGTTTCGGCTGTGGGCCGGAAAAATTTCGATAGTTGAATGTTATAATTTATAAAAACATATAAATACATATTAATAAATTTTATTAATCATGAAACAAATAAAGTTACCCATTAACCATTCCAAATCATCAAACATAAAATAAGGCATAAAACAGCATAACCGCATAAATACCTCTCCTCCCACATCGACGCCGAGCAGAGCTCCATTGAGATGCAAGGTCGTGATGCGGAAAGAGGGTTCCAATATAAACGATTCTCACCTAAAAATTTAAAATAGATTCGAAGTATTTGAGTTTCAAAAATTAGTTTTCAAAAATGGTTTCTTGATTTGAAAATAATGGTTTTTGGTTTTCACAAAAATGGTTCTAAGGTTTTCAAAAAAAAAAAAAAATGGTTTTCAAATTGAAAAATGGTTTTTTTAAATGTGAAAATGGATCAGTATTTATACCTAATTGTGTGACGTGTAAAATTTGATGCAGTAAAACAAAATTCGACCTTGTTCTTTTCTAGCAAATTCTATTATTTAATTTTGATATTTTTTGATTTATTTTTATGACTTCTTATTTCGAATTTTTATTGAATTATTACTAATTCAAAATTTTCGATTTAAATTTCATTTTAATGAACTTTTATTAATTTTTTCAATTTCGTCGAATTTGTCGTGTTTTCTTGTTGTATTTGTGTAGGTATCGTGCGGATCTTGATGCATTTTGTTAATATTTTATTTTATTTTTATGTTTTTTAATTTTATATTTAATTCTTTTATTTCTCAGATTTTATCGGGTTTACTTGGTGTTTTTTATGTTTTATTTTAAATTGCGTGTTGTATCTGCGTGTGTGTTTCTGATCCATTTAAACATTTTTCAAGGCCGTTTACGTTCTGGCCCAACATAAAACACTCGGGGGTCCGTAAAATTGCGACCCGCAATTTCAATTGATAATACATACAATTTCGTTTTCAATATTCACATTCATAAAAATGTCTACTGTAAGGTTAATTATCAAGAGAAAGATGGACTTAAGGTCCGGCTACAGTACATAATCAGAAAATTGGATAGTTCAATATCAATGTAGATCAATATTAGTTCGAATCACTGTAGATCAGTATTAGTAAATTCAGTTCAAATCAATGTAAATCAGTTCGAGTTAGAAAAATCAGTTCAAATCGATATCAGTTATTGTAACTCAGTTGTATTTGTTTTCGAATGAATCACTGACGGTTCGGGTTTCGCTTTCGAGCTGGGTTGATCTTGAAGGGTGATTAATGGAAATCTGCGAGAGTCTTGTCATTTCGTTGGGTTTGGTAGTTTTTCGAATTTGGGTGAACATTCTTCTGACTTTTTGGATTTGGGTACTTTGTCTTTGCTTGTTGTTTGTTAGGCCGAGGATGAGACAACATATTAGGAGTATTATGTTAGATGTTATACTAATCGGTAGTATTAGTTCGATTGATAGATTTGTCATTGCATGGGGGTTCATTTTTCTGTTTGATTTGTTTTCCTTGCTGCTTTTTGATTGATAGGACGATCTTTTGAATTTCTTGAATTATTTTATTATTGGGATTTGCTTTGGCTTTTCTTTGAATTTGTTTGATGATATTCTCTAGGGTTTTCTTTATCTCTCGATTCTCATTTTTTATAATGACTATCTCTTCATTATTTTTCAATAGGGTTTGTACCATTATTTGGGTTTTCTCGATATTCTGTTTTAATTCGTCCTTGTTTTCTTTTGTGGGGCATTGCATACATTGAAGGTTTATTTGTTGACATTCCTCATTATTGGGGTTACTACAAATTTCTTTGAAATCGGCGCAGGTGCTGTCCTCTCTTCTGAAGGGTTGGGATTTCTCGCATTTTTCTAATGGGTTTTCAGCGTTGTATTTTCTCATTATTATCATCATTATCATTGTGATCCATAACATTGGGTTCATGGTTTTCATTTCTAATATATTTCAATTAATTTTCACGTCTATTTACAATTTTATTCAACTATATACAGTGGAGTTTGGCCCTTTTTTATTCTTTCTCTTTTTCTGGGGGTTGAGTGTCTCTTGCACTCTTCTTTAATTTTATTTTCTGAAAATCTCATTATCAGAACTTGGGCTTTTATTAACCGCTCGGTTAGTTTTGGGAGTTCTTTTAGTCGCTCTTGGTTTTCTTTGATTATTCTTTGTTGGTTACTTATTTTCATCTGAAGCTTTATTTCCTTCGCTTGCTTTCTTTTAAGTTGACGTTTACTATTTATTCGTTTAGCTGTTTGCTTTTCCAGCTTTCGTCTCGCTTCCTGGAGCTGTTCTGTTAGCGTTTTAATCTCATCTTGAGCTTGTTGATGGCTCTTTTTTATCTCTCTGGCTTCTTTACAACTATCTTCTAGTTGTATTACATATCTCTGTTCGCTCTTTCTACTATCTCTCATTTGTTCTGCTTCGGTTTTCCAATAATCTTCCAGGATTACTCGAGTCTTTATTTCTGCTAATTCTCGTCTAAATTGTTCATTTTCTCTCTTTTGATCTCTGTTCTCTCCCATACTAGATGTTAGTCTTCGTTTTATCATATTGGTTAGTTGTTTGGATTGTATTAACTGATGGTTTATCCGGGCGATTTCTGATTCTTGCTCCTCCACTAACTCTTGCCATTCCTTTCTTTCGGCTCTCCATCTTTTACTGTAATATCTCAGTGGGTCTTGCTCGATTGGTTCTACTACTTGAATTGGGCTTGGTACGTGTTCTCCGTCTTCTAGATTCATTCGGATTTCTACTTCGTTCAAATTCATGCTAAATATACATCGATTACAATTTTTTGTTTTGATCGTTTTTATTATTTTTATTATCTTTTTACACTTTTTACAATGTTTCCTCTTTGATTTTACACTATCGTTTCGTCCGTCTCCCCCGAATCCTTCATCGGGTTCGGCGGGTACTTGAGTTAACATTTCCGTTGGGTATAACGGCATAAGCAGGATTGGTGGTCGGTTTTGCAAGGTATTTATTTCTGCTCGTAAAGCGTTTGATATTTGAATCTCTTCGTCTAAGAGATAGGCAAGATATTCCGTATTTTCTGTTAACTCTTCCACTTGCATTTCCAAGCGCTGCGTGTTTTCTAACGCTTTTAACTTTTCAATTTCCTTCCTCAGGTTCTGCTCGTTTTCCTCATATCCTTGCTTTATTGTTTTTATCTCCGCTTCGACTTGTTCTTTCAACTGCTCATTGACTTCATGTTGATGTCTCAACTGAATTTCTTTAAACACTGCAATTCCTCGGTGTCCGTTCACCTCCTGCTGGAGTTCTGTTATCCTCTCGTTTAATTGTTGGATTTGTCGTCTTTCATCCGTTTGTTCGTGTAGGGTTTCCGTTATCTTTTGATTTAGCTGGTCAATCCATTTTCTAAGGTTCTTGTCAGTTCCCCTGAGCCTTCTTATTGTATTTTGTCTGGCTCGTTCATGATATTCCATTGTTTGGATTTCTTCGTTTAGTTCCTCAATTGTTTCTTTCTGCACTTCGACTTGTTCCCATAGCTCCCAATCTTCCATATTCAATATCTTTTTGGGTAACAGTCTTATCTCTTTCTTGGCTTCTTGGTACTGGTTCTTCCATCTTCTTGCTTCTGATTTGATCCACTTTTCTTTGTCTTCTGTTTTTATTTGTTGTATTCGTCTCTGTTTAAGAGTCTCTTCTTGTTCTATTAGCATCTCCTTCATTCTCGTTTGTTGCCCTACTATTTCGTGATCTTGTTTTTGTATATGTTCCCATTGTATCGTGTTCTCGATTTTCGATAATCTATACTTGTCTTTCCATTTTCTCGCTTCCGCCGTTGTTTGGATCACTATTCTTTCCTGTCTATCGTCTCTGGGCTCTCTAATTTTCTTTGATGGTTTTGACCCTTGATTTCTCAGCTTGTTGACTTCCTTTTTCGCATTCTCCCATTTAGCTTTGTACGCTCTGGTTCTGTCTTCCTCTTCGGCTATTTGTTGAATATAATGTCTGATTCGTGCTTCCCAATTGCTTCTTGATTGTTCTCTATCTTCTGTCCATCTGGCTTTCCAATGGAGTGCTTGTCGTTTTGCCCATTCTTTGGCTTGTTCCAAATGGGTTCTCTTTGTTTTCTCTATCCGGTATTGGGTACTAATTTGCCCAATTTCCTCCTGCATTTGCTGTATAATTTTTATCGTTTCTTCTCCTTCTTCTCGTATCTCTGCTTCTTTATCTTTTATCACTTCTCTCAGTCTTTCTATTTCACTTTGTTGATTCTGCTTCTCTTGCTCTAGGGTTTGTATCTCTTTCCTTTGATTTCTGATTCTAGTTTGGTTCTGCATAAATTCCTTCATCATTTCCTCTTCTCGCTCTTGGTACGTTTTCTCTTTTCCTTCCGGGTAAATTATTTTTTGTTCTAGTTGCTTTTCCCACTTTTCTCTCATCATTTTCGTTTTTAGGGTCTCTTGTACTAATTCCTCTTCTGCTGCTAGTAGCATTTCTTTTAATTGTAACGTTCTTTGTTTCCATAATTCTACTTCCTCATTTATTACTTTTATTGATTCTGGTTGGTCTTTGACTGCTGGTTTTGACTCTTCAGCTTCTTTCACAATTTCTTTTGTCTCTTTTGGATTCATAATTGTTTTCTAAATATTAATAATCGATTATTCTCTCTTTTCAATCATCTCTAAATTTTATCATAATTTACATCATCTCGTATTTTTGTGGTTTTGAGTTTTTCTAATTTTTTGGTTTTTCGTTTAACTCTATTTACACTTTTTACACATTGTTTTCGGTTTCTATCTACTGATCAGCGAAACGGAATCCTTTGATCCGCCCGTTGATCGGCTTTCTACATACTGGGCATATATTGACTTTTATCCCGCATGCCTCACATGTGACCATATGTCCACAAGGCATATAAATTATTTCTACATGTTTTTGCCAACATGTCACACATTGATACTGCTCCAAAATAGCTTCTTTTATCATTGATTTGTCACGATTTTCCTTCGGTTTCTCTTGATATCGCTTGATTGCTCGGATTATTGCTTGTGTCGAGTCGTACCATTCTAAATTATTAGCTAACCTTTCCTTGATTATTTTCTTCATCTTTTGAGTATCTACTCCTGATAATAGCATTATGGTTCTCGTTTTTGGTCGATCTAAGATATCTTCTATTTGCTGGTTGGTAATTATTATTTCGATATTCTTTGACTCTTTTTCTTGTTTATACATACATTTTCCTTTATGCTTTAGTTTTGTGACGTTCTGATCTGGTATTGGCTGTTGATTTTTACATCCTTCGCACATTATTCCTCTGGCTGTTTGGCAATATCCTTGACTCGCAAATTCTGCTGCTCTTGGATTTCCTTTGAAGGTTTTAATTCTCTCTTCGAATGTTCTATTTATAGTCTCTTTTTCCCATATTAGCTCTGTTGGATCTTCGAAATTCTTTATTATCGTTATCTTTTTCTCACCTCCCTTTTCGTCTTTGTCTAATTCCGATTGTCGAAGTCCTTCTGATCTGTTCGTCGCTTGGTTTCTTACATCGATATTAATTCTAAATGGGCAGGTTGGAAATTTCCTCAGGTGTTCTCGTTTAGCTGTCTCTCCTTTTTCCCATTTTGCGAGTTTTCCTTTACAATAGATGCATGTTACTTCGTCTGGTAGTTCTGGTGTTCCCGTAAAGTAAAATCCTTGTGCGGCCATTTCTTGACTTTGCCGTTCGGTAAACACTTTATTATCTTTAAAAGTTAGATATCTCTGTTCCTCTTTTCTCAGTTCCTCGTCTTTCACCTTCCTTTGTGAGTATATCGCTTCTATGATTTGCGTTGGCCGTCTTGTTCCGTCGTAGTCTTTATAGTATATAATTGCTGCTGCAAGTGAATTAACTTTCTCCTCCTCTTCCGGTTTTTTCCATAGTCTCGTCCATATCGAATCTGGTCCTTCTCTCATCTGTATCATTATCTCTTCACTGATCCCGCTTGTCATCTAAATATCGTCATTATTTTTGAATTTTTTTTTTTTTTGTTTTTCTGGTTTTTCTGATTATTTGTAATTTTTGATTTTTATTATTTTATTTACATTTATTTACACTTTCTTTTCCTCTTTACAACGTCTTGTCCGGCCTCTCTACTTCTAATTTTATATACAGATTATCCTCTCGCAAGAATCCTTCTCCTCTCAATCGTTGTTGTGGATAGAAACGTGGTGTACCTATTGCTGTATTCCAGTCGGTTGTTGGCCTTCCCATCTGTGGTTCATTTCCTGTTCTGATTGGGTTACGATAGTCCTCTTGTCCTTTCATTGTTAATATCATATTTTGTTTAAAAGGCCATGTTAATAGCTCGTCGTAATCCCCTCTTCCTACTCTGATGAAGACACTGATGTGGGTGCCCGTTGCATTCCCATCTCCATTCGGATATAATCTAATGCCCAATTTGTATCCATTTTCCCAACTGTATATTGGTGGACTATCTAGAATTCTTTGTGTTCCATCTTTTGCTCTCTGGAGTTTTTCTGCAAATTCGGTTATTTTCCATATAAATGGTGCTGTAGGATGTTTTCTGGTTATGGAATTGTTGGTTTCTAGTTCCTTTATGTTGTTGGTCATCTGTTGCATTTTCTTTTCCATTTCGATTATTTTTCTTGAGTGTGTCTCCTTGGCTTCTCTCGAAATTCTTTCTCGACTCTACTATTTCTCTTATTATTGCTTTTTGTGCATCATTTTCTGTTCGTAGGCTTTTTACCTCCCATGCCAACATTCCTATCGTTTTCATCATAATTTCGGTATGCTTGATGCTATTTTCCATCATGTGTTTTTGCATTTCCGCCATTGGTAGTTGCGTTTGACAATTGAATAATTCTAACGGGCATTTGACTGGTTTGCCGCTACATTCGTTCCAATGTTCCTTTAATTTGACTTTATCTTTCCTGTCGCAGTTGTTTACGCATATCCCTTCATATAGATCACATATTTGTTCCTCTTTTGGATTCCGATGTTCCATTTCTATCTTTATCCATTCGTCGGTAACTCCACAAAATTCGCATTTTTCCTCTCTCTTGATACATATTTTGTGATGGTCTTTTATCGTCTTTTTCGTTGTGATGGTTTGACATTTTCCGCATAATATCTCGTTATATTCGCATTCATTCGCGTGACTTTCCGCTTCTTTCATAAGTCCTTTCCATTCACATTCTTTTACTCGGCATTGAACTAATAGATTATTGATCTCTTTGTTGGTGGCTTTATCCATTGTTGTCGGGTCTTCATCTCTTTCAATCGTCTCGTCGCATCCAGGGCATTTTTCTGTTTGTGTTTCTATCACTTCTATCGTACACTCTGTGCATATTCTGCATCCGCATTTCGTCTGTCTCGCTCCAATCAGTAATTCTTTACATTTACAACACTTTAATCTTTCTTTGATATCGTTCACCATTCTAATCTTATTTTTCATTATTCTTCTCGTAGTTTCGGATGGATTCTCGCTTCCTCTAATTCTCTCGATGATTGTCTGCATATCTACAAAAATTTTCTGATTACTTGACGTTGCTTTACTTCTATCGCTTTATTATACATATTTACACGGTACGCTTTATTTTTACTCTACTGTTGAATCCGGTTCTGGGGTGAATTCTGGCATGGATGCTATCCATTCCACCCAACTTGCTGGATCTACGTGCTGTTGGTTGTTACGAAGTCTTCTAATTTCGTCAGCTTGCCATCTAACTTGATCTGCTAATTGTTCATTCATTCTCTGTAATTGTAGTATTGTTCTCTGTTGCTCTTCTAGTCTTATGGCTTGTTGTAGTCCTCTGTTCACACTTTCTGTTAACACTAGATGAGTATTTGTCCACTGAGTTTGCGCATTGTTGGTTATTAGTGTCATTAATTCGCATTGTCGTCTCCACGTTGCCTCGATTCCTTGATCTTGGTATATTCCTTGATTTAATTCTACAATCTCTATAGGTACATTGGCAGCTGCTGGTTGTTGTATTCCTTCTGCGAATGGTGGTATTCTCACTTGATTTGGTTGATTTACGTTATTCGGATTCATCTGTTGGTTATAATATATCATTAATTCGTCGCATTCATTTCTGTTTGCTTACTATTTCTAACACATTTTGTACAATATTTATAAATATACATACCATTACTACTATTATACTACGTAATATTTTACACTATTTACAACGTTTCTTTCTCGTTTTACACCATCGTCTCCGGGGACTCTATACGTAATGTCCGTATATCCCCGTATTTCTCATTCATTATCTGGTATACATCAGATTCATTGGACCATTGTTGTGCTTCGATAATGGGCGGTTCTTTTAACCAGAGTCCGCTTGTACTAGAATTTCTTATGATTTCATATTCCTCAGTTCTTTCTACATCATATTGTCCTAATTCGATGTCATAATTGAATTTTTCCACCGCTGGCCATAATCTTCTCTTCGCTGGTTTCGTTTTGCATTTGGTAGTTCTTACCAATTGAATTATTACCAGCATTACTACGCTGCTTATTACTGCTGTTGTTATCCAAATCATTTTAATCATGTAATTCTTTTCATTAGGCTGCATGGTTGTATTTTCTCTTGCATTGGTTGTCTCCATTATTCCTTCTTTTGGTTGTACGTTTTGGAGTGCTTTCTGTAGTTGTAATGCTTCATGAATTGAAAGGTGGCTGTCATCCATGATCATTCCTGTTTTCCATGTTTCGTTTCTTGGTTCTCTCTTAGATTGTTTTATAGGTTGATCTGTCGCATTTGATTTGGGTGGTTTCCTTGTTATCGTTCTCCAATGTTCATGAGTTCCCTTTTGGATATTTATTACATATTTTCCCAGTTTCCTTTTTATCGGTATGCGATACTTTTGGTTCTTTATAGTTTTGCTTATCTCACATTGGATTCTTTTATTTACTGGTTCGTTTCTCTTAGGTTCGTATACGCAGATTTTTCTGATAGGTTTTTCGCCTGTGTTCTCAATTACTATTTCTTCTTCATTTGCTGCATTTGCCTCTATATTTATTATTACTGCTTTACTTTCTCTGATCTGTCGTTGATACGGTTGTTCTCTTGTTTCCTTTTCCGGATGTTTTGTCGTAATTGGTTCTAGTAACTTTCCGGTTATTGATTTCCAGTAATCATCTCTTCCTTTCTGAACGTGTACTATGTACTTTCCACGCTTTCTTTTAGTTGGAATACCATATTTTTGGTTTTTGATATCATCATTTGATTGGCATTTAATTCTCTCATTTACCGTTCCGTTCTTTTTGGTTTCGAATATACAGACTTTTGTGATGGGTTCTTTGCCCATATTTTCAACTATTATCTCTTCTCCCCTCTTTGGATCTGATTCTACTTTTATCGTTATTTCTTTCTTTTCTCGTGCTCGACGTTTGTATGGCTCTTCTTTTGGTGTTGTGGATTTTTCTCCCAGGGTTTTGGCTAGTGTGCACGTTATTATTATATCATTGTTGGCACATATTATATATTCTGCATTTCCTTCTAGGCTATCCCATTCACATTTCTTTCCTGCTTTCATATTCATTTTCCAACAATCGATAATTTTGTTTTGTATACATACTTGTTCAATCGTTTCTATTCCTCTGTTTATTATTCGCAATTTGCCTATTCCTGGCTTTACTTGGATTTTTACGTTTTTATCTTCTGTGGCATCTCTACATACATCTTTGGTGGTCTGGCATGATGATGAGTTTTCGGATCGTATTTCCATCTTTCCTGGTTTTCCTATGGAATCGAATTGGCAACTTATGCTTGTATTCATTGTCAATTGTAAGCATATTCCTTTGCTTGCGCTTCCTTTCTCATTTATTGTTCGTATTCTGAACGATTTTATTTCCTTGGTGATGTTTTCGTCAGCTTCCGTTAACTTGATGGACGTGATTAATATCATTATTTTTTGTAGCAGGGTCGGTCGGTTTTGATTTTTCCTTTGTTGTAGTGACATCATCCCTCTGTTTCGTTTTCTCTCGTTACTGCTGTTGTTCGTTTCCCAACGTTCCTCGTTAGATGATTCCTTTTTCTCTTGTTGTGCGGGTTTGTTTCCGTCTCTAGCATTTTGATCCTCTTGGTTTTTGTTGTTGTCACCATCTCCTTCCCCGTTATTGCCTCCATCCGGGGTTTCCTTTGAAATGTCGTCCTCGACATTTATTGTTTCAATTATTTCCTCGTATACTTTTATTATTCTCGCTTTTATATCGTCCATCTCTTTTATCTCTTGTTTGCTCGCTTGGAATCTTATTTGCTTTCGATGCCATCTATGTATTATCATTAATAGTTGTTCCTTTCTATCTCCTATTCGTACTGCTTCTTTTGGATGATTGGTGAATTTTAGTCCTTCCCACTTCAACATTGCTTTTATTGTCTTTGGGAATGGATAGTGAGCATATATCGTTTCTTTTAATAAGACGTTTCTGTTTCTTACCATATAATTTACGTTAAATACTTTAAGTGGTGAACTTTCGTAGGTCCATTTCATCAAGTTGGCTGCTGCTTCGTCTTGTTTGGCATCGATAGCTTCCCATAATGTTTGAATTGTTTTACCCATCATTTCTCTTTCTCTTGTTGTCGCATTACTGGTTATAAATTTTATTACACTTGCCTGCCTGGATTTCAGCGTGTAATGTAGTACATTGTTTTCCCCATTGTCTTTTTCTTTGAACGTTGATCCCGTTTTTAGTAATTCTCTCAGAACTGTTGTAGAGGCATCTGCTGCAACTGCGAACATTAATGGTGTTTGTCCCTCTTCGTTGGATATGTTTGAGGCGTGTCCGCATTTCTGCATAAGTTGAATTAGTTCTATTATCCTTTGAGTATTTCTGTGTTGTACTGCAATATGTAGCGGTACGTTCCCTTCTACATCTGCCATAGTGAAGATCATGGGTATGCTTTCCTTGATACGATCCATTTCTGGTGGACTTCTAGCTCCTTTGGCGTAATCCATAGCGATTTTTCCCGCTTTGTTTACTATTCTCATCCATCCTTTTCCTTCGAACCCATTCTGGCAATTATTCTCTGATGGCTTTCACTATTAATCCATCTTGGTCTACATTTATCTTGAGTCGCGTTAGAGTTATTTTGGATTCAATACCGGTTTAAGGTTCCTCTACGGGTATATTTGAATGTTGCTTCTATTTTTCGACTCAATCGTTATGTCCGTTTATACTCAGATTTTGAGTTTGTGATCTGGTTTGATACCTCGATTTCTGGTTCTCTTGTATTGTTCTGGTATGCCTTCATCGCTCACGTTACGTAATAGGTCTGGTGAGTGGTTTTGACTTATTAACCGCGAAGCATTGTTTCTCGTTTACATACATTATTTCATAAGGTCCTTTACCACATCTTTTGTATTTCTGCTACTCTGATTAATATTTCTGGCGTTGCGATTATTACCCAATCTCCAAACCTGAAAGTTATGCTCACTTAACACACCACGTCTCTCTTTTTTATCGTGCAATTCTTTTATAGCTTCTCTTGGTTAAATTCTAATATCAATACCTGCTGTTTTCCAGATCTCTTGCATTCGCTCTTTGAATCCTGTTACATAATCATCAATTTCCATATACTGTGATATTGGTGTTGATATCTAAGTCTATCGGCCATAATTGGCAATTCTCCTGCGTACATTAATTGAATGGACTCATTTTTGTTGCTGAATGTATTGACATTCTATAAGCCATAAGGCATAGATTTATATATCTATCCCAATCTTTTTGGTGTCTGCTTACATAATTCGACATCATTTTATATTAGTATGCCATAAATCGTTCGGTTGACCATTTGTTTGCGGTGTATGGTGATGTTCCAGCTTCGCAATTCTGAGTAATTCGTTACTTCCTCTATTATTTCGCCATAAAGTTTGGTTCCTTGATCATTAGGATCCTGTTTTGGGTGTTCCGTATCTACAGCCATATTTCCTCTACAGGATTCTCGCTATTGTTTCTAGCTTTTTGATCTGGTATTGCGATCTTCCGGGAATTTAAATAATATTTTCACACCAATATGTAAATATTCCCATCGTTGGTTTCTGGTAATGGTCCTACTACATCCATTGCGATCATTGTCATGGGTTCTGGTGGAATTGGCATTGGCTTTAATGGTGCTTTCAATTTACTTCCTGTGCTTTTTCTGGTTGCAACCATATTAGACATTCTTTAAATCCATCTTTTTACGTCCTCTCCGATTATTTGGCCAATAATATTTTTTGACGCAGTTCTTGCTTCCGTCTTTTTTTGCTGACATGTGTCCTCCAAGTTTCCAATCGTGATATTGGCATCAGCAGCCCTCTTTTCGTCTACTCTCTGGTAAACCATAAGTCGTTTCTCACCATCGCATTAGTAGTAACCATCCTTTCTCCATAGTGTATCGATGTCTGTGTTTTTCCCAATATGCTCCTTTAATTTACTAATTGTTGTCGAGATTATCATATTGTTCGTTTATAATGAATTCGATTATTGTTTTTAGCTCATCGTCTCTTTCTGCTCATTTCTCAGTTTTGTGTGAAATCAACTCTGCGATGATCAATGCATATGGCGCTTAACATCCTATCCATCAGTTTCCGCGAATACAACTCTTGACATACAATCTGCGTTAGCGTTCGCTTTTTCCTGATGTTGAATTTTATATACGGTGAAGTATCTGCAACTGCATCGCCCATCTCATTAATCTCTCGAATGCTTCTTTGGTGTTGGCCTAACCATACTAAGGTTATGATCTGTAGTGAATGTATATTCGGTGACCCCATAATAAAAATGTATTTGAAAATGTTTAATGCTTGAATTATCGCTATTGCTCTCTTTCAGTCACGGAATAATCTTTCAATGTTTTCTGAACGTTCGATGCTGTAATATCCAATAACCGCTCTCTTTCTCCGTCATCCCATTGTCCTGGACCAGCTCAGATGCATATCCACTGCAATCTGTTTGCAATACAAAAACGGTTTCTTAAAAATCTGGTGTACGAGTATTGGTGCCTGATATCAGTTTTTATCTCTGAGTGTTTCGAAAGCTGTTTGTTGTTCCTCTTCCCATATAAACGGGTATCTTTCTTGGTTAATCTCTTGATGGGTTCGCAATGGTTGCATAATTCTTGATGAACTTTCGATAATATCCACATAAGCCTAAGAATTCTGCACTTGTGTGACCTAGTCTTTTGGTGCTGGGCAATTCTGTTCTTTATTCTTCTCGATGTTTTTGGACCTGGTTCCTTTGCCTTTCGGCCGACACAAATGTGTCCTAAGAAAGGTGACTCTTTCCTTTGGCCAATCGCATTTTGATGTTTCAATTCAATTTCCATTGTCTCAGTCGAACGAATACATTTACGGAGTCTTTTAAATGTGCTCGAAGGTACTATAATAGATTATAAGTCATCAAATCAATACCAGACATTGTTTAATGCGTGAGTTACAAAGTTCATAACATCTCTGGGAATGAAGCTGGTGCGGTTGGTTAGTCCAAAAGGCATTTTCTTGAATTGGTATATAATCTCCCAATTGTAAAGGGCAGTTCTCTGTCCCCTTCTTTGACCCTTAATTTGCCAATAGCCCACTTTTAAATCTAACGAATGTAAAATAGCTGCTCCCGTGCAAACGTTTGTAACATTCATTTATATCCGGTAGTGGGTATGTAGCCCGTTTTGTTAACCGCATTGAGTCGTCGATAGTCTAAAGCAGAACCGTTGTTGTTCCGTCTTTCTTTCTATTACCATGAGACGCACTGGAAAATGCCATGGCGAGCAACCTTGGTTCGATTACTCCTGCTCTAGCATCTTCGCACTCTTTTTCTCTTCTGATTTTGAGCTTCTGCCAATCGATATGGCCAGTAGTGTTATGGGGTATCGTCCTGTTATGGGTATCGTGTGTGCGTTACGTCGCTTGTACAATCTAAGTCGGATCTGCAAATATACCTTTAATTCCATAAGTAGTTTTTGTAGTTGTTTCTTCTCGTTTTCGTTTAGTATCTGACTGTCGAATTGTCCATAGTTTTTCGCTCCAGTCCTGCATTTTTGCTGTTGGATAGTTCAATGTCCATCATTTGTGTTAGCTTTCCCAGTCCTTTCGTTTTCATAGATAATCTTTATCTTCCCTCGTCAACAATTTGGTAAATGTTGAATCGGAATTTCACTGTTATCCGTTCTACATACACATTTCTCTGGCAATGGCAGTTCCTTCTTTTCTCGAATTGTGATTAGGTTCGAAAATTATTTCACCCTAGTTCCTTCGTTCACTTTTTACGTAACAATCATTTGTGTGCGTCCTGGCAATTATTTCTCTGAAGCATCTACTCACCTCTGATTCAACATACATATTCGTGTCCGTTTTATCTCTCACTCCATTGACTAGAATCTATTATTATCTCTTTTAGTATTTCTGGCATGAGATCTGTCCAATTATAACAATCTGGCTCAGTTTCCTGAATAAACTGCCTAAATACGTATTTGATTTTCCCAACATTATATTCCGATTATTGACCAGATTTTCCCGATAACCGCTACCGATTCTTTGCTGCAAGTATACATCCATGTTAGCTTCTTCTATACATATGTGGCCACACACAATTTTCCGGGTATTTTATCCATTTTTATACGCTGAAATGTTTGCTCTGTAATCAAATCAATTGCTTTGATTTCTACTCCATTTATCTATATGGGTACCGTAATGTTGTCCAGCTGATGTTTGTAACATAGCTATAAGTCGGTTTCTGGATCCTGATCCACACTTCTTGACTTTGGCTGGTTTCTTGGCACTAAGTCTGCCAATGTTGGGTTCGTATGGCACTGGATAAATATTCGTAAATGTGTGATCTGGATATGGTACGTGTCTTTCTACTGGCATGTTTCTCTCTACCTAAAAAAAACGATGATGTTTGCTTTCTTTAAACATTTCAATATACTGTGGTGGATGATATAAATGTCCACTATGTCTTGTTTTTCGTTTCCCCCATTGTTGAGTTGTTCTTGAGTAGCATCCTGTGTTCCTCCTTGGTTTTTTCGTCGTTGTCCCCGCACTATCATCTTTGAAATTTATCCAATCGTTCCAGTTACTCCGTTTTTGTCGCTCATTCTTGGTTGTTTCTTTCTCGCTTCTAGTCCATTATTGCTTTTAAATTTTCGTCCGACTTCTCATCTGTACCATTATTTTAGTTAGAAATTCCAACTAGTCTCTTTATTTGTGGATATCTTTTGAGTGTCCATGAACACCATTGTCTTAGCTAAAAACGGTAAGAATCCAATTGCCATTTCCCAGTGAATTTTCCTGCTCTCTTTTGTAGATATCGAAACATGCTAACATTGTGTATGATTACTCTTACGATTTGAATGATGAGATTATTCCTAAAAATTCCTGCCATCATCTGTCCGAAGATTAAGAATCTTCCCCACATGGCTTTCAATCCATATTGGCGTAGCGTGTTGAAATGATCTTGTGATAGTAACAATTCGTAGTTGGGTTCTCTCCATAGTGTTACCTCCCGTTATAGTTACAATGTTGGATAATATTGCTTTGCCTTTGGTGCTGGAAATAAATAAAGTTCCTCTGGCTTCGTTCCAGATGCTTTCGTTTGGTATATTCCACCTGTGATAATACAAACTGGTTGAATTTCCTGGATTCAAACTGGCCAATTCTGTTACCAAATATTTTGGTGGTGCTAACTATTATCGAGTTGGAAAACTGTAACCAACTTCCAATCTCTTAAATTTCGAAACGGTTCCATATAACATTACTGCAAGCAACTGAAACATTGTGGCTACAAAAATTTTCGGGTTTATCAATCCTTGTTAAACTAGGTTAAGCGAATCTGATTTTTTCCTTATGCAATTATCTCTAATTCGTTTTATGCATTTAATCTCTCTTGGGATTGTTGAATTTTCTGGTAGTTTCGCAATTGTCTTTTCGCATTTAATACGTATACATACTTCCTCGAGATTCTCTCAAAATATCCCTCTTTGAGTGGTAATAATGGGATTGCATTTATCCGGATTTGGTGATTGCCATATGCCAATTTTGATTTTTAAATATTTCTCTGTTCAAAGATACAGTCATTTTTAACAAATCGTAGTATAAGTTCTTTTTGAAATGCCAATCCTTTAATGATATAAGAAATCCATCGTTGTTATTTATATACAGATATAATTTACATCTTGGGATCTTATTTGCGCTTTTTGCGTTCGTATTGCTGTTCGCGATAAGAATATTCTTTATAATCGTACTGCACCATTTCGTCCGTCACATTTTGCTCACACATTCCGTCTTTATTAAATCTCATTCCGATTGTGGTATCCATTGATAATTACTACTGTTGGTGTGACTCTGATCCGATAGTTGTGGTTATCGTTTGTTTTCCGATTCCTTCGGTTCTTCGTATTCATCTAATGCACTTTTTTGAGGTGTTAGTTTCTGTCTCCCTCTGTGGGCACTTGTCTTGCACTTCATCAAATATTGCAACTTTTTCCAATAAAGGTGAGTCTACCAAGTTCTGTATCGGCGTGATATAACGAATCGTTGACATTCCCGTATTGCAATGATCTATACTGTGCTAGACATTGAGGGTACTTTTTCATTGCTTGTGTATCTGGATTCAAAATATCCTTGGTATTTCTCCAACATTTACTTGGTAGCTTTCCGATCACTACTACTTATCCTTTGACTAGTTGATTCAATAGGGTGTACTACTACTCCTTGACATGTTTTCCGATCTCCAGCCGTTATTCCTTCCCGCAGCGTATACCGGGTAGTTTTTATCTTCCTCTCTTCTTCGGCTGCCCACATTTTTCCAAAAAAAACCACTCTTCCAGCTATTGAGATACGGTCTGTCGTGAATCCTTCCTTCCACACATTCCGCTCCGCGTTACAGAAAAACCACTGTTTGTTTTCGTTCCAGCTTCTATAATTGTTGAGTGCGAAGTGATGTCCGCAATGAAATGCTACAATTTCCTTGTTAGCCGAACAATTCTTTGATTTTCCGTTTTAATGAAATCTACTTCTTGATATACGTTAAACGATTAACTGCCTGTAACAGCGTTGTCTGAATTAACCGGGGTTTGCAGCTTGGCACTCTCAGTTTCTTTTAGTGAGTATTTATCACCATCTTTATGTTGTCACCATCATAATACTCAAAATGTTCTACCCCTTTCACGTCAATCAAAATCCATATGATATTGTAGTGATTATGCGTATTCATCCCCTTTCTAGGCTGTTTTTGGATCGCCTTGCATTAATCGTCGTCTCGAAATTTCCGTTAATAACCTCTTTTAACCTTCGCTTGCATCATCTCCGGTTGAATCATCTTACTTACCAAATTTATAAAGGCTTGCCATAACACCTTGAGTCAGGATGAATGGTTTCAATTAAACTTTCCTGAATAATGTCTGGTTAATGCGAAATTCATATCCTTGGATTGTATCTTGGAGTTCGCTTCTGTATATCACTATCGTATTGTACATCAGGTAGGCCCATTCCCTACAAATATCTTATTTGGGATCGTCTGATCGTTTTGGTTAAGTGATTTATTAAATCCACATAATTCCTCTGGATTCTCTGGTTGGTAGTTGTACCTTGTTGTACAGTTTTATTTATTATTGGCTTATTGCTGCCACAAAACTGTTCGCTTCTGCTCGATATTATTGAGTTTTAAATTTCTCTTATTTTCTGGATTTGCTAATCCCAGCATATCAATTATTCAATCTATTGATCCACTTTGCTCTGTTTCTGCCTTTCAGTTTTCCCTTAACTGCTTTTCGATTACTTGGCTAAGCTTGTTTAATTTCGTTGTCAGTTGAATCCATCTGCAGTTTGCTTCGTTTCTTTCTGAGCTGGTTATCATTTTTTGGTCCGTCCTCTGATTTCTTTTCCATTAACCGTACCTGTTTCTTTCGTTTGGGCTGTTCATCTGTTGTTCTTTGGATGTTGTAGCTCCTCGTTCATTTATCCAGTTTATCCATTCGTCCCTGTCGAGCTTCGGGCGCTTCTCTCTTTCTTTTTATTTCCTCTTCGGTATCTGGCTCTATAATTTGACTGCCTGTCCTTTCTGACCGCATATTAAGCTCGTCTGGTTCATCTGTTATCAGATTCGTTTTCAATCTTCTGTCATGAAACAAATCTCTTGATTCCGGTATCTCCGGGTTGTTTCCTCGCCAACAATACTTATTAGATCGATTTAATATCCTTCATCTCTGTGGTGAATGCGACTACTTCATCTGCTGCAGGTGGAACTTCCTGGCGTATTTAGACTTTCTTGTCGTCCTATTGGCGTTTCGTTCTTGATTTCTTTTTTATTGAGTTCTCTACCCGCGATTCTTTGCTACTGTTAATACATATTGAATCCAATTGCATTTGCGTAACTCCGATTTCGAGTATCGTCGTCTAATGATCGTCCTTGTAATTGTAAATGAAATGGCGGTTCATACGGGTATTCTCTTTCACTTCACGTTACCTAGGCAGTGATATAAAATCCTTTCGATTGGCTCGAAATCTGGCATCATAATTTTTAAACTATACTTCTCTAATCGTTGTGGCTGCCATTCGTATGTTCCATTTTCGGATAATTCTCGGATTGTTCTGGTACCACGCATACATCTCCGAATACTCCTACTATTTCCTTTACGATATTTCGCAGATTCTCCACTCATGCTACAAGAATCGATTTACCATTGGCTAAATCTTGTTTACCCGTTCGTTTTGATTTCTTTGCTCCGTCCTCAATATGCTGCTAATTCTCTACAATTTTTGCGTTTCCGTTAATCTCGTTAGTCCCCTTCCTCCACAGGGTCGCTATATCTGTGGGCAAGTATTTGGTTTTCCTGGTATTTCGTTTCTCGAGTACACTGATTCGCGTCCTCGCTTGTTCTTGTTGAAATTCGTAATTTCATTCTCGTTCTGTTTTCTAACTTCGATCGTAATGTATATCGAATCGTCTTCAATGAGAATGTTACATATTTTTCACAGAAATTGTGGTACCCTCCCGCAACATTTTCAGTGGATCTTGGCTTTTGACTTATCATTAGATCTTGGGTCCTAATTCCCAAGTTTTCGCTGTGTCCTCTCCCATTTTCCAGGTAGCGATTGAAATCGTGACTTTTCGAATTAATGGCCACACTAACTTTCGTCAAAATCTGGCCTCTGCTAACAGAAAATAATACACTGATAGATAATTTCCCTTTTCCTACCCATCTCCGTTTTGGGTACACTCTCAATTTTCATCCGGTTATCCTCCGATCTCTGTATAAATTGATGACTTGTTGATACCGAAGATTTTTTCTCTTCAGCGATTTTCTTTCAGCCCATCCACTATTTCATGTGTATGGGCTAATCGAGCTCTATCGTTTATTTCCTCGTCTTCTGTCTGGTGCCAATTCCATTTCGTTTATCATTTCCTCTGTAAATTTTCATATGGTTCGTCTTCATATTAACTCTAAGGTTATATTCGTTAGCTTAGCGTCTTCCGGCGCTTCTCCTGGTAATATATTTTTCTCCATTTTGGTCAGTTCTCTCCATTTCCATTTCCCATTTCACCCTTTGTCTTTTCATCATACACCCTTTTTCCATGGTGTTGATCCGGCATCATCGAGTCGTCTATTGGTTGTAAATTTTGTGCTTAAATTTCGCATCTGTCTCCATAACTGGTAGATGGTTAAATATTTTGGTCCATTTTCCTTTTCATATTCTCTGAAAATTCTTGGATCTGTTGTTCCTTTTTGTCGTATTTTCGGGTAGTTTTTATCGTTCCTTCTTCGCTACCACATTCACTCTTCCAGGCGTATTAGTAGATACGTCCTGTCGGCATCTTCTTCACATTCGCTGCTGCTCGCGTTACACAGAAACCATCTGTTTTTCCGTTTCCTAGCTTAGCTATAATTGGAGTGTCGAGTGAGATGTCCGCAATGAAATGCTACAATTGTTCTTCTTGTTATTGATACATTCCTTGATTTTCCGTTTTAATGAATATCTACTATCTTTGATATATCTCTATAACGAACGCTGCTTAGCTGTTAGTCTGTAATTTACCGGGCGTTTTGCCAGCTTTGAGCAGCTTCTCTGCTCGTTTTCCTTTTAGCTCGAGTATTATCACCAATCTTTATGTTGTCGACAATCATATACTACAATATGGCCTCTCTACCCTTATTCACGCTCACTATCATGTACCATCAAGAGATATTGTAGTGATTATCGTATTCATCCCTTTTCTAGCTGTTTTTGGAATGCGCTTTGGCATTAATCGTCGTCTCGAATTCCGTTAATAACTCTTTAACTTCGCGTTGCATCATCTTCGGTTTGATCATCTTTACTTACCAAATTTATAAAGGGCTTGCCCAATCCACCTTGAGTCAGCACTCGCCACACTCGCTCTCAATTACTCTTCCTGATAATTGTCTGTTATTGCGCATTCATATCCGTTTGGATTGTATCTTGGAGTTCGCTTTCTGTATATCACTATCCGTATCTGTACATCAGGTAGGCCATGTCCTACCAATCTCTATTTGGATCGTCTGATCGTTTTGTTTAAGTGATTTATTATCAACAGTAATTCCTCTGGAATCTTCTGGTTGTAGTTCGTGAACTTGTTGTCCATGATTTTATTTTTATTATTGGCTTTATGCTGCCAAGCTGTTTCGCTCTGCTCCGATATTATTGAGTTTTTAAATTTCTCTTATTCTGGATTGCTAATCCCAACAGCATATCAATTATCATCTATTGATCCACTTTGCTTCTTGTTCTTGGCCTTTCCAGTTTTCCCCTGTAACTGCTTCGTTACTTGGCTAAGCTTGTTAATTTTCGTTGTCAGTTTGAATCCATCGCAGTTGTTCTTATCGTTCCTTTTCTGGAGCGTTGGTTTATCAATTTTTGGTCGTCCTTGGATTTCTTTTCCATTACCGGTTACCTGTTCTTTTCGTTTGGGCTGTTCAATCTGTTGTTTCTTTGGATGTTGTAGCTCCTCGTTCATTTATCCATTATCCCATTCGTCTCCTGTCGATGCTTCGGCGTCTCTCTCTTTCTTTTTATGTTTCACCTCTCGTATCTGGCTCTATAATTCGACTGGCTGTCGTTTGACACGCATATTAAGCTATCGTCTGGTTCATCCTGTTATCAGGATCGTTTTCAAATCTCTGTCATGAACAAATCTCTTGATCCGGTATTCTCCGGGTTGTTTCCTCGTCCACAATATTAATTTAGATCATTTAATATCTCTTCATCTCCTGTTTGTGATGACGACTACTTTCATCTGCTGCAGGTGGAACTTCTGGCCGTATTTAGAGACTTTCTTGTCGTTCCTATTGGCTTTTTCGTTCTGATTTCTCTTTTAGTTGAGTTCTCTACCCGCGATTTTGCTACTGTTTTAATACATTTAATTGATTCCCTAATTGCAATTTGCGTAACCTCCGAATTTCGAGATGCGTCTACATGATCGTCCTTTGGTATGTAAATGGAAATGGGCGGTTCCAATGACGGTATTCTCTTTTTCACTTCAACTTACCTGGCAGTGGATATAAAATTCTCTTTCGATTGGCTCGAAATCTGGCATCATAATTTTTAAACTATACTTTTCTCTATTCGTTGTGGCTGCCCCATTCGGTAATGTTTTTCCATTTTTCGGATAATTTCTCGGAATTGTTCTGGGTACCGCATACATTCTCCGAATACTTCCTCTATTTTCCTTTAGATATTTCCGCAGATTCTCCAACTCTGCTACAAGAATTCGATTATCCATTGGCTAAATCTGTTACCCGTTCGTCGTTCTTTGATTCTTTGCTCCGGTCCTCAATATCGCTGCTAATTCCTCTACATTTTGCCGTTTTCCGTTAATGACTCGTTAGTCCTTCCTCCACAGGTTCGTCTATATCTGTTGGCAAGTATTTGGTTCCTGGTATTCGTTTTCTCGAGTACACTGATTCGGCGGTCTCGCTTTGTTCTTGTTGAATTCGTAATTTCAATTTCTCGCTGTTTTCTACTTCGATCGTAATGTATAATCGTATCGTCTTTAACAAATTGAGATGTTTACTATTTTTTCCACAGAAATTGTGGTACTCCTCCCGCAAACCTTTTCAGTGGATTTTGGCTTTTTGACTTTATCATAGATCTGGTTCCATTCCCAGTGTTTTCGGTTGCGCTCTCCATTTTTCCAGGTTTTAGCGATTGAAATCGTGACTTTTTCGATTAAATGGCCACTCTAACTTGTCGTCATATCTGCCTCTTGCTAAAGAAAATACACTGATAGATATTTTCCTTTTGCTACCCCATCTCCGTTTGAGGTACACTCTCAATTTCAATCCGGTATCCTCCGATCTCTGTATAAATTGATGACTTGGTGATACCGATGATTTTTTCTTTCTTCAGCCGATTTTTCTTTTTTCAGCCATCCACCTATTTTCATGTGTATGGGGCCTAATCGAGCTCTATCGTTTATTTCCTCGTCTTCTTCTGGTTGCCATTCCATTTCGTTTATCATTTCCTCCTGTAAATTTTTCATATGGTTCGTCTTCTATAACTCTAAGGTTATTTCGTTAGCTGCGTCTTCCCGGCGCTTCTCCTGGTATATTTTTCTTCTCATGTTTTGGTTCTAGTTCTCTCATTTTCACATTTCCACCTTCTTGTCTTTCATCAACACCTTTTTTTCCATGGTGTTGATCGGCCATCTCGAGTCGTCTAATTGGGTTGTAATTTTGTGCTTAATTTTCGCATCTTGTCTCCATAACTGGTAGATGGTTTAATATTTGTCCATTTTTCTTTTCATTTCCCTCTGAACATTCTTGGATCTGTTGTTCCTTTTTTGTCGTATTTTTTCTTTCTGGTTCATCCATGGCTATGATATTATGGTTTTGTCCATCTTCCATATACCTAAATTCGTATATCGGGGTTCGTTCTCTGCGGACCTATTTGTCGTTTGTGATAGCATTATCCACGTCTTCTACATCCGTTCGTCACTATTTTTCGATTATTGGTTGGAATAATTTCTCTGTTTATTCGTCGGTCATAAATTCGTGCAATATTGACAATTCGGTGATCTACAATATTTCCTTTATTTCATATTTGCGTAGCTTATTCTTATCTTTATTGGTTCATCTCCTCTCATATCTCTTTTGGTGCTCTCCATATTTGGCTATGCAACTCATCTGTTTCTCGTCGTTATCCGAATCTCATATGTCTGTATGCCCGTACAGTCTCCTACAAAATATTTTCATTTGAAAATCGGTCTCGGTTAATGGATAATCGGTTTAATATATTTCCCTGGCTTGAATCTATTGGCTTGTTCTGTCATTTTTATCTGGTTTTTTGCTCATTATCTTTTGTCTCTCTTTTTTCTAATCCAGGTTTATTTCTTTGTTGTTACAATATTGAATTTTCTGCCATTTTCCGCTGTCGTTTCCTCGATTTCATTATTGTTTAATGTTACTACATTTATTCCTTTCGCCATTTAGAGCATTCCGCTAGTGTAATATCTCGCTTTATTTTTCTTCCCTACAATATAAAGGTTTTATTTTGTAGCTGGGTCCTAGCTTTTTCACTAACCCACATCAATACAACTCGTTTTGCTTTCCCGCCTCTCTTGTGCTATTATCTGTCTCCGGTATTTCTGGAAAATCAATAATTTACTTGATACTCTTCTCTACATATTTCGTTTCAAATTCTCTGGTACTTTTTTTCATCATATCTTTCATGATGCCGGATGTAGCATTAATCCTGTTGAATATCCTTTCGCAATCAGTTTCATTATTCTGCTGTTGGCGGTTTGTATTCTCTGAGGTTTAAGAACATTTGGTTTTCGATCTACCTTCTTCTACAAATCTCGTTGATTTCTTTTTAATATCTCGGTTTCAATCTTCTCTTGGTAGCTCGTTTCCATTTCTTCTAATTGATTTTTTGATTCAGTCCTTATTATGGTTTGGTTTTCCTCGCATGACTGAAATATTTCTCCGCCCAACTGCTTTATCTCGGCTTCATCTCGTTCTGTTGATCGTCTGGTATTTGTCTCATCATATTAATATGTGGTTGTTTCCTTCCTTTTCATTATCTTTAGTTGGCCTTTTATTTGGAACCATATTCTTATTTATTTTATTCTCGATTTGAAGCTTTACTCCACGTGGGCTTTTCTTTTCTGATTCTTGTTTCTATTTTTTGTAGCCGTATCCCTCTGGATTCGTATTTTTGTTATTATTGGTTCTATATCTTTTTCTTTTCCTTGTGACGTTGATGCTTCCTGTTCTGCATCTCTTTGTTAGTTCTAATTTTGCTTCCTCCCTTTCTGAGATAGGCACTTTCCTTTGGTCATCAATTCTTATTTTTTGATCTATTGCTTGCTCTTGTTCTAAATGTTTTTAACGCTCCCGTCTATGTTTTAATATTATGCCTTCTTCTTAGTTCGGCTTTCTCTTGTTTCAGGATCGCTTCTTTTCCCTTTTAACTGATCCTCCTCTTGTTCTAGCTTCCTCTTGCTTTAATTTTTCCTTCTCAAGTGTACTCTCCTGTCTTTTGTGTCATAATTTCTTCTTCGAGTTCGTCTAACATCTCGTACATTAGTGTTCCCATCGTTTGATCTTCGTGTTAATCCACTCAATCTCTGCTCGTTTCATCTCTTTAGTTCCGGTTCATTTCGGTTTCTCTATTATCGTTTCTTTTAACTGTCGATCCCTTTGTTTTTTCCTCCTCTTGTAAAGTTCTTTGATGGCCTCTATTTTCTCCTCTGTGTTAATTCAACTGTTTTCTCGTTAGCAAGTTATATATTTCCTCCCCCTTCGTTTCTCAACACACTGCCCGCAGTGTGAATTTCATCTGGAATTTCCATTCTCATATATTGATCTTTTCGGGGTTTGTGTTTCGATTTCCCATCTTTGCTGGATTTCTTGGGCTTCCTCTGTTTGTAGTCTTTGGCGCATTCAGCTTGCTGTTGCTCCTTGATATTCCTCTAGTTCGCAGCTGCTTGAATCTCCTCATTGCTCTTCTCATTACGTTGATTTCGTTGTGTTTGTATATTGGTGGGGCAATCTGTTGTATCATCTCTTTTAATTCAATGGGCATTCGTTGTAAGTGGTTTCTTCGTAGCATGTCTGATCTCTCATCACTTAATTTTGGATTTCCATAGAAGTTGTTTTGATCTTGGCTGGTTTGGTTCTCTTCTTAGTTACATTGCCTTGCCGAAATGTCCTTGTTGTCCACATTGTACATGGCTTGTTAATAGGGTTGTCTACATATTTTTCTCGTAATGTCCCTCGTCTACCACATTTTTTGACAAGTGTAATTTTCGGAAAAAATTCTCTGACCGAATGTCCTATTCTTTTGCATATGGAGCATTTTTCCATTTGTATTTGGATTGTTTCTTGGAAATTATTATTATAACTTACTTGTTATTATCTATCCTCCGGATTTCTCGTTTGTTGGTGGCTTGAACATCTGCTGTGCTCTGGAATGAATTGATTCATAGCTGATTGGTATTGTTGTTTTGGTGTGTTGGCGTTGACTGTTGATGTTGTTGGGTTCCGTGTGCCAAGACTGCCACTTGATCCTCCCAGTCCTAGATGGCTTCACATTTATTTGCGATTGCTACTGCTTTATCTAACGTATTCTGGTGCCAAAACATCCAAGGTTGCTCGTATGTCTTCCCTCTTGATTCCTATTATGAAGACGTCTAACCATTTTATCTTCGGGCAAACTGTTTCTCTCCGAAGGCTTCTTTACACAATTTCTTCAATTCGCATGGTATACGGCATTTGATTCATTCGTCTTTGTTTTTCGATGTAGGAAGTCCAATATCTTCCTATTCCGCTTTTTCTCTATCCCGAATATCTTTATTAAGTAATCTCTTTAATCTCTGGTCACGTTGTCAATTTCGCTGCGTCTATCGCTTCTTTCTACAGAAAATACATCTTGTTGCGCTCCCTTTCCGATATAAGGTAGCCCGCTCTTTTTCCTTTTGCCATCCTGTCGCGGACAAGAATATTTTTATACACTTCGAATTCTTTTATGAATGTATCCAATTTTGTTGAGATACCGTAAACGGTTTCCCTCTAAACTTTTCTCTGAATTCTTCCTATCATCGCATATTGTTAATTCAACATTGTAATTTGCACATCCGGAATTGAAGAGTTTTATGTGAAGTCGTCATGTTTGGAATTGTTGTCCAGAATCTTCTTCGTTTACTGATTCTATCGTTGTTCAACTGGGTTTTCGATATTACGTAATTTCGTTCTCCTCGCTGCTATTAAATTTCCAAATCGGTCAATCCGCTAGTCTGTGCCGGTTCCGGTTGCAGTTTGATACTTTAGTATTAACACTTCTAACTGTTGCGAACTTTTTTCTTTTCTCTGCTTTTAATAAACTCTTTTCTCTATTTCTTGGCTTTTGCTTCTCGTGCGGTTGCTGATGCTATCAATGTTTAGGTTATTCGGCTGCTTGACTGGTTTCTCTTCTCTTGCTTGTGGTTGCTTTGGAACTTTCTGGTTGCTTGTCTGCTTGTAACTACTCTGAACGGTTATTTCCAAATTTCTTTTCTGCTCGTTTATTCACGTTTCTTTGTTATCACTTGCTTTGTCGTTGCTCTGAAATATTTTCTCCTTTTGCTTTGCTTTTGTGCTTGACTTGGATTGCTTGCTTGACTATCGATTAACTAAAAATAAATAACACTCCAATATTCTATACTCTATACTAATTTCTCCTCCGTTTACATACTATCTAAGTTTATTCATCCCTGTTCGCATTTAATCGTGGTGGTCTTCTTATCTGACTACCCCCCTCTATTTTAAGTCAATTTTTTAATTATGCTATACTCGTAATAATTATCTATTAATCTCGTAATCAATTATTATATAGTCTATCAGTATCATATAGCGTATCAATTTATCTATATATAATATCAATAATCATATACTCGTACTTTCATTCATTCCATTATTGTTTTCTATGTCCTTCCAAAAAAATTCATTTACTTAATCCTAATCGCTGGCGCTTCTATGCCCTCTAAGTGATTTCCGTTGGCTCTTAAGGCCTTCGTTTTAACTCTTTTACTGGTCATCTGTGACCTTAATTTTATATATAATTCATATTTCAACTTTTACTCATATCATATCTTATCTGGTAACTCTATGCCCTCCAGTAATCTGATCATAATCATCGCGCCCTCTATTGCCTGCAAGTAATCTGATCATGATCATCCAGCCCTTCTATTCCTCAATACTGATCATGGATCATCCAGCCCTCTATTGCCTCCAAAGTATCTGATCATGATCATCGGCCCTCTATTCCTCAAGTATCTGATTATAATCATCCAGCCCTCTATTGCTCAAGTATCTGATAATAATCATCCGGCCCTCTTATTTCATATTACTCTTATATCGGACTTTGAGCTCAAATCAGTGACTTTTGGGTATGTTTGAGGCTACACTGACTCTCAAAGCCATGGCGTCTTTGGCCGCGCATTCTTCCGGTTACGCTTTACTCACCGCCATTCGGATATTTGGTACTCGGTGTGGGATCCGGGTTATTGTACCAAACTCCTCGCTGGGCAACAAAAAAAACATTCCCTCGGTACTCGGTGTGGGATCCGGGTTGTGTACCTCGAAGAATATAAAAGTATGGAAATGCCTAGACGTTCAATCAAG
The DNA here is from genome assembly GCA_022537955.1 of Schmidtea mediterranea. Taxonomy (NCBI): domain Eukaryota; kingdom Metazoa; phylum Platyhelminthes; order Tricladida; family Dugesiidae; genus Schmidtea; species Schmidtea mediterranea. The sequence goes on along the minus strand of CM039679.1, from coordinate 180,586,410 downwards.
TTCCAAAAGCGGTTTACTTGATTCCCGAATAGTGAAAAGAAAAGGAAGTGCTCAAAAGTGGGAGCGGGGAATAAACTATCAAATCTCTGCCCGCTCCATCCATCAGATTTCTCGGCTCAATTCGAGCGCTCTCATCTGGCTTTAGTAGGACATTTTGAGTATGAACCATTTACCGGTTAGTTCACATCTCACCTACCGTTTGGCCCCGATACTCGGTGTGGGATCCGGGTTGTTGTATCGAGTGCCTCCCAGCGAAAAAAAGAATCGTCCGATACTCGGTGTGTGATCCGGGTTTTTGTATCGAACGGCCCAGCGTCATCAGTCCCTTGGCTGATAACAACCTGAGCACGACAGTCCGTAGCTGTCCTCTGGTGCCTCCACCACCAGCTAGGGAAAAAGAAGTCATCTCTAGGTACCTTTACTCTAAACTATTAATTCTGTTCCGTGTACACTCTTTCTCTCACCTCTCGGTCTGTCTCTTCACTCCCCCCTTCAAAATTTGTGGTAATCGCATCAACAAGCTCCCCAAAAGAGGTGATCAATCTCTCGCCGGTTACTTGCTGACATACGCGACTTGGCCTACCAGTTCCTTTCTCAGTAGGGTTGATCAGGGTTTCCTTGGGTGAGCGTACTATCATTAGATAGCTCAGGTTTAACCATTTTTCCTCGTCCTATCTCAATATAATATCAATAAATATAATATCAATAAAACAACAAAAAAAGGATTATATACTAGGTAAACTCGGTTGTCGAAATTTTTCCGTCCAATATTTTGTGTCTCTGTGCATGTGTTTTGATTATTTCCCTAATTCGGCTTTTACGTTTTTGGTCTATTACCATTGTTTATCGTTGTCGGGTTATTTTATTATTTATAAACATTGCATATTTCTTTATATTCGTCTTATCATCAATAATTCAAGTAATGTATAATACACATTTATTTCATTTCATCATAACAATTCATGGGAAGTAAACCGTTAGTCTTTCCTTTATCTTTCGGTGGCATAACATACAGTGCGACTCTTGTGCGCATCCATGACAATAACTCAGGTGTCCGCAAGGTATCACCATTACTCGTGCTTCCTCTGTTCTGCACGCATAACATTCCACATAAGCCTCAGTTTGCTCTTTCATTGTTGTTGCAATCTTGTCTTCAATATTCTTGACTTTTTCCATTAACTTGTACCAGCTTTTCCCAAATTTGGTTATCTCTAATCTCATAGATAGAATTTCATATATTCTCTCAGTAGTTACGTCTTTATCAATATCGATTAATTTTATTAATATGCAATGTTCATCGGAGTACAGTTTGGAATTGCTGATATATCCTCTTTAGCTCGTTTAATTAACTTTTGTTTATTAATTAGTTCCTCAAGATTGTCATTCTCGATGTTTAGAATCCCCTTTAGTTTTTCTATAATTTCTGCTGGTTCCATCTAAAATTATCAAATTACCCTTTAAATTTATCTAAATACTAATTAACTAAATTTTTAATATGTTTTGAGTCGTTTTATTTACTACTATTTACTCATTACCTGTTGTGCTTTATTCTATTACCGTTGGCTTCCTCTTGTTGGGTTCGGTGTCTTTCTCTTGTTTATCATTACTCCCCTTACTTACCCTATTTCATTTTATCCCGAATTTTGCCCTTTTAATTACTTATGCGTCTTGTCATTGTTGTTGGTGTCTTACAAGGGTGTCATGTCGTCAAGTATTGATGGATGTTGAGTGCCTTGGCGTCCTAATTTGTAGTCGGGTTGCTTGTTTTTCAACAGTTGTTCTCTGGGTTTTGTTTCATTGCTATTACATCTCTCCGCGGTTCGACAAAATGTCGTCCCGACATTTTCTTTACGCATGTCTATATTCCTTTGGTTTTTCGCAAAAACAATCATTCTATCCCGGCTGAGCCCCCAAATTTGTATGGTGGGTTACAGGGTTTCAGATCTTGCTTGTCTTCCTGGCGACCCTAGTAACGCCATACAAAAAGATACTACTCCACTTGGCACCCGTTGCTAAGCAACGTTGGAAATGTGTTCAAGTGGTGGATTGTCCGCAAAAATTGAATACCATTGGCTAGTACTGTAATTGCTCGGACAAACCTCGGGTTCACGAGCTGTCGATAGAAGACCTATGCTCGCTTTGCTCTGTCCCTCATAAATAATATTCACGATTAGTGCTTAATTGCCTGCGAAAACTGAGACGTAATATGTTACTTATGACCGTTCGGGTATGCGATTTCAAAAGAAACGACTCAACTAAGGCTAAACTACTCTATTAAATCAAATCACATGATGCATATCTATGGTTTGGTATCTTGGAGTTGGGTTGCTCGACGTCGGGCACGCTCCTTACGTCCCGGTCGGCGATTGTTGGTGACGATGGGTTGCTCTGTTGACTTGATTGCTGTCTGTGGCATTTGAGTCGGGGCGAAGATGAGCGGGTAGGTGACCGCTTCACCTCTCGGCATACAGCTAGTGCGACTTCTAACCCCGTACCTGCGTTCGCAAACTCCAATTGAGCTGGCGTTCCTCGGCCAGCCCTTTTGAGCTGCGGTAAGTCGTTGGTATAGGACTTTGGTTCGTTTCGGATCTAAGCATGTCGCTTTGATCTGCTGCATTTCACGGGTTAGTTGCAGGACTTGACTAAGTAATTCGGCATTCGCCTGCCTCGCGCGATCTAACTCCGTCTGCAGGATCCGTAGAGAAGCCATTGCTGAAATTAAATGGATTTTTACTCGTCAATTTATAGTCAGCCTAAATATTTTAACTCTTTTAAACAACTCAACACTCATTCTCAGTTATATAAGAAAAAAAGAAATACACGCGATGCTAATTAAATTATTGTTTTTAATCACTATAACGTTTTGTCAGTTCATTCATCCGGGCAGAATCGTTTGAGACTCCTTTTGAGAGCTTCTAACCGTATAAGGACGTCTAGTATCTCGGACCGGACGAGGTGGATGGGCGACGGCGATCCGCCCAGCAAGGATGTCATCCAGCACATTTGCAAGGTGCATCCTTGCCTTGACTACTTGTAAGTCCACCTGCTCCTGCACCCGCTCCCAATGGGTGAGGAGGTCCTGCGCATTTGCAAAGATTTCAGCGGCTGGGTATTCTTGCCTTACTGGTTCGAGAGGGTCGCTACTCGGATCCCGTGCTTTCCGAGGGATAGAATATGGCCACTGTGACCGGGGTCTTTCTATTGCGTCGGAGGTTCGTGATCTCATTACCCGAGCGTTTCTTCCGAGTGGTAATCTGATTGTTGGATATGCTCTGTAATGATTGAAATTTAAATCATGAAAATTAATAGTGTGGGAGATAGGGTCTTGGCTATATTAATTAAAGAGAGTTTAGGTAGGCCCGAGATTCGGTATATCTTAGTGACTATCATTGGGGTTTTTCTAGGCTCGATCCGTCTGCAATACGTACGTGCACCTATAAAATAGTTTAGGGTGAAGGCAAATTAAACGTTCTGTGAAACTCATGAGGCACCTCATTTTCAATTATAATTTATTTATAATTCAAGCTTTTAACAGTTTAAATTTTTGAAGTTAATTCGAGTTAAATTTTCTTAATTAAATTTGCAAGATCGACTTAATTCCAATTTGATCGATGTTTACCTTAGTCACGTCGAGAAAATGTGTTGTTTATATTATTGACCGGCGAGTACTTGTTCGATTGGAATTTATCGCGGTTCTATGCTAATTATTTCGACAAACGCATCGAGTTAATTTATTCCGACCGTCTCGGAATTTTCAAATCATCGCATTTCGAAAATTAGTGTAATTATGCACATAAGTCGAATGGATCTTTTCCAATATCATAGAACTTTGGGGAGCGTTGGTGTCGTTAATAATACATCTCATCGAGGCGACTTTTCGTGGTGAACATGGATTTTTGCTATTTTCAGATTTTGATCTCCTGACGGTTCAATTCACAAGTCGTGCTACGTCGGATTAATTTGGATTTTATGGAAAATCCCTGTCTAATTTCGCAATTAATTTGGCTAAAACACGATTCTGATCTGTTGGTCAATTTCTAATCTTTGTACAACTACACATAATCCTAACTTGCCGAATGATATCTAAAATGTTCCAAATTTTATTGTTAATCCTACAATTCTCGAATTGATTGGTTTTCATTTATTCCACTGTACTATTTACTTTATTATGGATCGCAATTTTTGCTTACCTCACCGATATGATCTCAGTTTGTGGTTAATTCTATATCCTAGTAGGTACGATTTTTATTCCCTATGATTGTAAATTGTAGCATAGTTAACAAATAAAATTTTATTTTCGTCTCAATTATAAACTTCACCTACTTTATCAACAAGAATTTATTTTCATTAATCGAAAATTTTATTAAATTTTTCCTTACAAACAAGATTTTATTCTTTCTTAACTTTACCAATTTTCTTTTGTTTCAATTAAGATTTTCTTTTATATCTCGTGTATTATATCAAATCACTGTACAATTGAGATTTTGTTTGTTACTAATCCTAATTTTATTAAATTCATTTCATTTAAATTCATTTTGTTTCCTATTAATCATAATTTTATTAAATTCATTTTCCATAATTTCATTTTACTTCATACTAATCATAACTTTATTTAATTTCTATCATAGCTTTATTTAATTCGTTTTATAACTTTATTAAATTTCTTTCATTTCCTATTAACCCTATCTTTATTTCGTTTCATATTAATCCTAACTCGATTAATTCATTTTATAGCATTGACACGGAAGTGGTTATATCAGCCATTTCAATTTACGTTGTCCCCGTACCCTTTTCCTTTAATTGATCTTAAAGCATAGTATGTTTATATTATAGTTATTGAGTGCCCACTGGACTACTCGGTGTGGTGATTTTAAGCCGTTTGTTAGATAAATTTTAGGTCGATTTTACGGAATTGAGAAACGAGGAAGCAGCCAGAGACTCCTTCCTTATTCCTCGCTTCAGCTATAGGGATAAATATTTACGATCCGACCGCTGCGTTGCGCACGCTGAGTCTTCACGGGTGCATATCATTGGCGATCTTCCACGCACTTACATGCATCTGCACTATGTTGATTTTACTAACTTGCGTGATGTTTCGGCTGTGGGCCGGAAAAATTTCGATAGTTGAATGTTATAATTTATAAAAACATATAAATACATATTAATAAATTTTATTAATCATGAAACAAATAAAGTTACCCATTAACCATTCCAAATCATCAAACATAAAATAAGGCATAAAACAGCATAACCGCATAAATACCTCTCCTCCCACATCGACGCCGAGCAGAGCTCCATTGAGATGCAAGGTCGTGATGTGGAAAGAGGGTTCCAATATAAACGATTCTCACCTAAAAATTTAAAATAGATTCGAAGTATTTGAGTTTCAAAAATTAGTTTTCAAAAATGGTTTCTTGATTTGAAAATAATGGTTTTTGGTTTTCACAAAAATGGTTCTAAGGTTTTCAAAAAAAAAAAAAAATGGTTTTCAAATTGAAAAATGGTTTTTTTTAAATGTGAAAATGGATCAGTATTTATACCTAATTGTGTGACGTGTAAAATTTGATGCAGTAAAACAAAATTCGACCTTGTTCTTTTCTAGCAAATTCTATTATTTAATTTTGATATTTTTGATTTTATTTTATGACTTCTTATTTCGAATTTTTATTGAATTATTACTAATTCAAAATTTTCGATTTAAATTTCATTTTAATGAACTTTTATTAATTTTTTCAATTTCGTCGAATTTGTCGTGTTTTCTTGTTGTATTTGTGTAGGTATCGTGCGGATCTTGATGCATTTTGTTAATATTTTATTTTATTTTTATGTTTTTTAATTTTATATTTAATTCTTTTATTTCTCAGATTTTATCGGGTTTACTTGGTGTTTTTTATGTTTTATTTTAAATTGCGTGTTGTATCTGCGTGTGTGTTTCTGATCCATTTAAACATTTTTCAAGGCCGTTTACGTTCTGGCCCAACAGATTTCTGAGTGGTGAATATTTTGAAACTATATGGTTGTTACCCGACAAATAATTTTCGCCTACAACTCAGCTCCTGTTGCGAAGCAACATCGGAACTGTGTCCAAGTTGGTGGATCTTTCGCAAATAGTAAACACTGTTGCTAATACTATAATTGATAGGGGCGATCAATGGGTCCAATGAGGGGCTGTTAAAAGGTCTTTGTTCGATTTTGATCTTAAGGTACCATTTTTAGCATATTCTAATATGTCATGAACTATATATACACCTTGTGGTATATATACATCTTCCGTAAAGACTTATCTTGCAATCGATTCGTTCAAAGAGAAATTTTATTCCATTTTATTTGACACTTTAAAACAAAAATATTTATCTAGATTTGGAATATTAATTAAAAGCCATCATTTTTCAAGATTTTGGTCATTCGTATTAAACTTTTTCCGAAAGTCTTTCATTTTAACTGTTGTAACGATTTCGCTCAACAAAATATATTCGACATATTTCAAATTTATAGTATTGGCGTACTGGGTAAAATTAATTTTGTTTTAATCTACTCTTACTTATCTGAATCTACTTTCTCAACCATTCGTCTTTTCTAGGGAAATTCCTTTCTCACCCAGACGCCCCACAATTTGTACATTACCACTGTATACCCATGGGCAAGCCCATGTTGGTACTGTATACAGCAGCCGAGAGTCCACAAACAGAAGAGCCCCGTTTCCAAGACTATTCCTTGTGATAATCTCGCTTTTGGGTTCCTGACGGCCGATAGAAGGACTTACGTCTATTTCATTTATCTCTTTCTCTCGACATTGGCGCACGCTTTCCCATCTGTCACCATCGATTTTATGTATACGTCCGAATCAGAATTCCCTCAGAGTCTCATTCAATTCATTGGTAAGTATTCGTGCACTTATACTGCCGGAAATATACTCATTTGCGACCTGGCTACCTATTTATCTTTTACCAGTTAAATTTAGTTAACATTAGTTTTAAATGTTTAATAAATTAATTTTAATTACTGAAATGCAGGACATTTTCCAAAAGAAGGATTGGATTAGTAACTTTTGAAAATTTAGATTCTTAAATTATTTAAAATTTCCGATTTACTTCAGAAATTATTATTAAAAATACGAAATAATGTTGGTAACCTCGAATTTTGTTTTAATTTGAAAAATCTTTTCTTTGAATAACTGGCGAAAATTTAAATTCTCATATAATTAATTGTACTCGCTGTTAAATCAGCTGTTTTAAGTTCAAGAAAGTTTCCTGGTTGTTTCTAAAGGAAAATAAAATCCTCTTACGGTTTACATTTACATTATATTTATACTTATTCTTTCATTACTCAACATACTCTTTATAAAGACTTAAAAATTACTTTTACGGTAGTTATAATGGCTTCAATTTTTAATAATTTAAGTTAAAGCAAGCTTTCCACTCATACCTTTCGCATGCATCAAACTTCACCAATTTTACTTTATACTCAGGTAAGCCTCCATACATCCCTTTCTCATTTATTTATAGACATATCGAAATTTATTAAGAAATCTAACAAAATTAAAAAATTCTATTTTACAATTATAACGTTTACAAAATGAAAAACAATAATGAAAAAAAATAAAATACAATATAATCACATCATAAATTGGTTTTGAATTATTATGTCAAAATACAATTCGGTTTTCCACAAGATCAGGCTTTCATTCGTCTATGTCGACGGGAAATCTTCGTTTTCGACTAAAGTTTAATTCGTTGGACCCGACCTGGGGAACTGAGTGGCAGAGCTCGTCCCCAAAATTGTCCGTCCAATAACCGATGGAAGTGGAGGATTTTCGATTTTCGTCGATTCCTGAAGTGGTTGTTGAAGTGGAGGGAATATTTACCCGTATTCGTAATTCGTCTGTTTCATCGGCACAGATTTGGGTTGCGTTTTCTTCGGATTCCTCCATTTCCTGTGGCTTTCCGTCCGATTTGACTAATTGTGACTGTTGTTCGACGACTAGCATTGCCGCCTCTTCCAGGGTCTGGGCTGCATTTTTTAGGAGAGTGACTACCTCAGCTCGGAGTCGTTCAACGCGACGCCGGTTTTTACTGGGATTGTGTTTTTTGCTGATTTTCGGGGTTTGCGGAGGACCAGTTGTGGCTTTTTCGGGTATGTGATCGACGGGAATTAGATTCAACTTTATTGCCAAATCACGGTCGGCTAAGCGCCTTGTTAGCTCCGTTTCATTAAAGGAAACTGTCAGGACGGCGCTCTGATTGTTAATAATAATCCGCTGAGCTCGACTTTCCACGATTATGTCTTCTCGGCATTTAGTAAGCCTGTGGATTTGGTTATGTAGAGCTTTCACAGCCTCAGGGGCGAACCATGTACCGAGCGTGCGTTCGCGTTCTGCGAGTAATTGGTCATATTTTTTCTGGCATTCTATGTGGGGATTATTGGTGTTGATGAGATTTGATGAAGTGGATTTTCCGGATTTCTGCGGCGTTAATTTTGGTATTTTATATCCTGACTGCATTCTGACAACGGTTTTCTTTAAAATAAAAGAGACTGAATTGGGAGAATTTGTTAGCATAGATTTATATAAATTTAATAAATATAATAAGGATAATAATTAATTAGAATTTTCAAACAGCACAATCCCACACCAAGCTCAAATTTAATATTGATTTTCACGGTAACCAATTTAGTGTAGAAATCTGTTGTCAATCTGCTGATAATAATATTTAATAGAAAAACGGAAATATTGAGGCTCCGGTCATTATCCAATTTACGATAGTTTTTAAACCTTTTCCTTTCGTTGGATTCATTATACTGATTTTCGGTCTAATGCGTTATACGTTTGTTCTTATACTTAACCCTAGTCGTTTCCCATTGTTGTAACAAATTTTCGACAGACATTTAAAAAGAAAAACATCATATCCTTACTTAGACATCTTATCAGTGTCAACCCCTAGGTATAGCGAGCTTCCCGCATTTCACTCATACCGCTCCGACCAACATTGAAAATGGCCGCCTTGCTGAATTACGACGGTGTCCTACCCCGTGATCAGTGTAACGAGACCTGACCAGACTAGGCAGACACCGAAGGGTGGATTGTGACAAAGTAACACATCAACGTCCTGCCAACTTAACGGCCGGAATTGAAGATTACTTTGCCATTCTCCACGATTAGCATGTATACATATACATAATTAAGTTTAGGGAGACCTGTCACGGATACTAAAAAGTATCGCGACCATCCATGATCAAAAACAATTAAATTGAATCTTCAAAATATATTCAACCTAAAAATCAATCGAAAAATACTTACAGCTAAAGTTCAAATTTCAAAAATTTTATAAGTTTTTTAAAGGTTAAATATTGTGACAATGGCTATTGTATTTATACTGTTTTCGTGCGTGTAAGCGACCAATCAGAGTATTTTGAGTCTTTTTCGGGGGTTTTTATTGTTTTAATTTAAATCTTTTATTTTTCTCTATTTTTTGATATTATTTTCTTAATATTTCGTAACTCTTTAATTTTTTATTGTATAACCATTCTTTTTGATTGTTTCTCTTTTTACCCTTTTGGTGGGTTACAGGGTTTCACATCTTGCTTGACTTTCTGGTTACCCTAGTAACGCCATACAAAATGATGCTCCGATCTTATCAATTTTCAAGGCTTTCATGTTATGGAAGGTAAGCTAATTTCGGTATGATTTTTATTTGATTTATTTAATACATTTTTAGCCGTTGGGTTTAAACAAATATTATCGTGAAAATGATTTGGTTCTTTCTCACCGCGACTTAAGCTATTCCTATCAATGTCGATTGAATTTAATAATGCTGCAAGGTTTTGTAACTCCTTTAATAGTAATTTTGTGTCAATAGACTGCTGTTCAATTTTTTAGTTACAGATTTGTTTAACTTTATCTTAAAGATTTTTAGTTCATAAATTACCCATTTTCATCCTATAATCATCGTATTTCAAATTTGAATGACTTAAGCTAAAAATTGCCTTAATAAATTATCTAAAAGGAAACGTTCAACTCGAGGATTATTTAATTTTCATTAGCACTTACACAAATTTTAAGCGATGAGTTATTTTGGTTTCAATTAACTAGAACTGTGGTTTAAAGTGACGAATTACTTTTACTTTGATGGACGAATTACCCTAGGTTAGCCACTGAATTTATCCACGAGTGAATTTACTATTAATCTATTTTATTTACTCTAATTTTGCTCCATGAATTCATATTAATTTACCGAGAACCTTATTTACCGAATCAGTACATTTTACTACTTTTAACTTACAAATACCTTTAATTTACTTCAACGATTTATGTCAATTACAATCCCTCGAATAAAGTATATATTTTAAATGATAGTCTAATTTATCCTTTAAATTGTTTCATTATTTTTAACCAAAGCTATATTTACCTTTACTTGAAGATTTATTGGGTTAATTTATTTACTTTAATTTTATCAATCAATTAACTTAATTTTTTAACTAATGCAATGCTTAATTTTTCCCCATAATCATTAAATGATTTAATTGATTCAATAACTATTTTTTAAGAGATTTTTCTATTTTTGATTATTTTAGCATACCGTTATCAATTTACTTCTAATTTATTTATACCAACGACTTCGATTTAATTTATTCCCGTACCTTTTCCCTTTAATAGACCTTAAGCGCAATTTGTGTTTACATTATATTTACTGAGTGCCCACTGGACTACTCGGTGTGATGATTTTAAGCCGTATGTAATATAATTTTAGGTCGATTTTACAGAATTGAGAAACGAGGAAGCAGCCAGAGACTTCTTCCTTATTTCTCTTTTCAGCTATAGGGATAAATATTGACGTTACGACCGCTGCGTTGCGCACGCTGAGTCTTCACGGGTGCATATCATTGGCGATTTTCCACGCACTTACAAGCATTTGCACTATGTAGATTTTAGTTTCTTGCGTTATGTGTCGGCTGTGGGCCGGAAAAATTTCGACATTTTAAGTTATAAAACAAATAAAATAATTTATGTAAATAATATTTATTAATTATAAAACAAAAATAACAGGTTACCATTCCAATTCATAAAATAGCATAAATTCATGTATCATACAATAAAACCAAAATACCTCTCTCCCCACGCCGACGTCCGAGCAGAGCTCTATAGAGATGCAAAGAGCGTGACGTGGAAAGAGGGTTCCAATATCAATGATCCTCACCTAAAAATTCTGAAAGTAAAGTTTCTAAATAGAATTGAACAATTTCACAATAGATTTAAACTGGTTTTCAAAAATGGTTTTGTTTCGAAAACGGTTAAGTTAAATGTGAAAATGGATCAGTATATATACCTAATTTTCTATTGTGTGAAATTTGCTGCAGTAAAACAAAATTCGACCTTGTTATTTTCTAGCAAATTCTATTATTTATTTTTATTATTTTTTGATTTATTTTTATAATTTTTTATTTAGAATTTTTATTGAATTATTGCTAATTCAAATTTTTCGATTTAAATTTCACTTTAATGAACTTTAATTGATTTTTTCAATTTCGTCGAATTTGTTGTGTTTTCTTGTTGTATTTGTGTAGGTATCGTGCGGATCTTGGTGCATTTTGTTAATATTTTAATTTATTTTTATGTTTATTATTTTATATTTAATTCTCTTATTTCTCAGATTTTATCGGGTTTACTTGGTGTTTCATATGTTTATTTAAATTGCATGTTGTATTTGCGTGTGTGTTTCTGATCCATTTAAACATTCTTCAAGGCCGTTTCGTTCTGGCCCAACACTTTGTTATTTAAATTTTTGGTCGCCGCTTCCGCCTATGTATTTTCTAAACCTTCTTTTGCAAGGTTTTGGCGGTTTTATATTTTTAATTTATTTTTCTATGTATAATGCGAGCGAAATTTATTAATTATTTGTTTTTCTTAATTATGTTATTTATTATATTTTTAATTTCTGTTTGCGGTGCGTGCTTGTGTTATAATAGCCATTCTCACAATTTTTCAACATGACTTTTTCATAGTCATTTTATTTTGTTTTAATGATGTCTTATAGGCCAACAATAGAATCATAAGTTCATATGATCATCATAAAACCATAAATTCATCTGGCAATTCAATTGACCATTACAATGCAATCTCACATACTCACTGATAACTATCTTGTACAAACTAAACATTTACTAGTGTTGCTAGAATGCATCGTTTCACACTGCAAATTTTCACTTATAATGCTTGATCTACTTTTTCATTATCTGTTATTTCACTTCCAAATATTGTTTCTATTTTACGTGTATTGAATAATCTATACACCAAGCGAAGTTCCGATAAATTCCGCTATAATGCAAGTTGAAACAAAAATCAACTTATTGGAATTTATTTTTTGAGAAAATTTAATGAATTTCAGCCATTTCTGAAATGGCTGCAAAGTTATTTTTTAAAGTTATAAAGTTTTAAAAGTTGAATTATGATTTTACAAGGAACTTAAATCATTATTCAAACTTATAATTATAACTTTTGATCTACAAGCTCATGTATATTATTATTAATAATCATTATAAATATTCAGAAATTATTCAAAAAAATTGAGTTAAATTATTTTTGAAGTTATAAAAATTATAAATTGCATTAAATAATTATAGTTTTTATACATCTTTTGAAAAAAATCTTCGAATATGAACACAAAATAATTTGCTTTATGATTATTTTTGAAAACTTACCAATATAATTTACAATTTATGCTTGTATAACATTGTTTATTTTAGAAAAGGAAATTAATTTATTATATTCCCCTTATTTGTTGTATTGTACATCCACTCTCATGTATTGTACTACATCCATCCGCATTTATTGTGATGTACTACTATTCCCCAATTTTAATTATTATTTTTAATAACTATATCCTTCCTCACCTAAGTATCCATATCAATCCACAAATATCTCCCGTTATATATAATAGTATAATGTGTAAGTTTAGATTTGTTTATATGTTCACCACAACGGGACGGGCGTATTATTACCGTCCTAGGATAGGCATTAACCTAGTTAAACATATTTTCACCAAAACTACCTACAATCCATTCTCATTATATTTCTTCAATGAATAATTCTATTTCCTGCTATATATTTTCAATATTTAATTGATATTTTACTTCCTCATTGAGTAATTCTACCCTTTCTTATTTCCTACAATGAATAATCGATTCGCAATACAATGAATATTTAATACCTTAATTCATATTTTTAAAAAAATGCCCGGTAAAAATTTTTTGGCTAAAATAAATATATTTAAGTATCCAATTTAGTGCCATTTGCCAGTTTCAATAATTTTAATTTACTCTAGTGACTATGCAATGCATATATTAAATTCAATACAATATACATTAAAACCTCCTATAACGCGATTCAAAGAATGCGAATTTGTTTTTCACTGGTAATAAAATTTGTTCTATGATTTATAATTGTAAATATCTTTGTCTATCTAACTAAGTTTTAATTGAAAATGCAAAAATACTGCTTAAATTTCGAATCATTTCTACATATACACTGTAAAGTGAATACCTCTTACTATCGCGTTGTAGGAGGTTCGACAATAATCAAAAGACAGAGCCCCACAGTGTGAAAACGTATAAATAAGGGAAACGAATGAATTTAAATGTTTAAAATTGCGATTTTATTTATAAATTTGGCAACGATTTCTCGGACAGCTTTATTTCTATCCTAAAACTTTTGTAACAAAATATTAAAACAAGATTATAAATAAGTTATATCATTTTCATCGGATGAAAGATATCAATGGATAAAACCATCAAAATGATCCTGGAGATTTCCTAAAAACGACAAAGCATCAATAATACCACCAAATAAGTGATTCGAGTAAAATATTTTCTGATCGGAATGAGATAATGTCGGATTATGTTCCCCGTTGTTCTGATTAGTCCCTGTAATGGACACAGATACAAATTTCACATATTCCGTTGAGTCCATGGACGATGCCCGACTGCCGTTTTGATTGGACTCTAACTCTTTTGTATAATATAAATCTGATATAAAAGCTTTGATACGATTATCTGATTGCATATTCTAAATTAACAAACAAATAAAATATTTTATGATCATTTAAATGAATTAAGAATATTAACATTAGCAAGTGTAAATATTAAATGTTAACTCTTAATATGTGTGTTTTCCACCTCATATAACCTCATATATATAATTTTAATTATAAATTTTATTGACAATTTATCAGTAGTTTATTAATGATATATTTAAAACAAAATAATACATAAATGATACATATAAAAAATAAGAAACATGTAGAGCCGTGTTTGCATTTTATGAACAGTTTACATAAGAAAATTATATTCACATGTGAAACAAAAAGAAAGTCATCAATTGAGCTTTTGAATTTTTTAATTCAACATAAAGATAAACTTAATATGTTTGTTGAAAACATATACTTCAATTTAACTTGTGCTTTAACTTCAGTTTATATTAAAAATGTAAAGTTCATGAAAATTCTATATTAAGATTTATTGCCAAATGTAAATATAATTTAAAAAGTTGAAAAGATTAATAAAAACAACATTTAAACCTCATTAATTATATTTCCAAAAGGAACAGATTTCAAAATGAATGTTGATATACATATATAATTGATGCTTTTACTGATGAAAGCAAAAAAATTTTAACAATATTTTATTTGTTATTAAATTAATAATGAACCATATCAGCAATTGTTAACTTTTATAATATATAATCTTTAGATTTTTTATAAGAACTATAAGGCGATTTAGTATGTATTGGATAGGAGAGGCAAAAATGCAAATGCAGAACAAAGGCATCTTATAAAATCTTATATACACCTAATTCTGTTTTTGCACGATAGAATGGTTCCCGAGAAATTCGTGTAAAAAAAAATCGTGTAAAAAAAGATACTGGCCAAGTACAAAAATTAAAATTAAAGTTCAAGCTATTTTAGCGTGGTGAGTTGACTGTCATCGTGGTGAGTTGCTCTCTTTTTACTTAAAAAAAATTCATTGAAAAAAAACGTGTTAAATCCAATAATTCATGTAAAAAAAGTAATTTTGTTTTTTTTGTATTCGTGTTATTTCAAATTATGTCGTGTAAAAATAGAAATATTTTTTCGTATTTACTCGTGTTATTTCAAATTCGTGTAAAAATAATTCGTGTAAAAACAGAATTAGGTGTATTTCAAATATAAAGTCTATCAACAATTGATAAATAGTTTATTTATGATAAATTTAAAATCAAAAAATAAAGACTAACCGTAAAAACAGTTTTTAAAACTCTATATGTCAAAATTAAAATTTTAATATGCGTGCTAAGTGCAATGAAATATTACGGAAAAATCACCTAGTTAAGAAATTGGTTTGAAAAGAACATTTTATTAAAAAAAATTTATAATAGGTGACCTAATTAAAAATTTTCAAAAAGTTAATTACAGTACATTCGATTGATCTGAAATTTTGAGAGAATTCTTTGTTCTCAACGACGAGTCTATCGCGGAAATTGGGTTAATTTGCCGTCACAAGATTTGCGTGGCTCATACAAACATACATACAAAGTGAAGTAAATATAGAGAGTAATAAGAATGTATAATATTATCTGAATACTTGTTTTTCCCATTTTTTAAATAAAAACTAGTTAACAATAAATGTTTTTATTTCAAGATTGCTCGAAAAAAAAATAATATTTACATCCAAATTTTATTAAATTGCCCAATCCTAACCATATAAATAGCCTTAACAAATTTTTTAATTAAATAGCCCACAAATAAAACTGAATACATTAATTTAAAAAGTTGAAAAAGGCAATTGATAAACAATAATTTAAATATTTAATTAGGAGTCTAATTTTTTTATTCATTTTACATTGAGAACATTGTTATGTATAACAAGATCGCAGGCGGGTAGTGAATAATTTTAATTTAATTTCGAAAACTGTTTATTTTGTAAACTTTTTCCAATATTTATCAAGTTATATAATAAATATTTGTTAATACATGTATACTTTGCACATATACATGTTATTAATAGGAATACAATGTGACTATTAATAGAATATGTATGTGTAAATTAAATCATGTATGAATTCAATCAAAGTTTGTATGTATTTAGTATATTGCTGTCATTTAATATATTGCAGTCACAATTCAAGGAATTCGGTATAACCAGATTTCAGTAGACAGAGCCCTCGTAGTATGATTATAAATTAATAAAATGAATCAACTTCACTAATGAAATATTAATCAGCCCTACACATCGATGTCAAAACTAAATCTATTAAAACGTCAATATAGCTCATTTTTTCAAAATAAATTTTTTTAATTAATTGGATTTAAATCTATAATTTTGAATAAATCAATTATAGCACTTACTAAATTGTTGATATTTGACGTATATTTTAACACCAAGCAGTTTTTATAAGTGGAATGAGAAGTTACATAGAAATTGTAGTTTGATAGATCATAAAGTGTCTTTTTATTATTCAATGGTTTATCTATGTACCATTCGACCAGATAGCAATTTGTAAGAAATAAATAAACTGGGATGTCATCATCATTAATAGCGACCCCTGACCAATACAGAATTGGCATATTAATCTCTTTCTCATACTTTTCGCTCATTGACAAATGAATAAATTGTTCAGCATTAATAAATATTTCCAAATTAGATGAAGTCAAAGTGAAATTAACTAAGTTGGAGTGGCACCGATTTTTAGAAATACCGGTAGAGTTTAGCAGCCCCCTTCCGGTTTGAGCTAGCAATTCGGCTGTTCCACTCAACGGTTTAGTAACAACGCCAATAAATCCTTTACCCAATCCTTTAATAACAGCTATTGATACACTGGAATTAGCATTAAGCGCTTCTTGTGAAGCTTGGAGAGGTTTATCAGCTAAGCCAGCTATTGCGCCTGAAAACGAACTTTCATTAAATAATTCACTACTTATTGTCATTTTTTAAAATAACAGATTCTGAATAATAGATCCAAATTAACCTTGCCTCATAAAGAAATGATTTTTTGATACGAAAATGAAAGTTTCAAATTTTTATTTCTATTTATCATGCAGGTTTCTTTGACTACGAAAATCGGATTTTAATTTAAACTTTTCAATTTATTTTGTTATTTTCAGTTGTAGAATTGTATTATTTATTACAGAAAAAATATTTCGACAAAAAGAGAAAGTTATTTTTCTGCTTGATATTTGACAACTTTCAGAGAATTCACTAAATTATTCCTCACAATCAAGAGGTCAAAATGATTCAACCAGAATAAACTCCTCTATGAGATGTTTTAAACATTTCATTTACAAATTTACCTGAGTAGAAGAGAAGGACTGATACATTATAAAGGTTTTTTGATTATAAATGTGTTCTGAGTTTTCAATGAATCATCTATGAGCAAACAATAATATTGAAATAAAGAATTTATTTGAGAAAACCATTTATCATCAAAAAATATTATCAAAACTCAATAATGGCGTCTCGACACCAAAGCTGCGTAAGGATTCTCATCTGACCAAACATAAATGTTGTGACAATTATTGCTGCCGTCACTATGCTTCATAGGTCAATAAAAAATGTAGATCCGGAGTGCAACAACTAATGAGCTATTAAAAATGGCATAATTGATTGAACGAGTTGAATATGGTATCGATGATATATGTTCTTTCACAGCAATCCTTCAGCATGATGCTCCAGGATTTTTCTGGAATTCATGTGTTCTAAAACAGGGGTTCTTAACCTTTTTCGTCTGCGACCCCCCATAAAAGAAAAACCATAATACGCGACCCTTTTATATTTATTAAATAAACAAAATTAAAGGAAAATATTATTTTTAAATTCTCGATTACAAATTTCTATGAGTAGTACCTTCTTAATTAAATTCATGATGTGGTTATTCTCTTTATTTTATTCGCGACCCAAAATTGGGTCGCGGAACCCCGGTTAATAACCACTGTTCTAAAAGATCATGATATACCGCAGTCAATTAAATTGCGCTAGAATTTCTCACTATCACGAAAACGTTAATTTTAATAACTTCTGAATAGTATAATAATTTAAATAATAATAAATTATTTTACGAGTATTCAAACAGACTATTTTCCTTATTTTTAATAATATTTGTATTAATCAAATTTTTTGGAATATAACTTTTAAAGAAAGCATGTTCTAGTAAACTTTATGAAAATACTGGGTATTATATATATATATATATATATATATATATATATGTCATATATATATATAAAAATATAAAACAAGTAAAGTTCAATTTTATATTTTTAAACCATTCCGGTTTTGCAGTTATTCATAATATAGTTATCAAATTAAAAACACCCAATTCTATGATTAAATAATCAAAAATCACCCATTAACTACCTAGAAAGGAAAGTGCCAACCCAGATAAACCACTCAAAAATCCATGCATTACTCCCTGAGATATATTTTGTCTTCTTAACAAATCTTGCCGACTGATATGAGTATCATCCAGTGTAAAATAGTCCAAATTCCTTGATACGCTACTAGCTATTCCCGTAAATGATGAAATGAAACCTCTGAAAAATTAGAGATATTAAGTTTGCATGTCGATTAAAATGTACATTTATTTTTAATAATTAAATTCATTGAATTAAAAATTAAAAAGTACTGATTTTAATCAATATTAATTAAAATAAAAAATAATTTTTTAACAAAATTCATGAAAATCTATGTAAATGAAATGTGAGCAGTATGTTCCATTGGATACTTGGCTTAAAACCTGGCGCTCCTAAAACTTTTGTTTAAATAAAGTGATTTTTATTTCATTTTTTTAAATTAACTTATTAATTAAATTTAAAGGTCAATATTGTTTTGCGTAAGGTCCAAAAAATTAGGCTAGAGTCAAATTTAGATCACTTTAAGATTAAATTAAGTTGTTCACATTTTTTAAAAACTTTATAATTTATATATTTATGGTCAATGTAAAAAGGTCATATATTTAAAAATGCATAATTTGCATATATGAAATTATATAAAATATATAGGTAAAGTGGGCATTTATAATTTCACAACAGTAGGGAGGAGGATGGCCTATATATTACGGGAATATAACCATATATGGTCAGAATTTAATTCTCTACATTATAGTCCACAAGATGAATTTTTTAAAGATATTTGAAGTATTTCGTTATGTGAAACACACGTGTTTCGTTTTGAATTTTGCGCTTCCCTTTGAGTGAATTAAATCTTCAATGAGATTTATAAATTCCTCAATAAACGTATTTAGTGAAGAAGTGGAAGAGTATACAACTTTTGATATCTTGTTACAATGCGAGTTCATTTTTATCGCACCGAAACGCTCTTTATGTTGTTGAAAATGTAAAAGTGAATTATTCCCAAACATTTTATTTGATTAAATTTAAATCTAGCACAAGTAAAATGAAACATACCCGGAAGTATGCCGACAAAAAGATAATAGACGCAATAAGAAGTCCACTAATAAACCATGGTCAATATTTCTGTTAGACACCAAGCCAGTCAATCCCGTTGTCAAATGCCGAATTATTCCACTTGGATTGCCAAATAATTCAATGCTTCCAAGAACGCATCCACAACGAACGAGTACTGCAGTCACATAATGCTGCCATAAACGCTTCTGAAGGGCACTTATTCGAAAACAGCAATTTTTTACTGTAAATTCTGGCAAAGTTAAACTCGTGGCTTCACAGGAGACATATATTTTAAGAAACGCATGCACTGTCATGCGTAACATAATTGGTGAAATGCTGACACGGATGACACTTATAGGTGGCAAGCTGAGGACTGAATTCGTCGGATCAGCAGTTTCCCAGAATTGTATTTGATAAAATTTTGAAAACAATCTTAATAAATCATAGAGAAAGATATTTTCAATGAACAATTCGACTTCATTGTGAAACCTTACATCTAAAGTGTAAGTCGAATAACTGTTGATTTCTATTTGAATGATAAAAAAACTTTCACCGGGATTGGTTTCAATTGAATTTAGAAATACAGGAAAATCATAGAGTCCAGAAGAATAGGATTTGTTATCGATTTGAAGCTGATTGGCACTAATTTCATAGAGAGTATTTTTGCCTTTGCTAGACAAAATACAATTAAGATTTCTTATTGACATCCTGACACTTTCTACGAGTGTTTCCATGTCAGATTCCCGTTCTAGAAGAGACAGAGATAATCTACAAATCATAAGCCTTTTGACTGGCAAGTCCAAATCTTTTCTAGGAAATTGATCAATTGAATGTAATTTATCAATGATTTTTAAATGAAGTTTAACACATTCATCGCTTTCCATAATTATGTCCACATTCTTCCTATTATCAATGGTAGAAATATTCATATTTGACGGTAAATCCATATTGGCCAA
This sequence comes from Schmidtea mediterranea, assembly GCA_022537955.1. NCBI lineage: Eukaryota > Metazoa > Platyhelminthes > Tricladida > Dugesiidae > Schmidtea > Schmidtea mediterranea. The sequence goes on along the minus strand of CM039679.1, from coordinate 180,566,027 downwards.
TGGGAAATATTCCGTCCAGCTGAAATCTGAATAAAATTATCAAGGGAAATTTCGATAAAAATCAACCAGCTAAAATGTGAGGATATTCATTAATAATTAAGAAATTTTAATAAAGTAATATTTCTTTTTTTATAAACAAATTTCAAAGAGATTCAAATATATTTAGTATATGCATAGAGATTTGGATGTCGAGAAGTCTCGGAATTCGAGAATCTTTCAAAATAATTATTTTATATTCAAAAACGAATATTTAGTGAGTAGTATGTCCCATGAGATATTTGACTTGAAAACTATACCTACTCAAATTTTCATTTTGTTTAAATAAAGCGATTTTTATTTTATTGAAAAGCTAATTTATTAATTAAATTTTAACTTTTAAAGTCAACATTTTTTTAGATTTCATATGGTCCTGCGGTTGTTGGCAGAATAGTCAACAGAACATGCATTTTAAAAATGTAAGTATAATTGGGGTAATTGGCTTGTTTTTTCAAATAAACTAATTTTGTTACATTTTTTTTGACAAAGTTGTAAAAGGTGTCAGATTTCACTTAAAAAAAAGCACACAGTTACAAAATTCTGAATACTGAATTGTTGATCAAGTCAAATTCAGATGCATGTTGTCTAAACTATTTTTTTAAAAAACGTACCAAATTACAATTTATTGTTGTACTTTTGTACAAAATATTGGCATTTTGTAGCATAAATCCGCAATTTATAAAATTCTCGAGAATTCCCGAGGCTGGAATTATCAATTCCAATATTCCAATAAACTCAGCAAATATTTCTTTCATTCATTCAAAACAACATATTGACTTTTTTTAATTTATTATCATTTTAAGTATTAAAATTAGCCTTTTATGAAAGCTGTAAATTTTTCATCCTTATTCTATTCGATTAATTTACACATTAAATTTATATAACACTTATTTAATTTTTAGATTTATAAAAAATGAAATTTTTAAGTTTTTAGAGATTTAATAATTTAAAATTTGATATCTTACAAGCAAGCTTGCTATGTTTTTCAAACATCATATCGGGAGTAAAAGAAAAATGCATTTATATTTATTATTGTTTTATCAAAATAAGTAGAATATAACAAAAAATATACAGTTCTTTTGTATAATAGCGTGAAATTATTATAATTGTAATTATAACATTCAGGTTTTACTCTAATTTACGGGCGGGTGGCAGCCAAGATATAAATTGCCATTTGCACAGTCATTATTTTTATTTGGCCATCAGAAATATTGCAAGCATTTTTTTATCCACGCAAATAGTTTGAAAATTTGTCATTATTTTAATTGTGTAAACACAGGCAGTTTATAAATACGTGTAGATTTCTCAACTGAAATTATGCACAGTGGGGTATTATTTTTTATTTTTTGTTTACTTCTTTGGATTGCTTAAATGTGAATGCCAAATTTAAAATCCAATGTAACTAATATGAATCATTTAGTGTAAATTTTTATTACAAGAATATCTTTCAAAAAATAAGTTTCATTTTTTTAGATATCTCACGAGCTATCAAACTTTCATATATCTTTCGTTCTTCGTTAACATTTAGAAAATCCTACGTGTTTTGAAAGGCAACAAATAAAATGATCGGTATTTTAGTAAAAAATGATAAGTATTTTTTAATGTTTTTGATCAGTATTTTATTAAAATAATCAATATTTTAATTAAATTATCAGTATTTAATGTCATTTAATCAGTTAAAAATTAATAAATGATTAGTATTAAAATGGAATTTGATCAAACAAAATTAACAAAAATAAATGCTGGTTAAATAAAATTAAATAATGGTCAAAAAAATAATTTATTTGTCATTCTAATAAATTACTGATCATTAGAATAAAATACTGATCAAATTAATAAAATACTGATCATAATAATAAAAGATAACGCCAATAAAAAACTTTTCGTACGATATATTTCGACAGCATAACTGTCATCTTCAGGTACACAAAACCAACTAAAAATATTATGAATTAACATTAAATTTAAACAAATTATTTTTATTAATTTAATTTTGTAATAAATAAATATTTAAAAAATATATTCAAATAACTTTTAACTAATTTAAAATTTTATTTATATAAATATTATAATTTTTTAAGTATGTTAAATCATGTTTATGTATTGTTTTAAAAAAAAAATTTTTTTTTTAATATTATTAAAATAATTGAATTTTTAAATTACATTATTTTTTAAAAAATTATAATATAAATAAAAATTATAATATTTATATAAATAAAATTTTAAATTGGTTAAAAGTTATTTGAATATATTTTTTAAATATTTATTTATTACAAAATTAAATTAATAAAAAATAATTTGTTTAAATTAAATGTTAATACATAACATTTTTTGTTGGTTTAGTGTATCTGGAGATGACAATTGCGCTGTCGAAATATATCGTACGAAATTTTTTTTATTGGCGTTATCTTTTAATTAAATCTTTATCTTTTAATTAATTAATTATTTATTTATAAATCATAATACTAAAATACTGATAATTTGCATTAAAATACTGATCATTAAAACCTAAGCCTTTTTGAAATATAAATATATCTTTTGGGAAACTTTCTCAACAACATAATAAATAATAAAAAATAGAAAATCAACTTAAATATATTATAATAAACGAAAGAACGAAAGATACGTGAAAATTTGATAGAACATATGATATTTAATAAAAGTGATACTAATGTTTTGATAGATAATGTTATTCTTGCAATAAAAATAATCACTTCCATGTCTTAAATATAGGAAATTAATAAGAATTTAGAAATATATATATATATATATATAAATAGAGAGAGAGAGAGAGAGAAAGAGAGGTTTCGGTTCAAACATTTTTTATCAAATTTAGCAAATACAACAAAATATTGTTACCTTTTCCCGTTTCAAAACCAAGTCGAAATCGGTTAAATGGTTTAGAAAAATCTCCGTATCCTTCTTTGTTGAAATTTACCTGAAAGTCTACTGGCCAGAAAGGAATGGATTGAGATGGCTCGATTTGAACATTGACAGAATTGAGGAAGTTTTCATCACTCAATTCATCAAAAAATACCGTTTCATTTGACAAATTTGTAATTATTATTGGCACATATTTGCACTCATAAATATCGACAAAAACTTTTTTGCTATTCAAATTTACAGTACTGTTCACAGTGAATGCGTTAAAATCCATTTTTTTAGACTCTAAAATTTGTAGAAAAATATGTTTAAAATATAAAAAAAATAATTAAATATAAATAAATAATTTAAATGTTTTACACATTATTTTTCGTTAGCTAAGTGAAGTAATACCTTCGAAGACTTAGACTACCATAAAAAATAACTTGTTTGATTTTTAGTACTATAATAGATACTTATTTCATTAAATTTGCACACTTTTGTATAAATTTATATGCTATTTTTTTGTACTATTTATTTTTTTCAATGTTGACATTTTGTCCACGACATTTTGACCAATGACATTTTGTCATCGTGACATTTTGTCCTCGTGACATTTTGTCCTCGTGACATTTTGTCCTCGTGACATTTTGTCCTCGTGACATTTTGTCCTAAAACCTTGCTATGTATTTTATTTTTTATATGGAAATTATAGGTATCTGTGATGATTCTAAAAAACATTCTGGAAATAAAATCTTTTTTTGACTTAGTGTAGATTTGTACATTTCATTTGAAAGTAAGAAAGGTTTTCCTTCTTCGTGATACTGTTCTACAACCAGCCTTAAAACTTCTCTCAAATTCTTTGATTTTACACTGTCAATGTGGCGACATTACCACTTACTATTTTGGATTATCATTTTAAAGCAGGAACATAATTTTAAATATGTACATATGTACTTGAATAGAAGTACATATATATATATATATATATATATATATATATATATTAGAATAAAAGTAGATATAGACTTGAATAGCCCTGTAAATACTTCAGTTGTTCGAAAATTAAATTTTTTAAAAAATTGCTTAAATGAAGAGTGAGAAAAATATACGGGGAATAAGAGATTCTTCAAATTACCAAACCAAGAAACGATTAGTTATTATTTCACAAATAAAATTCATTAATTACCCTCATTATTATTTTTGACAAATATAAACTTAGTTTCCAAAATCATTTCTGATTCTAATCTTGCAGAAAAAATATTCATATCAACCAATATTATGCTATTAAATGAAATGGTTTTATTTCGTTTGGCATTCGAAAGATTTATATTTAAAATCAGTTTATTTTCATTCTTGTCATCATTCCCAATATTGAACGAACAAAATTTGTCTATTGATAGATACCCAGATTGAGGATTTAATGGCAAACGATCCTAATTATTATTATTATTATTATCCATACATATAGAGATGTACAAACCAGACAAACCGAAGAATCCTCAAGATAGGATACCAAATGTGGGGCAATATACAATGCTTCTACACCAAGATTTAGATCAGTCCGATTAGAAACGAATATACTAGATTCGATGATTAAATTAGGAAACTTATTTGAATTTTGGTCTTCATCTTTCGATTCACTTTTAATAAAAGTATGTCTCAAAGTGAGAGGAATCAAATACTTGTGTTTACCGACAATGATTTTTAATTGTAAAAACGCTTCTTCATTATTATCAAAACTCCATGTAACATCGTTAATTGAATTTTCATCTTGTTTTGTGGCATTTCGTCCTACTGAAAATTCACGAGACCAATAAACATCATCGTCGTACATTATACCAATTTTCATTAGTTTCTGAAAAAACATACTCAATAAATATTTCGTACTAGAATTTGATAAAAAAAAACCATTTTACACATTTTTGACGCGACTAACAAGTAATGACCCTAAAATACGAAAACTGAACTGACTCCGAAAAAAATATATTTATTGTTATCAAAACCAATCTGGTTTTATTAGTTCAAAAGAGTTTCCATTAACATCTTGGCAACTTATTTCTACCAAAAATTTCCAGTTTTGCGACTGCATTCGGATAGATGTGGCGGAGGTCCATTAATTGTGATAATGCGTTACAACACGAAATTACAATTAAATTAGCTAAGATATTTGGAAACAACATAATACAATTTGAAAACAAAATATGTGGAAAGACTAAAAAGTCATTAGTCTGGTATAGAAATAATAAAGTTCGAACAAAGTTATTTTATATCTGAAATAAGTCATATATAAAGATTATAAATTTATATTATTTTAATGTATTGATAGGGAAAACCTGTAAAGATTGATGTGGAAAACATTACAAAATTGAAAGAAATTGTGCCTAAGAATAGAAAAATCACACAAATGGAGCTGCCTGTAAGTCTAAATGTTAAGTCTAAAGATTTTGCTAAAATTTCTATTTTTATAAATTGTGACGACAGTGACTGTCGAAATATATTGTAATATATATCGGATTGGTGTTTTTTTATAATTAACATATTTTAATTAATTTATTTTGTACTAAAATTGGTTCAAAAATTGCTGATTTCTACTAAGAAAAATTATTACACAGAATTTGAATTTAAGACTCATTTTATAAATGAATTAGCAGAAAACCTAAATGGAACAGGAGATCTTTTAATTCATGACAATCCATATATTCACAATCATTTCATGTCAACAACTAATAGGATTGAACATTTGCCTCATACTGCATTTTTTTAACTTCATCGAGTGTTTTCAGTAAAATTATAAAGAGAATAGGATAAAAGTCTCTTTGGCTCAAGGATCTAATATAATCAGCATCAATAACCAAAGATGTGGCAATCAGTTATTGAGGACTTTCAAATCCAAGATTAAGATGATTTAAGAAGTTATTAAAGAAATGTAAAGATTGTAATAAATAAATCCAACAAAATTTCCTATTATAAAATTGAAAATTAATCATAATATAGGTTTTATATTAAAACAAGCTCAATTGATAAGCCATTATTTAATGCCAAAAAGACTCTCGCTATCGTGCTTTGTGTATTGCTTCGAGTAGAACGAAAAAGTCTATCAGACACGCGCATTAATTCATTGTCAGCACTTATTAATTGTAAATTTACAAAATAATTTAAATAATAATAAAATATAAATCTTTATAAATCTCAATAAAATATTTTTTAAATAATAATTATTAATAAATAATAATAATAATAATAATAATAATAATAATAATAATAATAATAATAATAATAATAATAATAATAATAATAATAATAATAGCTTACATTCGATTTGGAAGGCACGAATTTACTGTTTGACTCGAGGAAATAAACATTTTTGTCAAAACTCAGAACTAAATTCAATTTGGATTTATTGAAAATTAGTATCCAAGGAGTAATTGTCACGTTGAAAGAATAAAGATTATGGTGAAATTGGTGATTTAGAACATGCTGTTTATTTTCCACCACTTGATTAATGAGATTAGCAATATAATTTATTTTATCACTTTCCTCTAAACTATCGAATTTTCCGTGGGCTAATTTCAGTTTTTTTGACAATGATTCAATGACAAATTTTTCCGATAATTCTATTGGCTTATCTAATATTATTTTCGCATCACTAGAATTAATTAATTGTTAATAAAAATTAATTAAATAATTTTCAAGTAAATGAGTAATTCCAGTTTATTTTTACAATAGTTATTTTTTTTCAAATATAATTTGTCACTACCTATTTAGTGTGGAGTTGTTCTGTAACAAATCGGAGTGAAAGAAAATATCAGAGAAGAATAGAAAGCGAAAGTCTAGTTAAATTTTGGTTATGAGTGATCAGGGCCGTTTATCGTATTTCATATTTTATGAATAAACTTTGCGGAAATTGTCTAAAATTGTTATTTATTTATTATTATTATTATTATTATTATTAAAAGTTATTATTATTATTATTATTATTATTATTATTATTATTATTATTATTAACACTAGAACTACCAAGCCAGTCAAAATTGCATGACTTTTCTAGATATTTAGTCGTAATTAATTTTATGAATTATGTTTTTGCAAATGTATTACAAAGGCGAAAAAAATTTTTTGCTATACCTATTTCTACCGACACCAGTCAAAAAGACTGGCGACAATAAACGTGAACAACTTTAGGGTATTGTTATTTCGATTATTTATATCAATTATTTATAGCAAGTATTCTTCAAAATAATAAAATAAAGTGAGATAAGAAAATTCAAAAAAATAAATACTATTTTGGTTCTTATATTTTTTTTATTTATTACGCTATAAAAATGAGAAAGCAAATGAAAATAGTAAAGATATTAGAAAAAATAAATAACATATCAGAAGAAATCTCAGATATCGATGATGGTGGACTTTATGACAGTGCAGGAGAACTACTTGATAATAATTAGTGATAATGACATTATTTATAGTGATGATAATAACATTGATCATGACGATAGCGATAATGATATTCATGGTACTGAATCTTCTGAAAGTGAAAGTCAATATGAAAATATTTTGAATATACGTAAAAGAAAAAGAAGTAAGCAATTGTCTTCAAGTTCAGAAGATAAAATTGAAATGTCTGTGGATGGAACAGTCTGGAAAATATTACACGAAGGTTCTTGTAGAAGGTCCAACAAGACATACAAAATGAAATATAATGATTGGTTCTACAAGTAGCGCATTTTATTGGATTATCGACAACAATTGTATGGACCATATAATATCGTGCACAAAAGTTTTGGGAAAAAGATGGACTCTAGCAATAGAAAAATTCAAAGCTTTTATAGCAATAACATGTGCACGTGGAGCATAAGAAACCAAAAACCTAAAACATTCATATTTATTGAATAAGAAATGGGGACCAAAATTTTTTGCAAATACCATGAGCAGAAATGATTTCACAGAAATTTAAAGATTTATTCGTTTCGATAATAAAAATTCTAGAAGTCAACGTTTACAAAGTGATAAATTTGCTTTAGTGTCTACGGTGTGGAACATATTTATCGAAAGTAGTCAAAATTGCTACAAACCAGGGCAAAATATTACCATAAATGAACAACAATATTCAACAAAACCTAGATGCAGATTTAACCAGTATATGCCAAATAAGCCTGGTAAATTTGGAATAAAATTTTGGCTGTCAGCCGATGTCAGAAACAAATGGAATCATATAATGAAAAGAAGAACTGTAACAACATAACTTTTTTAAAAGCTTACAGCTAGCATCTAAGTTACTTGCGAAAAAGACCACGTTAGTTGGAACTATACGTGCTAATAAACGAGAACTGCTAAAATTTGTAAAAATAAAAAAAGATAATATGCAACGGTTTCAACTTTACTTAGCAAATGATTTTGTTCTTACTATATATAAAAGTAAGCCACAAACAAGTGCTTGTATTGAGCTCGAAACATAAGTCGGTAAAAATTAACAATAATAACAAGCGTTTACCAGAAACTATCTCATTTTATAGCAAAACTAAGTATGGTGTAGATTCAGTAGATCAAATGGCAATAAAATACAGCACCAAACCTGGAGCTAGAAGATGGCCACTATAAGTATTCTTTAATGTACTAGATCAGGCCTGTCCAAGTGTGGCTCTTTAGATTTATTTCGTGGCTCCCAACTTAAATCTGAATTAAGAAGGTCGTGGCTCTTATAAAATAACGAAATTTCATAGAAAAAGGCAAATTACATATTTAGTTAGAAATGGGTTTCATAAATAAAAATGGCATGAGTAGTAGGATGTGAGCCCGTCAGATACAAACCCCCCTTGGCTTACGTAATTATTACGTAACATTTGACCTCTCCACGCGCTGTTACTACCTTTGGTCAGTGACCTCATGATTACATAACTTGACCACTGGTCAGTACACCCTTATTATGTCACTGGTCACACTTATTATATCACTAGTCACTACTCGGAGACTGTTACCTAACTGTTATTATGTCACGTAGTTGTGGACCAACACACCTACCTTTTAGAACCTTCCACACACCTACCTTCTAGAACCTTCCACACACCTACCTTCTAGATACTTCCACACACATACCTTCTAGAACCTTAGGTTCTTAAACATTTCTCACACACACACCAACCAACGATCCGAACAGATCCGCACCGATCCGCACCGATTCGCACCGATTCACACCGATCCATACCAATCCATACCAATCAGCTCCCATCAGCTCCCATCAGCTCCCATCAGCTCCCATCAGTACCCATCAGTACCCATCAGTACCCATCAGTACCCATCAGTACCCATCAGTACCCATCAGTACCCATCAGTACCCATCAGCGCCCAACACGCCTACAACTACGTCTACGAATAAGTCGTAGACTTTGCAAAATCACTCACTAGTACTAGTACTATTTAAAATTTTATTATTACAAGTTCTTGATTTATATGAATTGAAATGATTCTGCTTGGAATCAGCCAATCGAGGAGGTTGAACGATCGAGATAAAATTTTCGGTTTATTATCATTTAATTTTGAGAAAAGTTTTGTCTCAATAGAGTTCCACTCCTCGAAATTTCTCTGGCTTTACTGATTTCCATCGGTTATCTGATCCGGCTTTGCGCTATAAGTCATATTCGAGGGTTTGACATAAAGAGCAGATTTGCAGATATTTGAAATAAAATCCATAATTGCTTCAGAAGAGACAATTTGGGATTTGAGAAGACCCATCAATCTTTTACAACTCGATTGCTGAAAATCGAAATGTTTCTCCAGCGGATCTAATTGGCTCGAAAGAGCATCATTTGAAATTGTTTGGTTTTTCATTTTATTTTAAATATAATATTTTTAAAACAAAATAAAACTATTCTATTGTTTTATTTTGAATTTGAAATTATTTATAATAAAACTTTAATTGAGAATATTATAAAAATAATTTTTAATCAAATTAAAAATCAATTTATTGGCTTTTTAGAACGCCAGTGACATGATAATGCCATTTTCTTGAAGAATTTGCGATGTTACTCAGTGCGCATGCTTTTACCAGACCAGCGACTTTTTCAAAAGGAACTCCCATCTTACCAAGTAGATCATAAGATGCTGGGGGAACAGATCCCATAGAACCGATTATACAAGTAAAGATATCAACAGTAAAGCTAGGTTTGGCAGCCTGTATTTGTTTTTTGAAAGAATCATATTTTGCCAAATTTTCCTTATTCAGTTTCAAACGTGACCAAAGAATCAAAAGCACATTTAATATCAACCATAAGAATTGTCTTTTTCTCATTATTAGTTATAATCAGATCGACTCGTTCTTTAGAGTTTGATACCAAGGAGCAAGTGTGGTCCACAACAACAATCAGTGAAGGACTTTTCAAATGATGTACTATTTGTTGAAGGCAATCGTTGTGACGATTAAGTGCAACAGTAAGATGAACCTTGCAATTTTGTAAAACATGTGGCAACGTTTCATCTTGGTTATGGCAACGCCTACATAATCTATTCTCACCTTTTATATAGGGTTTTGCAAAATTAGCCAATGTGTTTGTTCGGGCACGATGAATAAATTTTAAGGGATAAATTATGGCTAAATATTGAGTATGTGTAGATAAATATAGGGATTTTAATGAAAATGGTCAGTAATATATAAATTTTAAAGTGAGATCTTGTCGCTAAATATTGAGTTTGTGTTGATAAATATAGGGTTTTTAATGAAAATGATCAGTAATATATCAATTTTAAGGGATAAATAATGGCTAAATATTGTGTATGTGCAGATAAATGTAGAGTTTTACACGAAATGGTCAGTAATATATCAATTTTAAGGAGAATATTATGGTTAATATTAAGTATGTACAGATAAAAGTAGAGTTTTACGTGAAATGATCGGTAATTTACCAAATAAATGTGATAAGTTTAATAATTGGTTACGATTGAGGAGTCTTAATCAAATATTTGTTGGGATATTAGGGTCTTACTATTGCATGTAAGAGAAATTCATTAAAGATTCTTACTGCATTTTAATAAATCTAGCTATTGCAGGATTTATGTAAACAAATTTCAATGTGGTAATTCATTAAATTACAGTAACTTTAGGGGTTAAATCCAATGTAAAGTAGAGAAATCAATAATTAGCTTTATATGTAGAATTATTGTCAGTAAATTGTAGCTTATTAATGCAATCTTTACTGGTAACATGATAGATTTTAGGTGAATCGAGGATGAATTCAAGGATTGAGTAGATTTATCCTTTTTGTCGATGATTTGTGGTATTTATTGATACTATAATAGAAATTCATTAAAATTTTATCGAAGATTTTAAGGTTGTTGGATATCCATTTGGACATTAAAGTATATCAATTTTTATCAATATGCTAACAAATATTGTTTTTCTTATACTGTTAAATTCATTTTGTATTGAAGAAAATTATGTGTAATTCAAGAAATTGTTAAACTTTTAATAGGGATAATTAGTATATTTTTATAGAGGCAAATTCTTATTGAACGGTAACCATAAATTACGACATTTGATAGTCAATTTAACCAATATTTGTTGTACATGAAAATTTTCTAGTCAATCTATTTGCTTCAATCGTTATAATTACAACTTTTTTAGATTTGGAAACATTGGTGAGGTATTCTTTATAAGGAAACTTTAGAGTAATGAATTGTGGTAGCGTTTTACAATGCATATAATTAGATTCGGATAAGTGTTAAATAAGTCGGTGATTAGCAACAAGTTCAACATTATAATAATTTTAAATGACTTTTGTTGATTTAAAATTAAAATACTTTGAACATTAAAATTTGAATTAATTTGAGTCGTTGTCATTGGTAATAAATAGAATTAACCAATCAAAATCAAGTATTCTATAATTTACTTTTTCAAATTATTATTTTCATGAAAATTGTAATTATTTTAATTGATAAAATTATTAGTATTTTCAATAACCGGTTTAAGTTAAATAATAAGTTTATTGTAAAATAGTTTGTACGTTTTCAAATTATTTTCAAGAAAACTGTAATAATTTTAATAAATTTATTAGTATTTTGTGTTTAGCGACTAAATTTATAGAAAAATAGTTTCGTTGTCAATAATAACAGCCAATCAAAATCAAGTATGTGGTTTTTACTTTTTCAAAATTAATTTAAAGAAAAGTTATTGAAATATGATTTTTTATGTTGTTTCAAGAATAACTTTCTATTAAAAAATAAGTTCAGTCAATAATATTTCTAATTAACAATAGCATTTAATCAATCAATAATTTTACGAGTTTATTTTAATTGACGATTAACAAATTTATATACTTTTGAATTTCAATAGAGATTTTCAATTTAATATTCTTAAATTAAAATATTTATTCATATTTTCAAACCATTTTTAACTGGTACTTAAAAATTGTCAACGATTATTAAATATATGTATGTTTTTTACCAACTACTCTTTATTAAAGACATGTGTTTACTTAGTATTTAGTAATTATTGGTTTACATAAGGTTATAACTTTTAATCACATAGGGTTAAAAGTTATCTTTCATCTTTTAGGGTTAAAATTATTAAATATTTCTTCACATAGGGTTAAAATTCTTAACCTTTTAAATAACTTTATAACAAATCATGTAATAGTTTATTCATAAATTTATCGAAAAGTATTATGATATACCTAGGTTGAATCATAAATTATTGAAATATTTAATAGGTATCACATGATGAATTTTTAATGGTTATTTAATCAAGTTTTGATTACATAAAGCTTTAATGTTCGAAATTAATTAGCATGTTGTTAATGAATGTAAATCTAATTTTACACGTTTTGGTATCAACATTTAATTAGTATTTAGATCAAAGCTCTTATTAAAAACAAAAGTTTATTTAGATATCATTAGTATTCACTTGACTGATATTGATAATGTAATACGTGTTTGTAATAAATTTACGTGTGAAAAATTATCTTTTTTAATTGTGAAAATTAAATTATTATTATCAATAGCATTATTATTAGCATTAATTAATCCAGTATGTGTGAATTTTTAATAAATATTGATATAAAACTCATGGATTCTTTATCAATTTATATAGTGAGACTTTCATTTGTAAACCCAGTGACTTATTTTCATAAAAACACTAAAAACACAACGAATTTAGTTGATGGTATCGCTAATAATTTATAGAGTCGAATGAACTTGTAAATTAGTATCCGACTAACTTGGTGAATTATTATCAAAATATTGAATTTTCATTAGAAACAGTATATTTGCTATAAATTTATAGAATTTGGTTAAGTATTTACATGTAAATAATCCTATGATGGGTTATTTTCATAAACTTTATAAATCCAATGTTTAAATCCTATCTTGAATGAGTTATTTTCAAAATTCTTACATCAGCGGTGTCGGTAATAATTCGTTTGGGGGGTTCAACTCCTATCGTGGGCGAATTATTTTTTATTTTCAAAATTAAACTTTTTAATAGAATATAAATCTGTATATTTTATTTGATGTAAATTTAAAATTTTATAGAAATTGGTAAAGTAAATCTTGTATAATTTAATTTTTTATATTTAGTTAAGTTGAAATTTTAAACTTGTTGAATTATTTTCTTAAAATATTGTAAATCCTGTGTTCAAATTTAAGTTTTGAGTGACTTATTTTTAATAATTAACTAAATATACATAGTGCTTTTAAACTTAAATTTTCATGAAAATTATTAAAGTTTTATGATTATTTTGATAAAATTGTTATGTAATATACTACTAACAAAATAGTCAGTAAGTTAAATAATTTAGGATTGAACATTTATTTTAAGGCGAGTTTGATGTTAATTTATTATGTTTAATGATTATTTTATAATTTTTTATTAATTATTAAAGTTTTATGATTATTTTGATAAAATTGTTACGTAATATACTACTAACAAAATAGTCAGTAAGCTAAATAATTTAAGATTGAACATTTATTTTTAAGACGAGATTGATGTTAATTTATTATGTTTAATGATTAATAATAATTTAATTAACAAATGAAAATTTCATGTAAATATAATTTTTTAATATATCACATGCAAGTAACATGAATCTATGAGGTAAACGAAACTCTTACATTTATATGAAGTAAAAAGTATAATAATAATACCAATAGTACTAGTTGTAGACGTGTTGGGTGCGGATTGGTATGGATAGGTACGGATGGGTACGGATTGGTATGGATTGGTATGGATAGGTACGGATGGGTGCAGATCTGTGCGGATCGTTGGTTGGTGTGTGTGGAAGTATCTAGAACGTAGGTGTGTGGAAGGTTCTAGAAGGTAGGTGTGTTGGTCCACAACTACGTGACATAATAACAGTTAGGTAACTAGTCTCCGAGTAGTGACCAGTGACGTAATAAGTGTGTACTGACCAGTGACATAATAATAGTGACCAGTGCCATAACAATGGTGACCAGTGACATAATAATAGTGACCAGTGATATAATAAGTGTGACCAGTGACATAATAAGTGTGTACTGACCAGTGGTCAAGTGATGTAATCATGAGGTCACTGACCAAAGGTCAATTACTAGGTAGCAACTAGTGGACAAAGGTCAATCTCCAGGTAGCAACAGTGTGTGCAGAGGTTTTAATCATAAAATACGCAGGAATATAATAGTGTTTCTAAATGGATACATGTATAATTTTTATATATATTGTAATGCATTAGCTGTCGGGAGTTACGGTTTTGTCCTAAAAGCTGATTTGTAAAATGTCGGTATGTGGTCTTGTCCCGCGGAATAGAACAGTTTCTGTCGGAAAATGCCGTCTTGTCCGGGAATGTGTTAATATATATTTATAATAAAATTTAAAATAAATCACTAGATTTTGGTTTAATTTTTTTTCTTGCTAATTAGGCACTTGCAAAATAGATAATTGTGAGATTGGCTCTTAAACAGATTTGTGTTGGACAGGCCAGTACTAGATCTTGCAATAATAAATGGTTGGATACTATACAGGAAAACAACATGAATAAATATATCTCGAAAACATTTCATGTTTCAAATTGCAGACTAACTTGCCTCTAATTTTGTAAAGTCAAGAAGCGATATACCGGTATTTGCTGGTAAATCTAGTGTTAATTATTATTAATACGAATTTTATTCTTATTCTTATTATTCTTATTCTTATTATTATTTATTTATTATTATTACTATTATTATTATTATTATTATTATTATTATTATTATTATTATTATTATTATTATTATTATTATTATTATTATTATTATTATTATTATTATTATTATTATTATTTTAAAAAATTACTTGACAAAAGCTGCATTTAATTTGACATCACCTGACGAAAATAAATTCATCAGTTTCAAGATTCCTCCTTTTCCTTCGACAATAAATTTATCATTCATTGATAATTTGGCTGTATTTTCAGATTTCAACTGGCTGATTTCTAGATTAATATCACAGAGCATTTGATTTTCAAAAATCACCAACGGGCTGACGGTTACCTAAGTTTAGAGAAGAAAGAGAAATGTGCAGATAGAGTCACTCAATATGAATTTACCAGTAAAAATAATTCATCCCCCTCGAAATATTTGAACCATTCAAGAGTGCACAGGAATTGATTGTGCAAACTATCATTTGATGTGATTTGACAGTCAGCTTTGTTTAATTTCAACTGCAATGTATTCATATTAAGACTCTGTAATCATTGAAATTTACTTTAATAATCATTTGTTGTTGGTGGTAAAATTTTGCAACATCTGATAATTTGGGCACATCAATTTGATATGATGCCGATCTATACTCACTATTTATTGGACTGTCATTCATTATCCGAAATGACAGTTCGAAAATATTTTTCAGGGCCGAAAATGACATAATTCTCCAATTAATATATTGGGATACTGGAGCAGAATCCGAATGAGAAGGAACATTAAAGCTGACACCCGATGCTATCTCAGACGGCAGCGAAAAGTTTATGTGCAGATAATGATTAGTAACATTACTGATGATTGTATTTCCGAATATCATCACCTGTAGACATTATAATCATTTTCATAGTAATATTATAACAAATAGAAAATTTCAAGGAATAAAAACCTATATTTTTAATTTTTATTTAAACATATTTTGTTAAAAAAACCAATCAAGTGAAAATTTCAAATTTTTAACATAACCTTTATCTAATAACTAAATATTTTATCTTTATATACAAATAATCCTTGAATAATGTGGTTAATTAGTCCTTTATTATTCAAAACCATATTATACAAGATTTGGGAGATATCGGTTGTCAGCAACTTACCAATAACCCGCTCCAAAGGTTTCATGGCAACAAGAAAAGATATTATTGTGTTTGGTAAACAGTAGCCAGGAATTTGGAAAAAAGTCAAACCATCACTGATATGTTGTTTTGTGAACAGCTTCAGCGAGTATAAGCAGTGCACATTCAAAAATAGCCTTTATTTATCAATCGAAAAAAAGTAGTATTTTTACGGAACAATGCTAGACCTCATACCGCAAACGTGACCCTAGAAAATAAACGTTACCACAGTTTTATTATTGCAAAAACTTTTTATAACTTAAAGTTAAATATATATTTATTTTTACCAATCTGCCAATATTAAGGATTATGAAAAATGCAACTAATAAGGAATTTGTGAATATGAAACCGTGACTGTTATTTAAATGATTTTAGTTTAAAAAGAAAATCATTCAAATAAATTAAATAAGAAAAAAAATTTATATCTTGAATATACAGAAATTAGAAAGTAATTATGTACCACATTTCTTGTTAATACATATCTTTTTAGATTCGTACTTTCCAGACAGTTTTGCATTTTAAACAAATATAATTTGTTCTGTTTTTGTTGCAAAATCCAATTAGGCATGATTTGCACAATTCTGTTATTCTTTTGAATTTTCTGAAGTGAAATCTATGATTATGTCATAGTAAATTCCTCTGAGTGAGCAGATTTTGCTCTTCTGTTGTGTTTTATTGCAAAGTGCAAAAGTTATAATTATCGGCAATCCTCACAAATATATGCTTGGAACATAGAACTAATACTTTATTGTTAAGTTTGGAGTTGTAAATAGTGAATGCGATATAATACAATTGACATAGTATTATTACAAAAAAATTCATGTTATCTTTTTCCTGTTTAGCTATTTTAGTGTAAGAGATAAAAATCTTAGTTCAATTTAATATCATAGAATATTTCAAAAATTTTAAATATTTGTAATGTCAAATTATTACTAATAAATTTTTCAGGGTAAAATGAAAAATTATACTTTTTCAAAGAATAATATTAGGCCTAGTATAAATGAATGATAATTGTGATTTAGGTCCTTATGTTTAAGTTTAATTATGAAATTCCATCATTTTGACTGCTTGATACATTTAGGTATATGTTATGTATATCATTGGAATTAAAGTGCTTAAAATATAAATAAATATAAATTTAAAATTACTTTTTTTAATATATTAAAAGTCATCACAAATTTCCAAAATAGTACTTACATAGTAAAAATAAAAATTTCACCCAATGAATTTTAATCCGTTATTTTAAGACAGTGATTCTTAACATTTTAGCTACCGGTACCCTAAAGTGTTTAAACAAAATTCTCGTACCCCTTACCAAAAATAAGGAATTATATAAATTCAAAAAAAACAATGCACAATATATTTTTTATTAATATTATGTGCATAAAATTTTTTTAAAAATCTTAACTAATATCTAAATTTTAGATTCTAAAATAATCAATTAAATAAAATAAAACAGGGTTATGTGTAGGGTTAGGTCAGTTCTGGACCAAAAAAATCCAGTTAGGGTTAGTATTTTGCCTTTTTTGGATTAAGTATCTACTTGTTACAGTAAATTTGTAAAATTGTAAACTTGCACCCCTAGATATGCTAGCTTGCACCCCCGGGGGTGCAAGGACCCCTGGTTAAGAACCATTGTTTAAGGGATTTGTAATTCAGGTGTTAATAAATATTACTAATAAATATTTTACTATCAAAAGCCGCGTGAAATTTGTAGGTTAGTTGATATAAAATCATTTCAAAATAAATGAAACTCAATATTGAAAAGTGAAAATTCATTGTAATTAATTACTTTTAAATTTTTTTTAATTTTATTAATAATTTTTAATAATTTTATTCTAGTTTTATTTAACATGTAAAGTTCCTTGTAATATAAAATAATAAGTTACTTTATTCAAGCCTCCTTTGAATTGATTGTGAAGAAAGAAAACATTTTTGGCATTGAAACTGTTGCTAATAGTTGAAGAATTATTTATGATACCTAAATCCGATTTTGAACTATTTTCAAGTTTGAAAATTCCAAAATTTGAAAAAGACGTCGAGGTGTCATTTAGACCTAATAATGGCATTGCAACAGAATTCGTCCATCTTATTGTTCCCTTCAATTCAGAGCACAATCCTATAATGATTTCCACTCGATTTTTTTCAATTGATTTGTCAATATCTTCACGATTGACATTGGGCGAGGAAGGAAAAAGTTTCAACACTACAGCCTCCCCGGATCCCAAACCCGCTATTTTTGATGAATCAGAAAACTTTAGAAAATTATCATCTTTCTGCTTAATTCTTATTCGCCGATCAAGATTGTTACAAATCATTAGCATTGGCTGATGTAAAAAATTAGAGTTTAGTGAATCACAACTGATTAAATTTTTCATTTTTTCTATAGTAACATATAATTGTTTCAATGAAATTGTATCGAATCCAATTTGGCATGTTTCAATTTGCATAGAAGAAGGCTCATTTTCCATTTGAGACTGATAATGTTTTAATTCAAAGTTATCAATGATTGATATTGGCAGTTGGAGAGCTAAAAATGGATCTGAGAGAAATAATTCAGTTTTGGATACATTGAATTGAATCATTTCATTAACAATATCTTTAAAATATAAATCTGCACAAATAAATTTGAATAATATATTATTATCGGATAGAGAGTAATCTGTATATATTTGATTAATTGATCTATAAGGTTTGGAAATATCTGATTCAAGAATAATCTAAAAAATATATATATATATATATATACATAATAAAATGTAAAAAATTAAAATTAATATTTTTTTACTATTGATTAGTAATTTTTGATTTTATTTCATAAAAATTGTTACGGTGAATTTTTTATTTATACTACGATAAATTTTGAAGGATTTACTAGCATTACTTATGAAAAATTTATTGGATGCTCTAATTATTTTAATTTATATTTTCAAACTGTGTTTGTTTCATTCTTACTATGTTTAGTATTTTGTTTTTATCTATATATATATATATATATATATATGTTAAATAAAATATATAAATGTTAAGTTAAAAAAATAATTAAATTTTCAGTAAAATAATTGAAAAGTTAATTGTAAATAATAATTTTTAGGTTTTAATAATAACTGTTCAGTAGATAAATTGAATGTTAAATGAATTGAATTAAAAGTTCAAATTAAATAAATAAGTTATTTAAATAAAAATAAAAGGTAATTATTAAGAATTTTCAAGTGAGTATTTATACTGAAGTCTTTAGTTATATCAGTAAGTATATTCTGCATAAATAAAAATAAAAATATAATGGCATTCCTCGATAGTATCCCCAATAAATTCAGCGAAAATGAAGAAAAAGAAGATAGTCAAAGTGAAGACGAACAAGATCCAAAATTACGCATAAAGCACGAATGGGAATTTGTAAGAACATTTCAATCAAAATAAGAAGCATTAGAGCACATAAATAAGAAGATCAGTTTACTTTCTATTACCGAAACCAGTTGAAGGTGTCAAGCATATATACCGTTCTAAGAATACACAACTAAAAGATTACTCAAATTTGCATTAATCGCTGTAAATATGCATGCAGCGCAACCTACAAAATAATTTGGCAAAGCTTTCCAGTTCTAATGGTTGGAACTACAGACAAGCAAAATCACTACATTCCGTTTGGCATTGCGGTTTCAACATCAGGAACAGGTTATGATTTTGAATTTATATTTAATAGTGTAATTTCAGGTCTCAAATCAATAAGTTATGAGCCAAAACTAGAGATAATAATGGCTGATGTAGCTGATTCAATTTCAAATGGATTCAAACAAGCATATAGATTGGAAGATGAGAGTCAATACAAACGTGGTATGTGCGCAATTCATGTTAGAAGAGCAATTGGAAATTTTGGAAATTTTATTGATAACAAAAACAAAACAGCAGTAATCGAAGATTTTAAAAACTTACAAATTGATAAAAGAAGAAATTATTTTCATTGAGGCATCTGAATTATTTATTGATAAGTGGAATGAAAAAAAAGAAAAATTTATAGCATATTTTAGAAAAGAATGGTTAGATGCACATGCTGGATGATATGAAGGTTTTAGACTTGTCTACCCCTCACACAAGAATGTTCTTGAAGGTACAAATGAAGATTTTTTAGGAGCAATTAAAATTGTTAAAGAGTGGTCGATTGATAAAAATTCAAACAATAAAGACAAAGAAAAATTGTACCAAACTGAACCTCTCATCAACACAAAAACCTTAACCAATGCTTACCAGTGGTTCTAAAAAGGTTTAAAAAAGTACATGTGGATGACACAAATGAACATAAATTGGTTTATTCACTGATTGGCCATAAATTACAATACCAAAAGTCAACTCTTACAAAAAGAAAATCGAAAATTGTGATTGGAAAGATTTCGATGATTTTGTTAAAAGTGTTACAAGTTTACAATTCCAAAAGAAGCTGCTTTAGAAAATCAAAAATGGAAAAATGATTCTTATAGGTATACAGAGTTTACCAAAAATTATGTATGCAAGTATTTAATCGGATTAGTATTTAGAGCCAAATTATGTGTGATTCCTTTTATTGCAAAAAATATTCCAATTGGTGACAAACGTAAAAGAGGACGTCCTAGTAAAGCAACCAAGGCATTGCAAAGAGAACCACAGAAAAAATAATTATGTTAAATAAATAATATTGATTTTTTTTCTATACTTAACAAAACAAAATATTTTACTTAACTGAAAATTTTATTTTACTTAACAATTATTATAAACAATAAAATACTTAACAATATAATTTTTTTAACTTAACATTTCTATTATTTTTACTTAACACTCATAGCCTATTTTTTCTTATTATCTTATTTATCATATATTATTTATTTTTGATGAATGAAAATTTGTTTTAAATGTTTAATTTTTTGCTTGATCCGTCAGAAAGAAAATATAATGAACGGTAATATCTCAAAAGTCCAATAATGTTTCAAGTGATGACGAAATAAATGCCACTTCAAATGAATTAGTGCATGAAGTTGTGAATGAGATTGAATCAATTCATTTAGACCCATTCAACATTTACCACTCTCGTTATAGAATTTGTGTTCCTTGTTGACTTTCTTACAATACTTTTCCAATTGGAAAATAGAAACTCGACAACATTGAAGATTGACTTTTTATAGAATGCTCTTGGATGTAAGCAGATATTTCAAAAAATTTATGAAATGAAGCATTGTATATAATAAAAAAATGTACTGACAATTTTTTTGACCAGAACCTTGCAAACCTTTTTCATATATTCAAGTAAATAAAATCTATTAGCATAGCTAAGAGTTTTATAGTGAATCAAACCATTCATACTCATGCAAGCCATAAATGTTTTATTTTTAGATTTTATTCTTGGTTTTAAAACGCATTTATTATTTGAAATCCTCTTTCATCGAAAAATATCAAATTTCTTTTAAAAACGCATTGTATGAGGAGTGGATAAAAATCCCTTAGACTCATATAAGTTAAAATAAATATGTTATGAAACGTTTTATTCACAACAAATAAACACACAGATTCACTTTCTACGTCACCATTCTGTTCCGAGGTATTTTACCGAAGCGATTTACAAGAGAGTAAACAATTTTCGAAGATAGTAGCATTTTTTTGAGAATATCTTGTACTAGTCTCGCGAGATCATCCTTAAACTCAAAACTCGATACGGTATGTGTGAAACATGCTCGAAGCCCTCTTTGATGATTGTACCCACAATTCGGGGGAATTTTGTGAATTGATGCGAGATAGAGGTCTTGACTCTTGGGATTAAGTTTCAACTTTTTCACATCACTAACCAGTACACAGTCTTAGTGAGAGTCGATGATTCCTGGAGTAAAGAGAGTCAGATCTTCGTGGCATGCTAGCATTCGCTTTTTTTATCTTTAATATCAAGAAACGGGATGAATCGACTACATAATTATATGATTCCAATGCCTGTAGCATGTTTTGCGCAGTTTTCTTTCTTAAATAAAGTCTAGTCAACAGTTCTCTTTATACAATTCATCTCGCTTCTTTCACAATAATCTTCAATTTTTCAAATTTCTCGCCAATTTCCTGGGTTTTCTATGTCTTTCTTCAGCAAACACACTGTTCCTGTCAGAAGAAAACTTTCTAAATCAAATATAAATAGTAGGCTTGCATGGAGTTTTGTTCCATATAGTTCCATATATATGATGTCCTTCTTTTTTGCTTTCCTCAAAACCAAAAAACGTATAATGCTGCGAAATTCGACTCATGGGGACATTTTTTAAAAATAAGCGGTAAAAATTTTAATAGCGTTAATTAAGTTAAACAAATTCTATAATATTTATCTATAGATATTCATTATTTTGTGTTTAAATTTCATGAATTTATTAATTTCATTTCTGTAGAAAGCTAAGGACTTTTTATCCATTCCATGTAAATATTTCTATGGAATCGCAGATGTTGAAATTTGTGAAATTATTTTGATTAAAAAATAGAAAGAATTAAAATAATTTGATATTGACGCTTCAAAAATATTTATAGCATCCTGAGAAGATATTTCAATTCTAAGGGGGTTTAATGTAAGCTATCAACAATTCTATCAAAAATTCATACAAATAGATAATTTAATGTTCAGATAGTTTTTTCCGCTGGGATAAACCAATAATTAGTTTTGCAACTTTACCCAATTAATAGTTTTTATTTTTATTGAAACAGTAAATACTTTTAAAGTACATTAGATTTTGTGGATTTTTTCAACTTCAATTGAAAAATTCCATCAATTTCTTTTTTTCGATTTCACTTATGTCAAAACACTTTTTTTATTTTTATTTTCAAATTTAACATGAAAAAATAACTATTTCTGAATGTATTTTCTTCATTAAATTTTCAAATAATAGGAATTTTTAGCAATTTATGATAACATAAAACGTATCTCAATGTTGAAACAGTACGAATATGAAGCTTACTCTTTTATCTTCGAGAAAAGTTAATTGAAATTGAGGAATTGATAATTTTAAAAATGAATTTCGACCTAGAAACGAACCATAACAACTGTCTATTTTCATTGAAGCTGCTAAAACCAATGGGGATAAGTAAACTAGCATCGCTTTTTCGGAATTTGATTTCCTAAATTAATAAAAATTTCAATAATAATAATAATAATAATAATAATAATAATAATAATAATAATAATAATAATAATAAAAATAATAATAATAATAATAATAATAATAATAATAATAATAATAATAATAATAATAATAATAATAATAATAATAATAATAATAATAAAAACAATAATAATAATAATAAATACATCGGATCATTTGGACTGAAGTATCGAGCATAGCAATCAAAAACTACCCGCCACGATTTAGCAACAACTAATTTTTTACTTTGATCAGTTAACTGTTCAACAGTTGGTAAATTATCCATTTTATTAGTTTGATTTTCTGATAAATTGAAAGTTTGGTAAAGCTCATATTCATTTGTCAAAATATTCCAATATTCCAATCTACAAGGAACCTAAATACAAATCAATTTCAAATTAATTTAAACGCATTTTCTATAAATATAAAAAAATATATTATAATTTAGTTTGTAGATTTATTAGACATTAAAACCCATAGCTTTATGTGCATTTTATATGTATGCATTTCAAATATATACAGCTTCATAAAAAATAATAGGCAAGTATATATATATATATATACATAAAATCTCATTGTCACTTTGGACAATTACTTCACAAGTAAAAAATTCGCTCAAATTCTTTTGCTTAATTGTCTAGCATTAGTTGGTACTCTGCTTAAAAATAAAGCCTGTATGCCACCCGAATTTCAACCAAACAAAAATCGCGAAACACGTAGAGGTTTATTTGGCTTTCAAAAAATATTATTATTGCGTCGCATGTAACTTTTTATCAAAAATTCACCACGATGACAAAATGACCGAAAAAAATGATAAAGTTATGTCGGAAATCAATAAGTATTATGACTTGACTAAAGGAAAGGTTGATAATTTGATCAACCTATTCATGAGTATGTGATAAAGAGGAAAACTAGTTGTTGGCCGTTAGTTTTTTTATGAATATGCTAGATGCCACGGGAATAGCTGTATATGTGCTGTGGAATAAAAAGTTTGCATTTTGGAACCAAAAGAAACCAAACATACGAAATTTATTACTGCAAGAATTGTGAAAAATCTTAAGTTGAACCTCATATAAGAAATAGGCAAAATAATAAAAACTTACGTCAATCGACTCAAACTGCAATAACAAGTTATTTTAACGCTCCGACTACTAAAAAATCTTCTACAATAACTTCCAATTCAAATGAAAAAGTCAGGAAAAGGAAATGGTGCCATTTGTGCCCATAAGAAAAATTAAGAATGCAGTGATAATTGCCAAAAGAAGGTATGCATTCAACACTCGACATGTTCGTCATGTGAAAATAATTGACTATTTTCATTGTTATACTATATTAATTCTAAATTTTTTTTGTGCCTTTGTTCCTCTATAAATGGAAATAATTTTTATTCCTAACTGGTTGAAATGACTCATTATTTATTTGTGAACTGATAATAAATTATTCGAGTTAAATTACTATCAAAATGTTTTGCTAATAGCAATATCTCACTGAGACTGAAAGGCAATTTTTTTCGCTAACGCTAGTAAAAAAGTTGTGCTTTTAGGGTTAATTGTCATGATACTATATGATTATTTGATAAAATACTAAGTATTTATTCAATTTACATACAATGTAAAGCAGGGATGCCCAACCCGCAGCCCATTTGATTCTTTTTGCGACCCAATTGAAGTCTTCAATTTTCTATATTATTTTAGACATTTAGACTATAGACGGTTGAAACATAGAGTTTTAGTTGTTAAATTTTTACAACTGAAAACATATTAACAAAAAAATAAAACTCAAACAATTTAATTGATTTCCCATTATTAAATGAGTATAAAAGTGACCATAAAAACTTCAAATATTCTACTGAAATTGCAAAATTACTTAAAGAATTAAATACAAGATTCTCATACATGCGAAAGTTTGAGGAAAAGTTCAAAATATTTTTAACTCCATTTAATGTAGAGGTGGAATCAGCGCCTCCAAATTTACAAATGGAGCTAATAGAATTGTAATCAAGCATCGAATTAACATGCCTGTATGGAGGGAATAAGATTGAGTATTATCAAAAATATATCTTCGAAGATAAATTTCCAAATTTAAAACGATTGGCAATTTGCAATATATCAGCATTTGAAACTACTTATCCAAATTAAACCTGGTTAAAACGAAGTGCTGCAGCAGGTTACTCGATGAAAACATGACCCATCAATTACAATGCGGTTCGACTAAATTATCCGTTGATATAAAAAAATCTCAAAAAAATACAAAAACAAGTGTCACATTAATTGTAAAATAATAAAATATTTTGAATGTTGTACGATAATAAAATATTTTGAATAATTTGTTATTTTATTTCTATATGTGCAGCCGATCTCAGTTCAGTAAATTTTTTTTGGCCCACCAATCGATTTCGGTTCGGCACCCCTGATGTAAAGGAACTGTAAAAAAATTAGGCTATCCAAATTAAACGTCAAATTTATTTTTTATACTTTGTTTTAGGGTCAAAATTTGATATATTAAATCAGCTTTATTTACAAGCTTTTTAATTCAAAATTTTATAAAAGGCTATTTAGAAATGAGAACATTTTCTGCCATCTAGAGAAAAATCTAGCAAACAAACATTATAAGTTTTCAGAGGTGTGAGAAATATAATTTAAAATTAATTAAAATATGTAATTTTAAGAAAGTCGAAATTATTAAATATAAATTATAGAGTATGTTGAAATTCATATTTGGAATAGGAATTGCTAATTTACCGACTTTTGCAAATACTGATAATTCGATAAAACTTTCAAATAACACAGGCTTAGAGGTAATTTTTTATTTAAAAACAATATAGAAAAATTGTGAATAAAATAGTAGATGTGTAGCAGATATAAACAGTTCATTGAAATAATAGTAATGGATAATAGTAATTTAAACAACTTTATTAATCAACTATTTTCAAAAAATTTCATTGATCTACTAGTAGACGTCTAAGTAAATGCTAACATTTTAAAATTTTACTTATCGGAATTGCTTATTTTTTCTGATATTTCAATAGTATCTATTTCGTTTTCAAAATTCATGCGTTTGATTAATTATACGATAATCTTTGTAATTGAAGTTTTGTTGGTTTTATTAAAAATGCTGTAATCTTCCTTATTTGAATTTTTGAGATAAGAATCAAAAAGATTACTCAAAACATTGGAAAAGGAAATTTGTCTTTCTTATATACGATGTATCAATGCATTAATAATTTCATTGCTCAAAAAGTGTATTTTGATTTGTCAGCTAGTTAAACATAAATTTTAGTGTTGCGTCAGCAACTTTTATCGGTCATAACGCAAGTATTATATCAGATAACAATGTAAGTTCATCGTCGGTAAAGTTAATAGCTGATTTTAGATCTATAAGACTTTCCAACACTATCCTTAATCAACACGAAACGCTACAGCATAGTCTAACAGATAGTCTAATAGTTAAGTGTTGACTAAAGTTTTTATCTAATCCTACTTTAACATGTTTGTTATATTTCATCATTTTTTGTTGGGCATATTTTTGGGAATATTTTCTGTGGAATATTTTGCATACTTTTCATAATTTTCTTTTCTGAGAACTCATCTGTACATTTTGTACAGAATTTAAGCGAGAATCAGTAATCATCTCTTGTACTTTATATTATAAACTTTCATCATTCTCTTCATTATCTTCGTCGTTTCCATCATCAGGATTGTCATTATCATTTGCATCAGGTAATTCAACTAGATGTTCATCCTCAATTTCGTCTAAATTATTTTTACTATACAGAACTTTAATTATAGCCAACTGTATTCCATGTGCAAAACATAATTGATGATTTGCATTAATAAATTTTACTGCTTTTTCATTACCGAAGCTGCGTCTATAGTAATTGATACAATATTTGCTAAAGAAATACCAAACTCAGTTTATTTTCAATGAGAATTACACATCGCTCAGTAGGTATAGATCCATGAATACAAACCCTTTATGATCAAGTATCTTTTGTGATATTTCGTTGACAATTTCCTGTTTAGTTTTATCTGAATAATGAAACACAATTTTTTTAATTGCGTTTGAGGATTTAGGGATGTCTGTATAGCCGTTGTCGATTAATAACATTAGCAAATCTTGAGATGTACACAATTTTATAAACGGAATTCCATCTCGCGCGTTCATTTGCGAGACTACAGAGGGAAATGAATCGTCAATTGTTTTCTTGAAATATGAAGTAATTTTTGAATAATAATTAATCGAAACAGATAAATCATCAGTCGCCTCATTTTGTCGTTTCAATAAATAATTTGTGTGTTGACTTTTAAGATGGTTATGCAAACGGCTGGTACTTCCTCCTGCTGCTTTTATTTTTTTAACATTGTTTACATAAACCTATATCTTTTTCTGCTGTTCGATTAAAATAATACCACACTGAATCTTTACCCATGGCTACAAATATTGGGCTTGAATGACAATGAAGACATTATTTAAATTTCTTTTTATCACATTATTCAGATTATATAAATTTAATTGTTTATATATTTTAATTAATTAACGAAATTGATTAATTTCACAATTAAATCCAACAATTGCCTTTGAATTTTTAAACACTTTGTTTCATATTATAAATCGAATATAGTACTGGTAAAAAATGTCGAATTATCGGTAAAAATTTAAGGATACTTTTTTGAAATTTACCGGTTTACCGGTATTGCAATCACTAGTTTGAAATCATGGTTGATTAAAAGAATTATCGAAGTTTCGGAAATATATTTAAATAATCTGGAGAATGAAGGTTGTTTAAATAATCATCTCATTAAATAAATATTGTAGATATTAAATTTTGATTGTTTAATTATGATTGCACAATAAAATGATTGCAGCGTAATTGCAACATATAATATTATTTATTCTTATTTTTCGATTTTAAATTTATCATAAATAAACTACTGATAAATTTTCGATAGACTTTATAATTGAAATAATTTGTATGAGCTTACATAAGGTAACAGACATGCATATTAAGAGTGACATATATAATAAATCTAACTTGTAATTGTTCGTAAATGTCATCTTTAATTACATTGCATTCAATGAATACAAATGGAACTGGTTTGACTTCTAAGGAAAGTATGCACCTTGGTTCAGGATAAGTCCACAGCATTGATGCCACATCGTCATTATCATCTGTGAAACTGATTGTTGCTTCATCGGCAATCAAACTCGATCCAAAAAGCGAAACGTTATCATTTTCTTTCATACTTAAATTGGTAAGTAGTTGAAATTTGTTTGTACGCAATTCGTCATAAAATATTTCTACACGTTTATCAAATTCATTATTATTTTTATTTGAAAAAGTGCCAAGTGAGTTTGATTTTAAGGAAAATATGCAAGTCATTTTCTGTAGCAATTTGTTAAGAGTCGATAGCTGTTTATCGTCGAGGCATGCATTAATAATGCCACTATTGAGTTCCGTAAACCAATCACAACTCTTCCAATATTCTTCAATTGCATTGAATCGATAATGGCTCAAGGTGGTTTTTCCGGTTATTTTGAAAGGATAAAGAATAAATCTCAAGTGGAATTTATTTTTAACGACACTATTATCAATGAGAACCGAATGAATTACGCTGAAACTGTCACAGTTGAAGAATGTGTGAGAATAAAGATTATTCCATTCGAAGTTTCGAATCAAATTCGATGAAATGTTAATAGAACCAAACTTCAAATCAAACTTATTGCCATCAGAAACATCGTAAATGCTTATGGAAAATAAATCAGAAGAAACTCTGAAAGCATTTGGAATGAAAATTATCCAAGGAATTGTCGGCGATTTTTTGACCATATCAATTTTTGAACTTGAATCGACTTTGAATCGAGAAAATAGCAACTCAATAAATCCAATAATTTGTTTTAGGTCTTCAATATCGATATTAAACAAAACTTGTCTGGTAATATTAATGGCACAAAGACTCTCAGAAAGTCTGTAAATATTAGACAATGAGGCCGATAATAATGAAGCGGGAACTCCAGTTTTAAAATCCGGTCTGCCTGGTTTGGTTTTCATGATAGTCTTCATTTCAGCGGAAATAAAAAACTCCCGGTTATGCCAAAAATTTGGTTTGTTTTGATTGCAAACGTCAATTTTTTCCGACCAGTGATTGGGAGTGACATTAAAATTAACATCGAAAAATTCAATTTCCAGTTTATGGGTGTCGCGGTTTTTAAACGACAACAATGCGTGAGGCTGAGAAATCGAAATAGAAATTCCGCAGCACGATGATATCTGGTGAAAATCTTTGGAGTTTTGAAGCAAAACCAATAAATTAATTTTTCTCGTTGTCATTAAAACATTCAGCGGCACAGATGGCAAAAAACTTTCAACATTTTTCGATTTACAAAAATCTTCCAGAGAACATATATCAGACGCGATTCTTTTATTATTGTCAAAGATTTCGATAAGATTTTCAGAAATATTCTCCGAGAAAAGCCCAGTGATATTTGTTGTTATTGATTCAATAACATCTAAAGCATAACTGTCAAGGAAAAACTCTAGATTTGTTGATATGTTTATTTCTAATCCGTATCCTCCGATCAGTTGCCTCTATCAATACAGAAATGTAAATCATTTTACATAAGTAATTTTCCAACTTTTAACATTTTCTTCGAAGTCTCTTCGTGAATAGCACCGGCAAATATTATTTGAATGTCGATTGGTTTCATGATAGGCTGAAAATCAATTTCATTGTTCTTTCTGAATAAATTATTTATTTTATTAATTTTATATTCGACTATAAATTTTCTTTAATATTTCATAAACTCTTTTGCTCTTTAGTTTACTTTGAAAGTAGTTTCCATAAATATATTGATGAGTGATTTTACGCAGCTCCTTACAGACGGATAAGTACGGATTAGTCTTTATTGACATAAAAGGTTTAAGTAACTTGTACAAAGACGATTTACAAGGAATTGTAGAAAATAAATTAAAATAATTATAATATCAATTTATAGCTGCGATTTCTGAATTTTATTAAATAAATTATAATTAAATTGCTCCTCTTTGCTTTTCTTTTACTCATGGAAAGATGGAATGTGATAATGCACTTGATATATCATCGAATCGTGTATTTTTTATAATTGAAAATGCCCATAATAAATGATTGCTGTCCATAAATTATGTCAATTCGTGTATATTTTTATTATAGGGTTATTGTGTAAAATGTATGTGTGTTCGTAACTTATTTATGTCACCCAAAATATTTTTCTGCTATTCTATGTTAAATTCACTTAATTTATGCCGGTGCCTATAATTTGTTAAAAAATAGTTCTGGTATTTCGGTTATATGTTTGATTGATTTGTTTTAATGCACGCGAATTTAAAATTTAATAAAATTATATGAATAATACTTTTCAACAAGTTTAATTTATTGCTAATACAATTTTAAGGCATCCACCTGAAGGAGGCACATGTTAGCATTTGTTAACGTTACGTTTTACATTATAATCTTAAAAGAATACATGTTAACTCAAATATTTTGTGTGATTGTCTTAAGTCGATAAGTTGTAATTAAATTTCATGTTAATGGATTTCGGGGTCAAAGTTATATCAGGGATTTAAGGAATTATAATTAAAAATTTCGCAAAAATATTGAAGTTGAGCAAAATAAATGAAACCTTACATATTTTGCATAGACAATGGCAATTTCGAATAATTATTCCATTCAAATGCAGGATTTTGTCCATGCGTTGCTGACATAAATTCGGTAGAATGATTCCATTCAAACTGTAAGTCTTCAGAATTGTAGTGAGTAGGAGATAAATGTGTAGGTTGGGAGAAAGTTTGATTAAGAAATAGGCCACATTGAGAAATATCTAATTGAAATTGTCGATTGTCATCAAGACTATTGGGGAAGTTCGATTGAGAGTCGATTATAGTAAAGTTGTCGTCAATGAGTTTTTCAATTATTTCAGGACGAGAAATAGGGTTGTTGCTAAAAGGCTGTATGGATATCTTCTTCCAAATGAGTACTAAGCATCCATTTTCACAACTTTGACGATCAAAAATACTTGTTTTATCGTTCTGAAATATATTATTTGTAAGCAATTTGGTACAGAAATATATTAATCATTATAAAATACTGCTCTAAATAAAGAATATATTTAGACGAAGTCTTATTATTTGCTCTCGACCAATTTATTCAACGTATCTCAGCATCAGTTTTATCATGGTTTTATCAGTTTTATTAATATTCACATAAAATAGATAGTCAAATAACTACCGAAGAATCATCAACATGTACACTATTAGCAAACTTCTAAAATTAGACGCAAAAGAAAAACTCACTAACATATAATAAAAGTATAATAATAGTATAAAGAAGGTTGTGACTAAATAATAAAATTTTGGTTAATTGTCAAATAACCATAAGACACGTTAAATATTATAACCTTAAAGAGGAAATTTGTATAGCTTGAAAATCAAAATTAGAGATATGTATCTTATCTGTAACTTCGATAACAGAGTAAAATAAAGTACTGAAATATAGGCTTGGTGAATGAAATTTACGAGTTTAAATATAATGGTATTAATCATTTTTAAGCTTTTTAGATGAACGAACTGAAGCACATACGGACAATATTAAATCTCACTGGATATAATAAAAGGCTAAGATCAAATGAATGAAATGTATCCATGAAAATCAGCTTCTGTTTTTATTTCACAAGCTTTTATGGAAAGATAGTTTACATGAGAACATTCTAGCACATCTTATTTATATATAATTATATACCAAATATGAAACAAGTAGTTATTGTTATTCTGACTTTGTTTATTTTTTAAGTATTAATAGTAAACTAAGTCTGTCCATGATGGTCAGATAAGACTCATCAAATTATATAGATTTTGCATCGTTTACTAATGACAATTTCCATGTGACATTTTCCTGAATTTATTAGTAATTATTTCATTAGTTATCTTTTCAGCTTTACAAAATAATACTCGCAAAATAATACTTGAAGTCAGCTCAATTAATTTCATTGGTGTTAAAATCAAAACTTTCAATAAATTTCAATAATTGAGCTTCTGAAGCTCTTCATTAGCCGCTTGACAACTAGCAGCATATGGAATATTGAAAGAAATTATAAATTGTTTTCAAATATCTTTTCATCTGGTATAAATTTAGGTAATAATTTTTGTCAAAGTACTCTAATAATTTTTCATCAAAAATTGATTAATAATGGGTAAGTCGATTTTCACCTCTATTTCCTGCTTCTTTTTCGTCTTTTTCGTATAAATCACATCAGTCTTACATAACTTCAATTATTCGTTTCATTGGCAGAAGATATAAAGAAAAAACTTACATATTTTGATGGTTTTCTCTGTGTGAAATACTTATGAAGTAAAAGCATCAGAAATAGCTTCAAAAAATCCATAACTTTTTAAAAGATTTGGCGGCAATTAAATGTTTAATTGTTAGTGTAGAAATTTTGTGAACCGTGAATAAAATTCCAGGTCTTAACTAATGTTAATTTTGTATATGATTCAAACACATTTGTTCCAGATTAATTTTTCGATTTATTAATTAAGGCGCAATCTAAATAGAGCAATAGTATATTTCCAGATTTATCAAAAAGAAATCTAAAATATCTAAAACAATAATTGATGATATACGATTTTAAATATTAGACAAATCTTTTGCACAAATTAAAACAATTAATATAACCTGATAACGAGGAATGATAATCCGTGACGATTTGACTAATAGAAAAAATTGAGGCATGTCTTCACTGATAAAATATGGCTCGTTTTTGATTAATGAAGCACTAACTGGTGCAGATTTCTTAGGTGGAAAGGTCCATTTTTGGAATGATGATTGTATTAATTGATTATAGAGCACAACAAACGAGTTGCTCAATTCCAAGCATTGTTTCAAAAAGAACGAGGGTAAATAAAAATCAAATGGCTCGATAATACTTGATATTTGTGTGACATAGCTTTGAAAAGTATTATTCACGTTAATGGCCGTTGAAAAATTCCCAGTAAATTCTGTTGGATAAGACTTAAAGCTTTCATTGTCTTTAAACTGATGATATGTACTAATTGGACGTTTTGATAAATTATTTGGGGTCGTTCGAATAATTGCAACTGAGAAACAGTGACGAATGATATTATCAGATGAAAAGTCCTCGAAATGCGAGTTTTCATTAGTAGATTTATAGGAATATGGCATTTCGGAGTTTTTCATAAACTTTAATCCCATTCTCAAAATTGGAATTTCAGATCTAAAATTTATCATTAACAATAATAAATCATAACAATAATTATCATAACAATTATAAAAATAATAATAATAATAAAAATAATAATAATAATAATAATAATAATAATAATAATAATATTAATAATAATAATAAAAATTAAAAGAATCACAAAAAATTGGCTGATTTAAATTAAAGAAAAACACCAATCCAAAAGATATATTCAGCTACAATATGTTGGGATATTAAATATTCGTCGATGAATAGATCTCTTGATCCGACTCCTCGTGTTCAATAATCAATAAGACAAAAATCCTAACAAATAAATCTTTATTGACAAATATTCACCATGATACACAATAATTTATTTATCGTACACACCCTAAAGGTATCACGATGTAAGTTAAACTAAAATCTGATTAACTTTATCGATTTGCTGCTCTTCACTTGTTTGTTTCAACTCGTTATATTTGCACTCCGACCAACTGGCAACTTATTTTGTTGTCAGTTGCCTTTATAGTTTTTGGTCCCATTAGACTGGATTACTGCTGGAAAAACAATTTTCCATTTCGGACAATTTATAGCCCATTTCACTAATGCTGGGAACCACAGTAAGCTGACGTTCAGCTCGGCGGCCCTTGATTAATGGATTCGTCGGTAAATAATTTAATTAATTAATTAATTTGTTTTTGGGCTCCCCGACCCTTCCATATACCTTATCTCAGTCTAATAGTATTTTATTCGTCTTCGTAGTCAAATTTGCCACCCGTTACCACTTCCCCCCGAAAAATATTGATTTTTACTTTTTTCAAAATTTTTATTAATTTTAATTGATTTTGATAATTTTAAAATTTTTATTATTTTTATTCATGTTTTCTTATAACCCCAACAAATATATTTCGATAGAATTTTTGCCTTCGCCAGGTAGTCTTAAACTTTAAATTATTCAGAATAAACCATTTTTATTTAAACATATTTCTGCTTTTAAATTCTCAAATTATTTTATCAAAAATTAAAAATCTTGTTTAAATAAATCACAAATTCTACAAAATTAAAAAAAATTAATTTTCTAAAATTTTACAAAACCGAGACCTTAAAAAAATTTAAATATAACCTTCGACAAAATATTTAAAATTTTTTTAACAAAACTATTTTACATTTAGTTTCATCCTGCAGCAAAAAATTGCGCTTACTAGTATCAATCAATTCCATCAGTCGACTGTGATCGAAAACCTGAGAGCGGAAATGACGGGCAGTCATTCCAATGTATGTGATATTACACCCATGACATATAAATTGAAAACCAAGATCCATACAAAATCTAAGTAGGACTTGAAATCTACTTATAAACACAAAATACAGACAACAATTGTGTTAACTGATATTAATCAATTCTTTCAGTCGACAGTTATCAAGAGCTTGAGAACGGAGAAATAGCTGAATATATATATATAATAATATATATATATATATATATATATATTGGATTGGTGTTTTTCTTTAATGATAATAATAATAATAATAATAATAATATAATAATAATAATAATAATAATAATAATAATAATAATAATAATAATATAGAACGGTGATTCTTTGGTAGCAGCATAAATTAAAATATCAGATAAGTGAATAATAATATGAGCCGTTGCTGCAAAGTACTAATTATATTGATGTAATAATTATATTGAAGTAATAATTATATTGATGAAAAAAATTCGATTATTACTTTGCAGAAATGACTAATGTTATTATTTACTTATCTAATTATAATTATAATAATAAATAAAATTATCTTTTCACTTACATTACTTTTTCTTGCTTCATAAGCCCAATTTGACAAAGTATTGAACCCAGTTTCCCTTTAATTTCAACAAATTTTTCTTGTACATCAATGCAACTGGTGGCGTCATCAATTTGAAGCATGATATAAATATAAGAATCATCATGGTTTAAACTATCATTTTGAATTATAAGCTGAAATTGGGAAAGTGTACACTGAATCCAGAAACTCATTTTAAATTCTATTTCAATTTCAGTAATTGAATGAGTTTCTAATTTGGAATTTACTATCCGGCTTTTAGACGTTGAGCTTGCTTGATCTTCAATTGACGATTTTGATCGTTTTGTGGACTTTGTTGAAATCGACTGTTTTGATCGATGTAAGTTAATTTCGCTGGGTGAATATCTTAACGTAAAACTGTCTTTGAAGATTTTCCAATGTGCACAAGTAAGATAATTGATATTTTTCAAAAACTCGCTCCAAGGTAAACCAAAAATAATGTCACCAAAAAATTTCAATAATTTTGAAAGATATATTTGCTTAATAGTCGGTTGAACATCAGTGATATCTATATGAATACCCCAACTGACTGAATATAAGGAATCCAATTTATCAGGCGAAGAACATTTTGGAGTAGCACTTAATGTGCAATTGATTGATACAGGCTTCAAAATAGAATCTTCTTGGAATTTAAAACCTCTCAAAGGTGTTGACACGAGCGAATGAAGACAGTCGATCCGAATATCGTGGAAAACCAATTCCCACGGTAAACTATCGATAATTGAAGTTGATCTCGATTGAAAAGGCAATGATTCCATTGACACTATTGATCAATTATATTTTTAATCAAAAAATTGTAAAAGTTATATAATAAATTGAATATCCTTTACAAAACATGAAAAATATTCTTGGTTTAACAAAGTGTCCCAAAATAATTGCCGGTTATAACAACGAAGATGTATTCAGCATAAAAAACAAGAATAACGCATAAAATATTTATTTTGTCTAAACACTTCTTTACCAAATTATTCAAGTTCTTTATTAATTTTAAAGGGTCAGCTGAGAATCAAAATCTTGATGACACTGCTCAATTTCATTGATATTTTCAAAACATTGAGAATGCAATAAAAACACGATTACTGGTTTTCTGACATAAATTTATGATTTTGATCTGAAGGAAATTTAGTTGGAACAAGATCGTGAAACATGCCATATATATCGTGACTCAATCAATTTATTGAGAGAAGTTATTAATTATACTATATCATGACGTTTTATACTATATCATAACCAGGGTACTCTGATCTCGATGCATGAAGATTGATGATGGAATGTTTGTATGTGCAATAATTAGAAGTAGATGTATGTGTTAGATGAGCTGAATAGTAACATTTAAAATAATAATAATATTTAAGGGGCATTACACCTTCTACCCATTTTAAAAATTTTTATTCACCTACCAAAATTAAAATATTTATTCACTTACTACCCAGATAAAAAATTTTATTCATCTTCTACCCAAATAAAAAAATTTATTCACCTTCTACCCAAATTAAAATATTGTAACAAGCTTTCATGTGTTAAATCCATTTTTGCTGGGCTGCTAATGAAGTAAATGTGAAATTAACAAATTATGTATCAAACTATTTCAATATATGTGCAATAAAGATAGTTAAAAAACTTGGTTAGATAAGTAATAATGGCACCTACTGAAAGAAGATCAAAATGAAGGCCTAGAACAAAGCGAATGAAAAATAGATTTGAATAAATTTATCGATTAAATTTTATCAATTTGACATTTTTTTATTTATTGAATTATATGATACTTTGATAAAAATGAACATTTGTTTGTCATTTGGTAAATAACTTAAATAAATTTGGGTAGAAAGTAAATAAATATTTTAATTTTGGTAGGTGAATAAAAAATTTTATTTGGGTAGAAAGTGAATAAAAAAATTTATTTAGGTAGAAGGTGTAATAATAATTTTAAAATGGTAGTTAGTGAATATTCCCAATACTTAATTTCTTAATTATGAAAATATTATAAAAATATCTCAATACTGTCAATTTTGATAATTGCAACTTTATATTTATTGATTATTAAATGTCATGAAATTTCTT
This sequence comes from Schmidtea mediterranea, assembly GCA_022537955.1. NCBI lineage: Eukaryota > Metazoa > Platyhelminthes > Tricladida > Dugesiidae > Schmidtea > Schmidtea mediterranea. The sequence continues at coordinate 180,528,547 of CM039679.1, read as the reverse complement.
TCTCGATAATTACTTCATTGATTTATTTCTGTTATATTTAACAATATAGTATTTTAATTTTTATTAAATAAATTATTGAAAAAAAATTAATTTTAAGATTTTTTATATTATTTTAAAACTCTTTCATAATGTCTCGCTAGTTTTTTATAAACTTCTAATTATTTTCTCTGGCCACTTTTTCATTCAAAAATAATTCCAAAATAAATGATTGACTAAAAGTTCATCTTAAGAAGTTTCCATTTGTTTATATTATTGATCGTCAATTTAAATTGTTCAACTTTAAAACAAATCCTGTTCGAAGAAAATGCCTTTATTGTAATTTTATTAAATTGCTTCTTACTATTTGGTAGATTCTCTAGTAATGAATAAAAAATAAGATTCCAAAATTCTCCATTTAACATTTAGTACCGAATTGTACTTATAATAACGTTATCCTGAATCTTCTACGTGTTTTTACAAAAAAAACTGGAATGGTCTCTTTATTTATGAACAAATTATCAAAAATTTGTTTTCATTTTATTATTTTACGGAATGATCAACAGAGATTTTAAAATTATATTATTTATGATTATAATGCATAATAGTTATAAATTTGATTATTTTTTTAAAACATTCTAAAAAATTACCAAGTTCAGAATTGTCATTGAGATAATCACGTCTTTGTGAATTAATCAAAGCTAATCTAGTTATCTTAATAACAAAGATTGAACTCTCACATTTTGCATTTTTAATATAATTTTCGACCCATTCGTAGCACGATTTATAATTGGATTGAATATTTACCGAATCTGTCTCAGTTGAGATATAGAAATTAGATTTTGACATTTTGATACATACATCAAGACTTTGAAGTAGGAAAAAATACTTTGAGCACGAATCCTTGACCATGTTCCACCATCCAGTTTTATTGGAAAGAAATTTTATTTTATTGTTATTTCTGTTGTCAGATTTTTCTATATTCATGCTGATTGGTTTTGGATGACCAGGAACTGGATGTTTATGGTAAAATATATTAGGAGACTCTGGACGAGAACTACCATCAGCCATAGATCGAAAATCAGGATTAGTTATCGGACTTTTGTTTGTCAAGCTACCTTTAATAAATAATTGGCTAATATAAGATATATTAAAGAAGTCTATATTTAGATGTTTAGATTTCATTAATATACAATGAAAAAAAGATATTTGGTGGCGAGAAACATATCAGGTTTACACCTTAAAAAATAAACGATATATTTATTTATTCAAGTTATTAAGAATTTTATTATGAATAGATTCTCCAAAAAAACGAAACTCAAAAGTGTAAATTTTTAGAGAGTTAAATTTTCCAGGACAAATTTGTAATATACGATGTTAAGAATGTGATAGACATTAATATTATATTTCAAAATATTTATAATGCAAATTATTTAAGAGACAAACCTTTAATCATAAAAATTTTACACGATAAAATAAAATAACTCGGCCAAAAAATATTAGACTTGGGCGAATCATCTCAGTAGCTAAAATCAGACCTGACCAACCAAAATAATCTTCCGGGCTACTTCAGAAATGCATTATATATATATGTGTATTTTTTGGGGGTGAAAAAATACATATTTTAAAATATTTTAATAATTATAAAGATTGCAATCAATAAAACAATCGAATGTTTAATCAGTGCAATATTTATGTCCTGGTGTTGTCGCTATATTAGCTAATGAGCGTTTGTATTTATTACATCCATAATTAAAACTTTCGAAAATAATTTATTTCACAAAAATTCAAAAACCTTAAATTTTCCCAATATTATTAAAACGCAAAATATTTTTGGAGTTTTTCTTAACTGTAAACTTTGATATTTTCAGAAGGACAGATTTAATTATTCATATACTCCATTCACAATAACAAACTAAATTTATTATTTTAAAGTTATAAAAAATTTTCCATTATATGTTTAATATGTTAATTTGAAAATACTATTTTAATAATATTGTACATAATTATTATTTAATTTTTTAAATATATACTTACACATTCATTACTTGCACATGCATTTGTACATAGTAATTGATTTTGCAGGTTTTTGTCACGATTGCACAGCAATAAAGTCATAACAATATTACAAAATATTCTTTTGAAATTGTCTTGAATTGATTTTTAAAACCTTTAAAATTTATTTGATTTTGTATTATCAAATAGCAGTTTCCCACTTTGTATAATAATAATATCAAGATTTTAGATAAATGTGTAAATTTTATTAGTCAATCATAAGTAAAGCTTCACTAAAATTATTCACAAAGTAATAAACATAAAAACATACAAAAGCTGTTTAATATTTCAAAATTCTTTTTGAGTAGTTTTTAATAAATAATTGTACATGCTAGAATAACAGTATAAATATATCATTGCATGTGATTTCATTGCCACATTTTGTGATTTATCTATGAATTCTCAATAGCGTTTTCCATTGCGAAAAATATTTCAATTGGATTTAGTTGTGATTAAAATAATGAAAGGAATACTGAGTCATAATTCTCTTAAATGTAATATCTCGGGTGGTCGGAAAAAATTGTATAGGACAAAATGGTACGGTCAAAGTGGTACAGGACAAAGCAGGATAAAGTAGTATAGCTATCTAGATAGAAAAACAAGTTTTATTTTTCAGTTATAAAAACGGTAATTGGTAATTATAAATTCTAATACATACAGCATTAATATATTATCTAACCTTAATATATTAATGATGTGTGTATTAGAATAATTAAAACTGAAACATAAAACTTGTTTTTCTAACCGGCTTTGTCCGTACCATTTTGTCTTTACCATTTTATCCACATATCATTTGGTCCGTATCATTTGGTCCTAGAACCTATCTCGAAAATACTTGTTATTTTATGAAACGTGACATTGTCAAGAAAAAGAATCGCAATAGTTACTCTATTATTGTTAATTTTATTGCATAATTCAGTAACAACATTTACGAATTGTATTGGTTGTATTTTTAGATGGAAAACTCCATATAATTCAATTGCCGCAGAAACAGAACAATTCTTTGTTTGAATCATGGTAACTGTCTTCATTGAAGTCTGGCCAGTAAGAACACAACCATATGGCAATACACCTGTTTCGTCTAAATAAAACTTGTTAAGAAGTGAGAAATTCATTAGTTTTGTTGCATATTCAAATCTTTTCACAATTATGTATATTGTGTTTCTTCTTTCTGAAATCAATGACATTCTTTTGAATGAATAAGAGCTGGGGATTTTGATATAACTATTCTAATATTCGCTTGACGTTTCTTCCTTATTTTTTCTATGTTATTATTTTACGAATGATATCCTCCGAAGACTTTGAATGTTCGAATAATAGAAGCGACTGCTTGTTGAATTTAATATTAATGAATCTGATATTGAACTATAAGATTTATTTTCACTGTATTTTTGAATCACCAAACCCAGGGAGTCATCACCAGCTTGCAACCTCCTTGCAAACTACTTTCTTTTTAATTGTTATTCATTTTTAAATTGATAGTTATTCATAAAATTGATATGATTTGACAACGTTATAAACATTTTGAATTGATTATTTAAAAAAAAGTAAAAACTCCTGTATAAATTTAGAAACAATGGTTTGAAAATTAAGAACAAATCCGAAAAAAACAGCATGAAAAGATGCAAGAATTTTTTCACTTCATCAAATTCCACAAACACCTGAAAACGAATTTTAATATCAACTTTTTTAGATGTATTTTATAATTTTGGTGATTATTTCAATCATCATTTAATAAATATACAGAACCGGTTTTATTTCATTAGAGAAAAATTCAAAAGAAATTATTAAACTATGATAATTTAAAAATACTTCTTGGTGCTGTAGTAAACACTGGGAAAATGTCAGATTCAATATATTTCTCCAAATCAAGGTCCAATAAAGGATAAATAAACCAACTGATAAGAGGTTGACTAAGCATAATATTTAGAGACCCAATCTGACATTTGATGTTGAAAATGCCTGGTAAAAAAGGATTATTTGAATAAATATCAGAGAAATTATCCATTTACAATTGACTGGTTTGATTTGATTTGGAATTTGGCATGAAAATACACAAATTTCAGATTGATTGGACGTGGAAGATTTCTCACAATTGAGATTGTTGTCTAGAACTGGAATAGTAAGCAAAGTATCTGGATCGCACAAGAACAATGAAAGATAATTTTGGAATAATTTTGCATCAATAAATCTGTTATTAGATGTTTCTTTATAACGAAACATAAAATTGGGAACAAGGACATGTAACTCATATGTCTTATTTTTATCTACGAATATAATAATAATAATAATAATAATAATAATAATAATAATAATAATAATAATAATAATAATAATAATAATAATAATAATAATAATAATAATAATAATAATAATAATAATTATAATAATAATAATAATAAAAATAATAATTATAATAATAATAATAATAATAATAATAATAATAATAATAATAATAATAATAATAATAATAATAATAATAAAATTTCATAATCGATTTTACTTACAAAAATATTTATGGCAAGACTCAATCAAAGAACTTTGAGATCCAATCAGCTGTAATGTTAAATCGTCTAATCTTTTATAGAAAGATCCGGATCCAATCTTCGGTGCCAATGAATCAAAATAAGCACAAATCCATGGATAATTAGACGCAATGATAACAATACATGTTTTCACATGTGAAGGAATAAGTGTCAATTTAATTTTTGAAATATTGATAACTTTTTCATTTAAAATCAAAGTAGTCTTCCTAAACATTATTAATAAATTGAAAAATATTATTTATTTATACTTTAATAATTATTATTCACTATTAAATAAGCCCGTTCATGACCGTCAGATAAGACTCATCAAGTTATAAATATAAATTTGGCATGGTTTACTAACAACAATAAAAATTATTTATTACTTCTCTCTAATTATTGTCCAGATTTTCTCAATCTTGTAATTGCATTCAACTATTTTATTATTATAATTTTCTCTTAGATTTCTAATGTTATCAATTTTAGCAAAATTTTTCTTTTCTGATAAATGCAGATCTTGTGTTTATTGTTCCCTTATTTTATCCTCTTTTGTGTTTACACTTTAAAAGAAAATCCACTGAATTTAATTCTGCCGGTTTCCATTTGAGAATAGAAGCTAAATTTATTTTTGCAATCAATTATCAGGTTTTTAATAATTTTTATCCTCTCGGCAAATATTTTAATGTAATACATTAAGTGATATCCAATACATTTTCCAATAGTATACTAGTTTTGAGCTAATGGCTCGATTCGTCTTTTTTCTTGCCATAAATCCAAATTTTGTAAACTTATTTGATGTCGAGTGCATCAGGATAAGTGTATAACAGTGTTAACTTGGCAAAGTTTTTACACTTACCTCGCACGAAGAGAAATCTGAGCGCCTCCCGCATAGTACTGGTGAGAGCCATTAGCTCGAAAATAGTATACTATTGAGAAATGTACTGGATATCGCTTAATATACCGTATATTCTTTAATTAGAATCGGACATAGTGATTAATAATATTTTCTTGCCCACATATTTTTCATCCAAACTCATTACGTCATATATGAGATATCTCGGAAACCTTTCCTCATTAAAAATATCAATCACCATTTTTCCATCAACAAGCGTATCAAAATGGCTTTTATTTTTGCTATTTGGAAATTTAATGTTATCAACTTTGTGAATACAAGTATTTCTGTCAAACATACACTTTACTCACTCAAAATCAACATTATATAACGGGTCCCATCTGGTTTTCAGCTCACCATATATTTCTTTTCTTTTAATGATTCTAAATTCTATAGGATCATTGAAACTGGCTGACAATCAAGACATCCAACATTTTTTGAATTCATTAAATCAAAAACTTTTTGTTACAATTCTTCAACGAAATTTTCATCTGTAACAGTTGAAACCCCCTTACACCTTTCATGAATGAAGGAATGGTGACAGCTTTCACAGGTCTTTTTTTGTAACTTTATGCTTCAGTTCAACATCATTTCTCGCATCATTAGAGTGTTTATCCTTATATTTACGATTACTATTTCTATGGTGTGAAAGATCATGTTTGACCAACTTATTTTTCTAATGGATTTACCTTCATAATTGAATATTATCTTTTAATGTTTTTATTGGATATAAATTTGATTTAATTGTTTGTAAATATTTATTAATTCTTAAATAAACAATAACGACACTATAGGCTTGTTCTTTGACTGGATTACTACAAATCTTAGTCCTAGAGTATTTTACATTGTGTGAGGCAAATGAAACATTGATAATATTCTGAATTTAAACCAAAAGATGCAATATTATAGCATTCCATAGTATTAAATTAATTAATAATTATTTAGTAAATGCAAGCTAATGGTTCAGTTTATGTTAACATATTACATTTTCTTCATTTATATGATGTCGATAAAAATTCTTTGTAAGCATACAAAATGAAATAAATAAATCCATGAAATTTTAAACACAAAACAATGAATATCTATAAGCAAATATTATTTAATTTGTTTAACTTAATGAACGCTACTAATCGCTTATTTGTAAAAAATATACCACAAGTCGAATTTCACGGTGTTATCCGTTTTTTGCCTTTGGGGAATAGAGAAAAGAACATCATTAATAAGTAACATGAACCATATTGAAATGAAGCACCATACAAGACTACTATTTACATTTGAATTAGAGAATTTTCCTCTGACAGGAACAGTGTGTTTTCTGAAGACATAGATGACCCAGGAAATTGCTGAGAAGAAATTCGAAAAAGTGAAGATTATTGTGAGACTAATTATCCACAGAGAACTGTCGACTAGACTTGATGTAAGAAAGAAGATTTTGCAGAACATAATGGGGGCATTGGAATCAGAAAATTAAGCGGACGATGCTTCCCGTTTCTTGATATTAAAGATGCGAGAAAATCGAATGTAAGTATTCCAATTTTTTTTAGGCTTATAACAGAGAATGAGAAACTATTGAGTCTTTATGTTTCGTAGAATAAGCTTTAGTCTCGTGAATGGATGTTTCCACAGAAAACAAAATCCACCAAAAATTCTCCGTTCTTGGACATCTCATCAAAAATGCCTCATGCACAGTTTTTTGGGATGCATTAGGGGTGTTCAAACCGACTTAACTCGGGGATCATCGACTCACACTACAACTGTGTACTACCATTTATATTTATGTTTTATTCTTAAGACTTTTTATCCAAATTTAACTAACTAAATATTTTTAATTTATAAATAAATGAAACGCAAGAAATGAATCAAATATAAAACCTTACCATGTTTCCGGATAAAGTAAACTTTTAGTATTTAAATTTATATCACAAGGTTCCAATAATGTATTCTTGATGAAATCAGTCTCTGGTGTATTAGAATATGACACTAAGGGCAGTAAAAACGACATTGTAAGTCCATTTATTTCCAACAACTTTGCAACACAGCATTTATTAATTAACTCAGATGATTCCTTTAGTAAGTTACTGTTAAGAGTACTAACACATCCAACAAGATGTCTCGGATACATCGGAACTGATTTCGTGAAATTCAAGGATTTCGTCTTAATCTCCAATATTGGAAATTCATCATTTATCTAAATATAAAAAGTCCTTTGAATAAAATTCCATACATTTTCAGTAAAAATTGTAAGTTATTTTTGTGTCTTTAAAGACTCGTCCACAGAGCGAACTCAAGTTTAGATTGAAACTATTATTAGCGATTTTAGAAATTTCAATGAATATTATCGAAATTTTCGGTATTAACAAGTGAAAATATGAAATATAAATAAATGAAACTACGTATAGAGGTAATAGAATATATTGAGCGTAAGGTCGTCCAATCATGCAGTATTTACTAGTCGTATTCGGTTACGCTCCATTGTAAACTGGACTCATTTCTTCAGGTTGGCTATATGTATGGTAAACTTACTTTTATAATTAAATGTTGAAATAACTAAATATTGAGAAAATGATAGTTTTTGATATCAAATGAAACAACTTTATGATTTCTATCAAAATATTAACTTGATTTCTTCCTATCTTAAAACATTTCAGGAAAGAGATAAAAGCTTTTAAGTTATGACCGGCAGCTCAAAGACTAACAACATATGACGCAGGGACAATAAGTCCGTAGACTCGCATAGAAATAATAACGTCAGAACTATGTTGTTTTATATTTAATAATAAGACATAATGAAAGGTAATAAATTTATAGTTTGTTTTAATGGATAATTATTCAAAGGACATTTGGCCTCTACATAACCTACTATAGATGAGAATCTAAAGAACGGGAATTGCGTGGATAGAAGCCATCAAATTCGCTTTGTTCCGGTTGTTTTTTTAATAGCATCATCAACTCAGAGTACTATATAATACCTTGATCAATGAATTTAGGACCAGAGACGCAAGACACGAAACCAGGAGCTGTATTTGCTGCGTGACAACGCTCAAATCCTCATATATTATCGAACATTGAAACCAATAAGAAAATGTGAGTTTGTGCAGTTGTACCATTCACATACAACCCAGATATTGAACCTAGTGATTTTTGGTTATTCAATCATCAAAACAAAGATTTAAGATGTAAAATATTTGAATCAAGGCATGATTTGAAGGGAAATGAAGAGAAATCTCTTTTAGAGAAAGGTCAAAAATTCATCGAAGATACTTTCAAATCAATGGTAAGTGCATTGGTGTTAATGGAATTTATCTTGAGAAATAAATCCCATATATTTACCATGTAGATAAGAAAGAATTGGATTTCATTCACTTTATTGTTTCTATGTGAGTCTAAGAACTTTTAAGCCTTACCACATACAATTGTAAATAAAAGCTCTTATGTGCTGATATGTTTTTATTAATCTCCATTTTTGCATTTGATTTTATCCATGAAAGTTAGGAAGCCGCTGATATAGATCATTTATAAATTGGTTTAAATTAATTTATAACATTTTTTTATTTTAATGTTTTATAATTAAAATTTATTTATTATTTTAAATATTATTTACTTGGTGAGATTCTGTAAAGGTATGCAATTCAATCGATAAATTATTCAGAAAGATCTTATGTTCTCTGACTGGTACGAATTCATGAATTCTTGCCATTTGCTCTTCTGTAGTATAGAAGATATTCTGATCGCTGTCTATTAATAATAAAAGTTTATGATATAAAAAATAAATTTCTAAAAAAAGAGAGATTATAGTTTGAATTGAAGTGCATACAGATTATAATTTTAAAAATCTCATTTATTGATTACAATAAATGAAAAAAGTATAATATTTACATGTTTTTCAAATGATATATGTCCTCCTTTCGTTTTTATAACGTTTGCAACAGATTATGCCATAGAGTGAACATAGTTTAGATTTTCCATGAGATTAAAATCGAGTGGGTTTCTAGGAATATCAAGGTGTGAAATCGTTTTGTCTTTGAAATATGTCATCATGACCTTGAACCGAATCTTGTTATAAAACTGCTCGACCACTGAAATCAAGTTTTTTTAGTTCAGCTTCTAGTTTTTGTTCTAGCAAGTCACTATATTTTTGAAAGTCTATCATGCCTTTGACCAGAACAAGGAATCCGGAATCTTTTACGAAAAGCAGCTCAAAACATCATCTTTAACGGGTGTTTAACAATTTGACCAGTATGAACTGCCGAAAGTTTTTCTTCATTGAAGTGGTCAATACTGATTTTTTTCTGCGGTCTAATGGAGTTCTTCTATCTTCAAAAAGTCTTTTTGGATCGGTGGAGTCATGAATAATAACTCCAGTGTGTGATAAGTCTTGCTGAAGTTATTGGATTGTTTTTTGAGGATTTAATTTACTTTCACATATTACCAAACCTTAACCTCTTTTTGTTTTCTTTCTCTTCCTTTCACGTTTCTTTTTTATATTCACCTTAATCGTCCCAATTTCTTTCTTTTGTTTTAAAATGTAGTAAAAAGCTCCTAAACTCACACTAAATCTTTGGTAATATCTCTTGAGTCATTGATGTGGGTTCACTTAAATTAACAATCTTTGCGCGCTTCTTGTGAGAAATATAAATCTACTAAAAAAAGAAAGAAACTAAGATTAGAACCATCTGAATACAGCTTTAGTAAAACAATTAAAACAAATACGATAATTCTTACTGAAATATCAAAAACAACGCTTCTGTAACCTGCAATACAAGGTTATTCGCCAAACCTAAGAACAGTAAAACAAAACTGTCACTAATTCTGACTTGACCGTATTGTGTCGCTAACTGTGAAAACATGTAAATCATTTCGTGTTCAGAATAATTAGCACAGTACTGCGTATATACATATATGGTATTACACCAATTTACAAATTTTGAATGAACCAACAAAAAAAATTTAGACAACATAAATCCTTTTTTCCACCTTTGATATGTATTTATTTTACGTTCATATTTATTTCATCTCCGTTATGATTATAGGTTAAATTTATATTAAAGAAAAAGAGATCTCAATGAAAAGAAATGAAATTCTGAAAAATAGCTATTATTTATATAATAAATTATTTTACGATTTATTGTGATTTATTTGTAATTTTATTTGTTGTAATTTTTAGTTTGCAGTTTGTTAGCTTGTATTGACAATGAAGTATGTGAAAACGCAATTGCAAAAAAACTTGCATTGCATTAGGTTGAGAATTAGGTATACGGTAAGCAGGTACAAAGATATTTTTCTAAATTTAATTTTCAAAATAAGTTACTTTACGACATTTACTTTCTTAAAGACTTATTTTTAACTACAGTCGACTCTCGAAAAAGCTTTTTTAAAAAACAATCTAACGTAAGTTGTTCTTTGTGTAATGTCTTTTATTTTATTTTATTTTCAATTAAATTTTGTAAATTAAAAATATTTCTTTTTATATAATTATCGTTGATCCACTCCTGATTTAAACGACTTAAAATTACTATATGTTCTTTCATTTTAGAAATTTCAGTAGTGGGATGTGTCACATCCAGTACATGTCACATCCAGCACAGTAACGCCTCCCCCTCCCCCCGGCTGAGAGAAAATTTTTCTAAGTACAAAAGTACAAAAAAATTTTAAGGCAAAGACAATGACTCATTCAAGGTCATTTAAACAAAGACCATGACTCATTCAAGGTCATTGGATGACTCATCAAATTTTATAATATATATTTTTATTTATTTTTATTTAATATACTTTAATTATTTGTTTTAATCAAGTCAATAATATTATTTATTTATTTTTAAATTATATTATTATTAAATTTAATTGTTTGTTTTAATCAAGTCAATTATTTTATTTTTTTATTTTTAAATTATATTATTATTAAATTTAAATTGTTAGTTTTAATAAAGTCAATTATTTTATTATTTTATTTTTAAATTATATTATTAAATTGTTTGTTTTAATGAAGTGAATATTGTTTTAATCAAGTCAATAATACTATTTATTTATTTTTATTTTATTTTATTTTATTTATTTTATATACTATAATTTTTTATTTTAATCAAGTCAATAATATTATTATTTATTTATTTTTAAATTATATTATTATTAAATTTAATTGTTTGTTTTAATCAAGTCAATTATTTTATTATTAATTTATATTATTATTAAATTTAAATTGTTTGTTTTAATCAAGTCAATTATTTTATTATTAAATTATATTATTATTATATTGTTTGTTTTAATGAAGTGAATATTGTTTTAATCAAGTCAATAATACTATTTATTTATTTTTATTTTATTTATTTTATATACTATAATTTTTTATTTTAATCAAGTCAATAATATTATTATTTATTTATTTTTAAATTATATTATTATTAAATTTAATTGTTTGTTTTAATCAAGTCAATTATTTTATTATTAAATTATATTATTATTATATTGTTTGTTTTAATGAAGTGAATATTGTTTTAATCAAGTCAATAATATTATTTATTTATTTTTATTTTATTTTATTTATTTTATATACTATAATTTTTTGTTTTAATCAAGTCAATAATATTACCCTTGTAAGTTATTAAGATATCAATTGATATTTCATCTATTTAGTAGATATCTTTAGCTATCCCACTGTTTTCAGTAATTTCAACGATTTTAGTCACTTAATGTACTATCTCACCAATATTACTTCTTCACTGAAAATTTTCTTTATAGAATATAATGTCTACTAATTAAAATTCCATTTGTTGACTTGTTATTTTCAATGAAAATTTAACTAAATAAATTACATCTTTCAATAGATTAGGTTGTACTCGACAAAAATAAAATAATTTTAGGCTATGTAAATCAATTAGAGCTTTTAGGGAAATTTTATAATAATTTAAGTAATATCTAATTTTACGAGGTATTTATTTTAGTAAATTTTAATCATCTTTGTGAATTTTAAGGAAATAATCGATTAAGAACAAGTTTGTTGCCATTTTTAAGGGTATTGAGTTGGTTGAATATCTGTGTTCAAAGGGTAAATATTTTCTAAATGGAGAATATAGGAGGAATTTATAATATTTTTAGGGGGGATTTGTTCAAATAGATATTAATATGTGTGTAAATCTTTTGAGAGAGTGGGAATATTGTCATTTAAAGAGAAATGATTAGTTAAGAAGAAAATTTATGATCTTTTAAGGGGGAAAGGATTGGTCACGAGATGAATTCTATTTTAAGGGGATTTCAAGAAATTTATTCGGTTGAATATCGATATGTCGGTGATTTTTTATGAAAATGAATATAGCTTGGATTAATGTCATTTAAAGAGAATTGATTGGTTGAGAGTAAATTTTATTTTATTTTAGTGAGAAACAATTGGCTAAGAAGAAAATTTATAATCTTTTAAGGGGAAATAATCGATTAAGAACAGATTTGTTGACATTTTTAAGGTACTGTCGGTTAAATATCGTTATTTAAAGGGTGATTTCTATAAAAAATAATGAATATTGTTGGTAGGGTAGGGGTAAGTGTTATTTGATGGGAAATGATTGGTCTAGAGTGGAATTTACTTTAGTGAGAAATAGTCAATTAACAAGTTTGTTGTCATTTTTAAGGGGGTTGGGTTGGTTAAATATTGTTATTTAAAGGGTAAATATTATCTAAATTGGTATTTTTATGATTTTTTTTTATGAAAAATATTGAATATGGCTGGAAATATTGTTGTTTGATGGAAAATGATTGGTCAAGAGAGGAATTTATAATATTTTTAAAGAAAAAAAAAGGTAAATATTATCTACTTGATAGGCTTTTATAAAAATTATGAATATAGTTGGTATAATGGAGTGAAAAATGACATTTGAAGAGGAATGATTGGTTGAGAGTCGAATTTATAGTATTTTTTAAAAGGGGATTGAGTTGGTTGAATTTATAAAATACTTAGGAAAATTGTTACTTTTTTCATTGATTTAAGGTTAATCAGAATATATCGATAAAATTTCAGTTCTAAGAAATTGATTGATTCATGTAACTATTTGTATACAAGTATTTATTTTATTATTATTATATTTGTAATTAAATTAAAAACTAAAATTGACTAGTATTTAAAAATATTTGGTTACCTATTATTTATGTTTTTATTGACAATTTTCTGAATAATTTAAATATTTACGATTATTTCCAGGAATGAAGAGAAATTGTACGATTAAAAACTATGAGCTGTTGATAAAATACATTAATTTTCATTCAACAAGTACCTAGAACAATTACCTAACAATCTTAAAATTTTAAAAAATCTAACAAATTTTTTCAATTATTTTACAACTTAGTTAATTTAATTAACTGCTAAGTACTAGTTTCTTTACGATTTGCTACTGTGTTGAAACTTTTTTTTAAAATTCTTATTCAAAGTACTAACAAATTTTATTAAAGATCTATCAAGACTTGTCAAAAATTATAAAACTTTGGTAATTTTAATAAGTATTACTCAATAACTACTATTTACTCAATAACTACTATTTTCTTACCAATTTGCTGAAGGTCTTATTTTAAAATTTCTTCAAAGTAATAACATTATTTACAAATTAATCAGTTTTATCTCAAATTTAACAATTTTCTCGCAACTTTAATCAAATTCTAATCCCATGATAATCATAAATTACGTGTATTTTCTTAAAAATTGTCCATAGTTTTTCTTATATCGGTAAAACAAACACACACATTTCAATCAAAAAACATGTGTGTATCATAAATTATATACATTTTCTTAACAATCTCAAACTTTACATAAATATTGAACTATTTTTATGATTTTCCCACATACACATTATTAGTCATAAAATAAATATTTCATAAATTGTTGAAAAATAACACATATCATTAAAGTTTTTCCATAAACACTGTAACATATCGATGGTTTAACACACACATTTAAGCCATAATTAGTTTTGATATTTATTTGCACATATATTCTTTAAAATATAGAATTTTTCTTTAACTTTTTACAAAAATTTACAATTGTTCTATCCCTGTATACTATGAACCACAATTGAACAAACTTTTTCTATTCAATATTAATTTTATATACTTTGTTGAAAATTTATATCAAATAATAATGAAAATTATAATTAATAAAAACTTGTAATCATAATTTTAGTGATAATAATAATAAAAATAATAATAATAATAGAATAAAAATTAAAAAACATTAAAACACTACTTATAAGATAATAATAATAATAATAATAATAATAATAATGGAATAAAAATTAAAAAACATTAAAACACTACTTATACAAAATAAGTAGTATATTAAAATTAAAAATGTTTAAAAATACTATGACCTTGACCTACTTTTAAATGACCTTGAAAAAAAATATTATGACTCATCCAATGACCTTAAAAATAATAATAAAATTAAAATTAAAAAATATTAAAACATTACTTATAAACTAAACTTATAAAAATAAGTAGTAAATTTATATTTAAAAATGTCAAAAAATACTATGACCTTGAAAATTTTTGAATGACCTTGAAAAAATATGATTAGGCATCCAATGACCTTGACCTACTTTAAAATGACCTTAAAAAATATGATGAGTCATCCAATGACCTTGACAATAATAATAAGTAGAAAAAATAATAAGAAGAAAAATAAATAATCATACTAATTAATCATATTATTAATCATATTAATAATAAAAATAATAATATTAATAATAACAAATAAAAAAAATAAATATAAAAATAATAATAATAATCATAATAATTATAATAAAAATAATAATAATAATTATAATAATATAATATAAAATAATAATAATAATAAAATATAATAATATAATAAAAAAAATAATAATAATAAAAAATAATATAATAAAATAATAATAATAATAATAATAATAATAATAATAATTATATTAATAATAATAATTATAATAATATAATAATAATAATATTAATAATAATAATTATAATAATAATAATAATAATAATAATAAAAACGTTAATAATAATAAAAATAAAAATAATGATAATAAAAATAATAAAATAATTATAAAAAATATTAATAATAAAAATAATAATAATAATCATAATAATAATAATAACAATAACAATAATAATAATAATATTATAATTTAAAAATAGTAAATAAATAATTAAATATTGACTTTATTAAAACAAAAAAAAATAAAGTATGTAACATAAATAAAATAAAAATAAATAAATAATATTATTGACTTGATTAAAACAATATTCACTTCATTAAAACAAACAATTTAATAATAATAATAATATAATTTATTAAAAATAAAATAATAAAATAATTGACTTTATTAAAACAAACAATTTAAATTTAATAATAATATAATTTAAAAATAAAATAATAAAATAATTGACTTTATTAAAACAAACAATTTAAATTTAATAATAATATAATTTAAAAATAAAATAATAAAATAATTGACTTGATTAAAACAAACAATTAAATTTAATAATAATATAATTTAAAAATAAATAAATAATAATATTATTGACTTGATTAAAATAAAAAATTATAGTATATAAAATAAATAAAATAAAATAAAATAAAAATAAATAAATAGTATTATTGACTTGATTAAAACAATATTCACTTCATTAAAACAAACAATTTAATAATAACAATATAATTTAAAATAAAATAATAAAATAATTGACTTTACTAAAACAAACAATTTAAATTTAATAATAATATAATTTAAAAATAAAATAATAAAATAATTGACTTGATTAAAACAAACAATTAAATTTAATAATAATATAATTTAAAAATAAATAAATAATATTATTGACTTGATTAAAACAAATAATTAAAGTATATTAAATAAAAATAAATAAAATTAAAAATATATATTATAAAATTTGATGAGTCATCCAATGACCTTGAATGAGTCACGGTCTTTGTTTAAATAAACTTGAAAAATATGATGAGTCGTCCAGTGACCTTGAATGAGTCATGGTCTTTGTTTCAATGACCTTGAATGAGTCATTGTCTTTGTCTTAAAATTTTTTTGTACTTTTGGATTTAGAAAAATTTTCTCTCAGTCGGGGGGAGGGGGTACTGTGCTGGATGTCACATGTTCTGGATGTGACACATCCCACTACTAATTTCCAATTCTTGTTCTCCTTCAAAAAATTCATTATCATTGTTTACCTCCATTTCTTCGACAATTTCCTGAATTAACTCATCATTCTCCGGCAACTGAGACAAAATTATTGTCAAAATTAAGAAATTCATCGAGCAAAGTTGTTTTAATATATAGAAGGTGCCCGATTTTAGAACCTTCCCCACCCAAAAGTGACCCGCTTTTAGAAAGTCAACTGTTTCGAGAAATTAGAATTAAAAAAACTGGAGTATTATAAAAATTCCAAAAACAGAATTATCACATTTAATATTTAACGCAGATTATACTTGATTTAGATTTTAGCTTGAATTAATAAATGTTTATTCATTGTGATTCGTTTTATCCATTTTTTATTACAATATTATGATTACAATATTAATATTTCTTTTTTAGGGCTATTTTTGAAAACTAAATTTTATAAAATAATTAAATGTATTCTATATGGGATATTATTAAAAAATAGATATTTGACTATTTTATGTAAGGGTTATTTTCAAAAAAAATTTAAAAAAGGTTCACTTGGGTTTATTTTCGGAAAAACACGGTATGAAATCAATTATGTAATCTATTGTAAAATAATGTAGAATTAAATGGATTCAATATTTTTTCTTTTGTCAAAACTTCTAGACTTTTATTACAAATATATAAAGAGAAGTTCAGAACATTGAATGGCAATTTAAATAATGAAAGAATTGGTGTATTGGTTGATTTGTTAACATCGTAAAACACCTTGAAAGAACTCCTGTATAACATGAATTTGTATATAATTTTAAATATTCATTCATAAATATTTCTATATTAATGCATAGCTTTAAAATATATAATTCATATCATTAAAGGTCGATTGTGAGAAAAGAATTCTTTACAAAAGGTTTTTATAATTGAAGAGAATTTCCAAACTTACATTAGAAAAAGAACATTCAATAAAATATAGTAAATACATATCCATAAATATTCATTAACCTGAAGTTCTCGTGCGGATATATGATAGATATCTCGAAGTATCAATTGAAGTCATTATTTCCTTCAAATTATGAAAGAAATACGAATTAATGACCACAGTAGATTGACCGATATACAGATTACAATGAGAAGATTCACGAATTCCATCAGTATTGCAGAGGTTTTCAAGATCAACTGAAATATACATGTATAAATTATAACAGTACTATGGCAAAGATTTTATAGATATTTATCATGATTTACTTTTACAGTGCTAATTTATAAATCAAGCTATTTTACTGGTTAAAGATTTTTGAATAATAGTAGTGTACTTTGAGTGTCAAAGTTCATGTTAAGGTAAAACGTCGTTTAAAGGCATTTAAGAGTTAAAAAGGTCATTTTAGATGAAAATTCAAAGACAATGTCGATTTAGGGACTTTATCTACCAAGCCCACTTGCACCCTAAGGCAGCGGTTTTCAACCTTTATTTTCATTGTACCACCAGGTAAGAAATTTTAATGTCGGCGTACCACCAGCAAAAGACAAATCAAAAACAACATAATTTATAATTATAATACCCACTATTGATTATTACTGACTTTAATCTTAGATTTAGAATTAGTTATTGTTAGACAGTTGGTCACTGTTAGTGGACATTACTCCTTTAAAACAACAAGACGCATGATGGACGATTATAATCTTTGAAATTAATATGGTAAAAATGTTAATTTTTAAGTTATAGAATTTATAAATATTTTATATATTTTTTCGCGTACCACTTAATGACATCTGGCGTACCACCGGTTGAAAAATTTGTCAACTTCCATATTGTACTCACACAATTTTTAAGATGTAACTATTCTTATTGATATTATTTCACATACATAACTGACCTTTTCAACCCTTAAAAGGCCTTAAATAACTTTAAATTAAACATACCATTTAATACTAGATTTATCAGCATATATTTTTACCAACATAGTTCTACCATATAAAAACTGTCATTTTGATGGGCTCTGTTGCTCTAGTTTTAAATTTGACTTCTAAATATTATTAAGCTCTAAAAATGAACTTATGGCACTAAAATAACATAAGTGTTGTATCCAATAAGTAGTTAGACTGATAAAAGTAAATAAATTAAACCAAACAAACTGTAAATAAATTAAA